>CM076580.1:127775712-128088482 GCA_034641835.2 Pinus albicaulis | reverse complement strand
ATGTGCCTTTTATACAAGAAATATCATTGCCAACAATAGTAAAGAAATAAAAAAATATGACTCTCATCTTGATAGGAATAAAGACACTAAAGATGTTGAAGACAATGAGGAAAAAACAAAAGCTGCTGCAAAAGAAATCCCAGAAAATACCCTTCACGAAAACGAGAAGGTGAAGTGCAGTTCTCTATGGAAAAATAGTCTTAATGGAATTCTTGCTGATCAAATGGGTCTTGGGAAGACTATTCAGACTATTGGATTCCTTGCACATCTGAAAGGAATGAGAATACATGGGTTTTTCTTGATAGTTGCTCATTTTTCTACCTTCTCAAAGTGGGTGAATGAATTTAACAGATACAAGTTGAAATATCTTGTTGTTGATGAAGGACATCGGCTGAAGAATGTCAATTGCAAGTTGTTAAAAAACCAGAAGTTGTTACCTGTTGGTGATACATTGCTATTGACTGGTACTCCGTTGCATAATAACCTGAGAGAGCTTTGGTCATTGCTAAATTTCATCCTCCCTCAACTATTCACGTCCCTTCATGAATTTGAATCATGGGTTGATTTTTCTGGAAGGCAGATGGATGAGACAGTACTTGCTATATCCAAAGAATCATTTTTTGACTTGTAGGTATATCGTTTCAATGCTGAGCTAGAGATGATGCGAGATCCTCGCATTGTTCGTGTTGTTCTTATTCAAAATTCCATTGTTCTTCCCACAACTACTCCATTTTCAGAGCAGAGAAAAGCCATCATGCAGAGGGTTAAATGTATGATTGAAGATGCGGGAGTTGCTGGTGTAAACATTATCTGTCTACAGGAGGCCTGGACCATGCCATTTGCTTTTTGTACGCGAAAAAAGAGGTGGTGTAAATTTGTAGGAAGTGTGGATGAAGAATCAACTCAATTTCTGAAGGATCTGGCACAGAAGTATAACATGATGATTGTCATTCCTACCTTAGAGAGAAATATGAATCACGGTGAAGTTATCTGGAACACTGCAGATCATAGGGGCTGCGATGAGGATGTTTTCGCAGATCACCATTTGCAACAAATTGTAGAAGCACCAATCTATGGCCGAATTGCGGCGTTGGAGTTTTTCAGACCTAATGGGTAGCAACAGGATTATCTTTTCATTTCAATAGAAAAATATAAGTTATGTGTTCTTCAGTGGGATGCTGAATCTGGTCAGTTTATCACGAGGGCAACAGGAGATGTCACGGATCCTATTTGCAGACGTCCTGCAGAGAATGGGCAGATTGGTATCATTGATCCACATTGTAGGGCCATAGGATTCCATGCATATGAGGATCTCTTCAAAGTTATACCATTGGAATATGACAATGGGTTATTACAACCCATGAAGGGCTCTTTCGATATCTGGTTTGAGATGAATACCGAACGATACAGCGATGTTATCGTGGGTTTAAATGACACAAAGGAAACCCTATTTGCTTCTCTGGAAAGAAATGAGTCTGAAATCTCGCCATCGACTCTGTACGGTTTGGCCTGCGTTTAGGAGAACGTTCCCTTCATAAACGACAGTCCTCAAAACACCTTCGTTCCAGGATTGATCGATTTAGCAATTACAAAGAAAAGTATCATCGCAGGAGATGACTTCAAGAGCGGGCAGACAAAGATGAAGTCGGTACTCGTGGATTTCCTAGTCGGTACCGGTCTTAAGCCAACTTTGATTGTGAGCTAAAATCACCTCGGTAACAACGACAGGATGAATCTGTCAGATCCCCAGACCTTCCGGTCAAAGGAGATTTCAAAGAGCAATGTCGTGGACGACATGGTTGCCAGCAACGCCATTCTTTACGAACCAGGGGAAAACCCAGACAATGTCGTCCCTCAACTTAAACACAGAGAGCTGGTCTATTATGGAAGACGGGATAGTTATAGAGATGGTTATGCAAGTCACGGGTATAGTAGCTATTTAACTCCTAGAGACGTGCCGCAGACCGCGTCACGTAGGCCTCCATTTCGAGAAGAATACTATGGTCGACGCATGGATAAGCCACCAATATCGCTCTTTCACGCCATCGTTCAAACAAACTCTCTGTCAATCTCGCGTATTTCAGCGAGTCTCTGTTCAGAAATGGGACAGCGTTCATTAAGGTCTCTGAGTGCACTAAATTCGTGTTCCACTTGCGCCAAAAATTCTCTATAATAATATGAACAGACTTATACTATTACAGATATTACAGATCACTGAGCGCAAATCTTAATTTTAAAATCACCACCAAATTGAATTGACATCCAGAGCTATTTCTGCAATTACTCGGCTATTAACAGTCCTTAAGTTCGTGCTGGGAAAATAGTGTAGCCCCTTCATTATGCTCGACAATGAAGTAAACAGGAAAGTTAATAGTTCGGTAAAATTAAAACGGTGTGACGTTTAAAGACGGTTTAAAAAAAAAAAAAAAAAAAAAAAAAAAAAAAAAAAAAAAAAACCACCAATTTGACCATCCGGCACAATTATTAAATATATATATATATATATATATATATATATATATTTTAGGAAAATTAAAAAGGGAAATAGAGAACCTAGTTCAAGATAACATTACTAGAGAATTATTCAAGTCAAGGTATCAACGATGAATTACATAACCCAAGATGACAAATGCCAGATGAAGGAAATTGTCGAAAAAATTAAGCTTTGAGGACAAAGCTTTTCGAGAAGGAGGCAATGTTATGAACCTAATTCATAACTTAAGTGATAAATATAGTCATTAATAGAATAAAATAGAATAAATATGATCACTAGCTAATCAATTAGGATTATGTTAAATAGTCACTAGGTTAATGAAAAGGCATGTCTAAAAGACATGCCCATTCGTGAAAAGGTACCTGCATGGGTATAAAAGCGGGACCTCATTGTAATCATTCAATCATGTCTTATATCATATCAATAAAATATTTATTATTATAAATACCTCGTGTATTTTTATAATTAAAGCTGCTTTTGCTATCAAAGTCAATAAGCATACAAGTCTTACTGCTACAGTATTCAAATCTCAACTTCCGCTGCTACAGATTTTCTCTTACAATCCACCACACTGCCAGCCCAATCGGCATCAGTATATCCATGGAGTGTTATACTCCCGGTAGTGTATCTCAGCCCATGGTCTATTGTGCCTCAAAGATATCTCAAGAGCTTCTTGGCACCAACCCAGTGAATGTTATGATCAACCATGTGTTGACTCAAAGTGTTCACTGCACAACATACGTTCGGACGGGTGTTCACTAAGAACATCAGGGTCCCTACGAGTTGACGATACTCAGTAGGATTTTATAACACAGGAACAGCAGCGCTGCCACTCAACTTCTTAAATTTGAGCTCCATAGGTGTCGACATTAACTTACAGTCCACCATACTAAATCTTTCCAGAAGTTTCACAATATATTTTCCTTGAGAAAGGAAAATCTTGCCAGGTCTCTGCCAGACCTCCAGGCCTAGGAAATAGTGCATCAGTCCTAGGTCCTTCATCTCGAACTCAACAGCGAGCTCCATCTTACATTGATGAATGAGAGGGTTAGCACCTATCAAGAAGAGGTTTTCCACATACATCACCAAAATGAGAGGCTTCCCCTAGACAACCTTGAAGTAAAGGTTCAGATTAGCATTACTTAGAATGAAGGCCATCTTCATCAAGTAGCTATCTATCCTCTCGTACCAAGCTCTAGGTGCTTACTTCAGCCCATAGAGGGCTTTCTTCATCCTGCAGATATGGGTGTCCCTATCCTTCACTTCGTAGCTCAGAGGTTTCTCAACATACATCTCTTCCTTTATCGCATCATGCTGTCTTTACATCCATCTGATGAAGATTCCGTCCTTGTGTAGCAGCAAGGGAAATAATAGATTATAGGTGCAATAGTAATCAGTGCCTTCAGGCAACACATTTTCCCATTAGATCCATGCTTGATCTTATATCGAGGTGAAAACAACTTTGATTTGTGGTCTAGGAACCATACCCTAGAGATCACCCTCGCATCCTTACATACTTTGATGTTTTATAGTTTCTTAAAATGATCCAGGCTCATATTGTATCCGAGGCAGCTAGA
This sequence comes from Pinus albicaulis, assembly GCA_034641835.2. Taxonomy (NCBI): domain Eukaryota; kingdom Viridiplantae; phylum Streptophyta; class Pinopsida; order Pinales; family Pinaceae; genus Pinus; species Pinus albicaulis. Next base: position 128,084,411 of record CM076580.1, on the reverse strand, counting down.
TACCCCTGGTATTTATATGGCTTCTCGGATTTCTTCCAAAATTTCCCCCTCTGAAGCCATATGTCTTTGAGACATGAGGATCTTCTTTCGTTCAGCAAAAATATTAGCTCAAGAGCATATACATATGTATTCTTCCTCTTAATGCCAGCTTCTCTCTCAAGAGAAGACATCTATTTTAAATGATAGCATCCCAGACACCATCTTGGAAAGGAGTTTTGTACCCAAGGGTCTGAATCTTATTCTCCCATAGTCAAGGCCATCCAAGACTTATAGCCATATACTGTCATGCACGTATCATATACAATATTTGTTCAAAACTTCACAAGCTTTGCTAATCATGGTTCAAGACTTCAACAACATGACTGAAGGCTGCAAAAAAAACTTCTCAATTCACACTTTCAAGTTTATCATTATGCTCCAATGTAAGACCAGCTTATCGCTATTATGAATTTCATAAAAAAGATGTGGCTGTCTATGTCACTGTCATAATGACAGTGAAATAGAATCACAGATTACTTTCTTAGCTCCTCAAATTTGCAGCTACAGAAATAATACACCCAGCCTCTCCACCATGAGTTGTTATAGAGATTCTGTCATCATTGTCATATCGATGATTATGATGTTGCCATAATTTTATCTTACCCATCACTATCTTCTTCATCATGGTCATACTACCATATATTATTTGAATATTTAAACTTTCATGGTCATACATATTCTGCCATGTGTCTCTGTCAAACAGGGATAAAGTATATACAAGCCTTAGCTTGTGTCTTATAGCAATTGAGGAGATTTGCTGAAGCTTCCTCAAACAACCTTTTAAGACTGCAACTTACTAAACCAGAGATCCAATTTGTCATGGTTTATCCTGTACTTGAATCATTGCATCCTGATTGGTTGAAAATGGCAACAAGAAACAGTGAAGGGGGCCTCCTGAAACATCTTTCATGATCCTAGTTGGAAAGTGATCACCTAAACTAGGTGGGGGATCACACATGTGATTTTTGTTGAAAAGTCTATTTTTAGACTATGTCTATTTTTAGACATATGGAGCATGGTCTAGGAGTTGCGGGATGATATTCTTGGATGATTGGTCAAGTTGGTAAAAATAGATGGACAGCTATTTTTAGACATACAGGTTGAAGTCTATTTTTAGACTACCTGTCTAAAAATAGGTCAGTCAAATATTATTAGCTCTTAATAATATTTGGACTATAAACATTATCTTATTCTATTGCAGCACTTCAGTTTGAGCTACGGATGTGGCACATGCAGCTGACAGAAGGAATTACGCTATTCCTAGGGTTTAGTTGAGCTATTTCATGGTTGACTTCAGTTAGAACTCATGTGGCAGAGTTTGGTGGAGTTGATGGAGTTGTGTTCTGTTTAACTTAGTTGAACTAGTTGTATTTAGTATAACTGATAAATACACTAGTGATGAGTGGTGTGAATTAAATATTATTTAATTCACTAATTATTAACTCATAAATCAACTAAAGAACATATCAGTTAACAGCAGTGCATGGACAGTTCAGTGAAGACCAGTGGAAGAGATAGGTGAAAGAGTCGGTTTACTATCAGTTGTGACTATAGCTGTGCATGAGATTTGCACAATAATTGATTGAGATTGCCAATGAGGATTGCGCAGTACAAGCCAAGGGGATTTGAACTTGGATCTCATTCATTCTCATCTTGGATTGCGCAGTAGAGGCAGAAAAACAGTGGATGAGTTTTGAACCCGTGACTTGTTCAAAACTGAGCTAGTTTGTGTGTAACTTTTGGAGATAGTACTGAGTACTTGTGAGGAGTATTGTACTATGATTGTTACATTATTCTATATCATTATAATATACATATAGTTGGGGGTTTTCAGCTGTAAGCTTTCCCCATTACACACTGTGTTCATGTGTGTTTGACTATTGTGTTTATGTGCGCATGCGACTGTTTATATTTCCGCATATTGATGATCAATTGTAGAAGAGGTTATGTATTATGCATGAAGCTTAAATAGTGTGTAATCAGGATAATATCGGTGAATAATTCAGCAAATTATTCAAATTTCTACATGATTTTCTTCCAGATCTGCCCATTTTGTCATTTTTATGGTTATTTCAGAGGACTTCTCGAAAGGCTGTTAAGATTAGCCTAGCTCAATGACAATTCAATTTCCCTTATCACTCTTCATAAGACTTACATATATGCCTGTCTCGTCAACAATATCACCGCTACAAGGAATTTCCCCAAGGGCTTATGCGGTCAACTTCCAACTAAGAAAAATGTTCTTTAGGGCTTAGATCAACAATTTTTCCTCCTAAATTTGCATAGATATAGGAACCAATCTGACAGATGATTCAAACACAGAATTTCCAGTCCATATCTTACATGATACCTTTCTCTTATGTAGATGTAGCATAGTCAAAAGATACTCCTTCAGGATAAACCAACGAAAACCCACAGATAAAGACTTTTAGTTTATTGAAGAACAAATAAGATTGGATTGAAGTCAAAATTTCTTACACAGATTTGTAGCTTCATAATTCAACCTCCCAGTACAGAACGGTAACTTAGATCATCCTCTGAGATCAACTCATACATATTCAAAGGCTCGGATAAGATTGCAGAGAACCATGGTTTACAGTGATGAAGGTTTTGATATCACTTTAATGTACAAGAAATACTTCACGTGAGGTTCATTAATTTATTAAATCAACCGATTTCTGTCACAGCAATATTGCCCACTGATATTCCTTATTTTCACAGACCAAACCCTCGTGTCTATTAAATTCACGATATCGGACCGATCTTGCACATGGATGTCGGAGACAAGAAAAAAAGTCGCTTTGGCTTCGGGAGAAAAGGTAATGTGGGCCGACAGATGTTGGAATGTATCTACGTGTCCAATACCCACACCTGGATGTAGGTGAGGAGGTGACTCGTAGCACTGAGGATCAAGACCACAATCACGCCTCTGAGTGAAGACCAAAACCATGCCCTCGCAACGAATAAAACCATCATAGTGCCATCGTCGGCCACGAAGTTTTCCTGACAGTGTCTTCGCGGGGCCTTGTGACTGCGCAACGGTCATCTTCAGTGACTTTCCACTCCCGGATTTACAATGATGGTCGCGAGGGCTCGAATGATGGTCGAAAAAAAAATTGACAGTCGCTAGGGCTCAAATGACTGTCGCAAAAATGCATAGAACAGTGCACGAGGTGAACGTGATCATTTATGCCCATCATGCGGAAATGCAGGACTTAATGCAAATACAGCATTTGATTCCCATCATTTTTTATGTTTTCCCATCCACACTCACCTCACCAAGGATGCACGCTCGTAGGAATTGGGTAAGCCTACACTCGACGAAGTCGTTAGCCTTTGAGACCGTGATTTCAAATAAATTTCTCGGCCATAGGTATCGGAAGATCAATCCAACGTTGGGGTTATGAGCCAGGAGTGTAAGCGAGTGGAAAATAATTCCTTTTCCAATTCCCTATTCCAGAATTGAGTTCGCCAATTGGAACAGTCCATCTCTATGGCTCTCTCATCGTCCACATGCATGTTCACATGTCATAATGCTGCCTACTGCTGCTTTCTATGGCCTGTGGCCTAGCATAGCAAAAAATCGTAGTGGCAGCCTTCTTTAAATTAAACCTAAACATTTCCCAGACTTCTTCTTAAGGGCCGTGGCTTACCTTCAATAGGAGGCTTCTCCTTTTCATAGGGAAAATTCCTTTTTTTTTTTCCTTATGCAGTGGCACCCTACAGTTGTAGAGGTAGCCTCTTTTGAGAGTTAATTTTCATTAAATGAGCCTCTTCAAGCATACCTTCCTGTCTCGGCCCTTTAGTAGCATCTACGACCTCTGAAATAGCCCTATTTCCCTCCGCTTGTCGTCATCTTTTGCTGCGGAAGGATGCCTCTAGGCCAGCGGCATTTTAGGGAGGCCCTTGATTTGCTTCACGGAGGCCTTAATTACAGCAGATAATAAACCCACAGATCTCCTTCTTCTTGTCGTGGTAGATGTGTCTAGGGCACACAAAATTTTGGCATTGTCTTCCTCTTAGCTCTGATACCATGTTAATTTCTGAACATGTTCTATGCCATTTTAGATTAGGGCACAATACTGAAGAAGATATAACATACTAATAGATCAATAGAAGACAAGCCAAAACATAGATGATAAATGGTGGCATTACGATGATCAGCAAGATGCTTATACCAACAAAGTCTCCAATAGGTCATTCAGCCAAGTGTGTCACACATCACCCCAGAACAACCCAAACAAAGAATAGTACATATATTACGTAGCTCCAATGCTATCCAGAGAGAGATAATTCCTCCACACAATGTGTGTCAAATGAACTCTAAGTCTCTCCAATACATAGGAATCTTTGTGGGTGTGTGACACGTCCTTTAATACATTTAAGTCTATATTTTATTCCAGGCCGACCTAGCACATAAGTGGAATAAATTCAAAGTACATGTTCTTCTCATCCGATCGAGATGATCTTTAGATCAATCTTACACCTCTCCGAAAGAGGAATCCAATAAAAATATTGTGATCATCATCTGAGCAGCACAACCCAGAGTTTGGACATAGTTGTCCAATTTTAACACACCTCCCCCCTTCCACGTCATCCCTCTCGTACATCGCACTTCGCACATCACGCTTTTTAACATTTACCGCCCTCTACTTACATATAAACCTTGCAATATGCGATTTGCGGGCGCGGTCCCACTTCCATCCATGCCACGTAACCTTCCCTGCCCCCGCACTTCGCACTTTGAAAAACATAACATCTAACCTCCGCTTTCTCCCATGTAAAACTTGTGATATGTGACCTGCGGGCGGTCCCACCTCCATCCTGCCATGTCACCTTCTGCTCGTTGCAATTTTCACCTCGCATAGTTTAACACTTACCTCCTGTATTTCATAATAAAATCCCCGATTTTCGATTTGCGGGTAGATGCAATGTGGTTTCAAAAGTGAACTCTAAAGGTTTTCAAATCTGGAGGTAAGGCATTTATTGTGTTAAATCGCATCAGAGGAAGAAATGAAGGATTATAACGTAAATCCGGTGAAACGCCGAGATGCAATAGAAAGCGGATGTGATGCATTCTCCAAGGGTGAGTATAATATAGTTTAAGTCCAAGTCTTGCAATGGTTGACGAAGTGAAGAGGGAACGATGTAGGCACACACAGAGGCATAGGCAGAGTCAGGAAAAAGAACATATAGTGGCACTGTTGGAAGCACGACAGCTGGATCAAGTTGGGCACTTATGCGTTGTTAAAAAACTGTGAAGCTATCGCATCATAACCAGAAAGGGCACCTCATCACTTCGTGGGGATGCATCAACAACAATCAGATTCGAAAACACGAATGATATTTCCAGTTTCAACTTGCTTTCTTGGTATGATTTCATAAGTAATTTTAACAGTTTAGGTAGTCGAAGTAATTTCAAGAAGTGCAAAATTTAGGAACTATTTTGATGTATTTAAGTGGATAGAAATAAAGAAAAGGGGTTCCAAGTTTTGGACCTCTAGATGACTGTTAATTTGGTACTTAATTCTCTAAGAAATTAATGAAAGAAGATCAAGTTTGTTACACATGTTGATGTTGATATATCTTTCCAGTTTCACTCCGTGTTTATTCCTTTTTGAATGTAGTCAAGTAATGTAGTTGCGGGTCTCTTTTTATGTCTGTAAGTAAGAGTTAAAAAATCCTTAATGTGTGCTCCTTCACTCCATCTCTTCTCCCTTCACAAATTCTCTCTGAAACTTAAAATTAATAGATTCTATGTTTACAACATATTATTTTGAGTTTCCTCTCTCTCCATGAATTTCCTCTAAAACTTAAAAGTGGTAGATTCTGTGTTTTCAGCATATTACTTTGAGTTTCCCCTGCAGTTCTTCTTTTCATTCAAATATCAACAGTTTATGGCATTGTGAATTCTTTCATTATATCAGATTATTGAGGGTATTAAGTAATTAAATTCCAAAGGTGTTAAACATAGTCCATTTGATATTGTAATTTTGACATACATTTGTAAAATGTCTTAAGCATTGATTCCTTACCATAGCTAAGGGATTGTTTCTTCAGATGCAACATTTTATCGCATCGTTGCTGGGGACGAAGAAACGAAGTTTATTTTCCCTAGGTTTTTCACATAATTTCCTCTGGTTGTTCAGTGAGGACGAAATATTGGGTTGTGTTTGTTATTTTCAAAATTATGGCTTTCAAAAGGCCTCACACGAGGTCAGATAGCTCACAGCAGATAGTCCATGATTTTACATATCCATAAAGAATGGTTTCTAAAAAGGCTCAAAAACCTCAAACTCCTTCAACACCTGATCCTACATTGTCTGCTCCCGACAGTAGTTCTAGTAATCCTTTGTTCGAATATATTTCTGAAATACTTCCTTCCTTGGAACAAGATTCACCTTTCACACCGCTTTATTTTCAAGGACCTAAGGTGGAAGAACACTCCTTTGAGTCTGTTTCTTTTACTTTGACTCAATCTCAAAAAACTCTGGTTGTTGGTCCCTCTACTATTTCCCATCATCCTATCCCCATATCAGTTTTGCCTCCACCTTCGTTCATTTTCACAACAGGTCTGTCGATTGCATCTAACTAAGGAACAATCAATCAAGGTGAAAACATGGTAGCACCAACCTTTTTTTTGAACATATATGCTCCACTTAACCTTCCTCAACCAATGAATGCAATGCCTCAAGAATATCTTAAATTACTCCCACGTTTTACTGGAGAAGATGAAATAACTCCAGAACAACACTTGGTCATGTTTTGTATTTTTTCTGAAAATATTAATGTAGAACATATTGATGTTGTAATGAGGCTCTTTGTTCAATCTATGGATGGAGATGCTAGGAAGTGGTTTAAGGGATTTCCTGATAATTCTATTAATACATGGGAAGAACTGGAAAATTGATTCACCCAGAGATGGGGTGAAAAGGGATCATGGATATTCACTGATGGAATTCAATGAAATTAAAAGAAAATCATATGAAAATGTATCAGATTTTATCGAAATATTCAATAGTTTGTATAACAGTTTGCCTGTAGGAATGAAGCCCCCTCTGTTTGGAGCAAAGGTGATTTTTTCTGGGGCTTTTGAAGATGATTTTAGTTTCACACTTAGAGAAAGGAGATCCCCTACTCTAGAGAAGATACAGACATATGATTTAGAGATTGAAGCTAATATGACTGCAACTAGAAATGTGAAAGGGAAACGACCAGTCCAAGAGAAGGGGAAAGCAAAAGAGGAATCATCACAAGATCCAAGAATTGAAGATATGACAAAGGTGATAAATTTTTTGACAAATAAGCTAGTTAAGATGGAAGTGGAAAATAAAAACTCCCAAAGACAAGTACAACAAAACCAAGGGGGTTTAGCCTTAATTCAAAAGATATCCCTTGAAAATTTTGCAGAGGGAAAGAAGAGATCAAGACCAGGTTCAAGTACCATTGTACATAGAAGCAACACCCAGAGAGCTAGCAGAAGATGACCAAAGGGAAATCAAGGATCAAGTATATGCTATGTATACAATAGAAGAGTATGAAGAGGAAGATTGTGAGGGAGAATATGTTGAAGCTAAAGTATCTTTTGATCAAGATTAAATGGATGAATACTGTAGAAAATTCACATATTTCATGCAAGATGAGTTACATAAAAAATATGATTTAAGGTCTAGAAAGAGATCTAGAGTACCGGATAATGAAGGTGAACAACAAGGTTCCATTCCTCCTCTAATGGCGACTCCACAACAAAAGGACCCTGTGAAACAGGTCAGTAATGGGAAACAACCTGTAAATTCACTTAATAGAACAAATGTGCAACAACATGAATCTTCCCAGAACAAATCAATTGACACTAATATTTTGGAGAGAGTTGTTCCTGTACCCAAACAAGCGGAAAATTCTAGAAAGAGTGAAGAATAACCTAAAAATAACGTTAAGAAAACTCATGTTTTCAGTCTGGAAAAAGAGTTGGAGAAGGTTAAAATTCAAGTACCTCTTCTAGAATTAGCTAAAATACCAGCTTACAAGAAAGAAATTTCAGAATTTATTAATCTCACACAGGTGAAAGATATAAGTGAAACGATGAACTTACAAGAAGAAAATCCAACGGTCATCTTTGGTCCTCATGTAGAAGAAGTAGATCCTTCTGTTCAACCCTTATATATTTCTCTGTTGCTTCATGATTTTACTCTACATAGTTACATGTTGGACTCAGGAGCATCCCATAATCTCATGCCATTGTCTGTTATGAAGGAAATTAACTTCCATATTACCAAACCTTATAGGGATCTATATTCATTTGATTCGAAAAGGGTGAAATGTTTTGGGTTAATTAAAGATGAAGCAGTTTCGTTGGCACAAATCCCAACAAAGAGTATAGTCATGGATGTAGTGGTTGCTAACATCCCAACCAGGTTTGGAATGCTCCTATCAAGATCTTCATCTTGGGGAGCAAAGTTGGGAGGCGTTCTAAAATTAGATTTCGTTTATGCTATCATTCCATTTTTTAATGGGGAAGAAAGGATATTGTATAGGGAAACAAGGTTTGTGAAGACCACCTCAAATGCATATGCAGGAAATTCTCTCATTTATAGTCAAGAACCATAAGATATTTATTATTTCATGCTGCATGAAGATGTATAATTTTCTGAAGACACAGGGAAGAATTTCTCTTCATCAGTTGTAAATAATGAGCTGCACTCAAGGAAGATTTGGAAGTGCAACTTTGATGGTTCCTACTCCAAGTAAGGCGCAGATGCTGGATTCTTGCTGATATCACCAGAAGGTAACCTCATGCCTTTCTCTTTTAAACTAGAATTTGATTCAACAAAAAATGTGGCTGAGTATGAGGCCTTAATCTCAAGCCTTCAAGTTGCTAAACATATGGGAGTTCAATGTATTTCAATTTTTTGTGACTCTGATTTGATAATAAGGTAGATTAAAAATCATTGGCAAACCAAGCATCCAAGATTAAGATCATATAGGAATGAATTTTGGGATCTGATAGAAAAATATTTTGGAGCCTTGAATATTCAGTATATTCTGAGGGAGGAGAATAGATTGGCCGATTCTTTAGCAGTTGTAGCCAACACCTTCAAACCTCCCATAAATCCAATGCTAAGGTATGAAATTGAAATTAGACATAGACTTTCTATCCTTGACAATGTGAAACATTGGCAGGTGTTTGAATATGATGAACAGTTAAATCAGTTCCTGACAATGATTGGAAACTTTGAAGATGCTGAGATAGACCAAGAGGAAGAAAAAACAGAGCAGAAAGAAGAAATAAGAAACCTTAAGCAGTCGATAGGTGAACATAAGATTATCCAATTGAAAAATAATGTGCTCCCTAAAGGGTTGGTTCCCCTCAAAAGATTATTTGATTCTAATGATGTTGTTGTTGATTCAAAGAAAACACATCAAGAAGAAGAGATGGAAGATTGTAATTTGGTAACTCAGTAGGAACCAAAAATAGTCAAATTTCACAAAGGTGTTCCCAAAAATTACAAAGAAATATACATTGAAATTTTTAAGAAATATATGGATGTGTTTTCCTGGTCATATGAAGACCTGAAAACATATGAAAAAATCATAATTCAGCATAATATTCCATTGAAAGAAGGAATCAAACCACATACATAGAAGCTCAGACAGATCAATCCATTTTTGCTAGCTCCAATAGAAGAAAAAGTGAAGAAATTGTTGCAGGCAAAAATTATAGTACCTCTCAGATATTTAGACTGGGTTTCTAATCTGGTTCCGGTAAGAAAGAAGAATGGAGAGATAATATTGTGTGTAGAATTCAGGAATTTGAACAGAGCATCTCTAAAAGATAATTATCCTTTGCCAAAAATGGATTATGTCTTACAGAAGGTGATAGGAGCTTACAGGTTGTCTATGGTTGACGAATTTTCAGGGTATAATCAGGCAACAGTATAAAATGAAGATCAGAAGAAGGTTGCTTTCACGAAACCCTGGGGTACCTTCATGTATTCAAGGATTCCATTTGGCCTTACGAATGCAGGTGCAACATTTCAAAGGGACATGGACATAGCATTCGTTGTTGATAGGTTTGTAGTTATATATCTGGATGATGTAACCGTTTTCTCAGGGTCAGATGATGAACACTTGGAGAAAGTGCAGAAAGTTTGGTCTGTTATTAAATCCCAAGAACCTTTATTTTCCTTAGAAGAAGGGTATATTTTTGGTCACATAGTTTCTAAACAAGGAGTAAAGATTGAACCAGAAAGGGTGGAAGCCATTCAGATGATTCCTTTACCCAAAAGCAAGAAAGATATCCAGAGATTCCTGGGAAAAATAAACTTTCTAAGGAGATTTGTGCCCAATTATGCGGAGATTGTGAGAAGTATTACAGATATGTTGAAGAAAGATGTAGAAGTGAAATGTGATAAGGAAGCAAGAGAAGCATTTGCTAGAATAAACGAAGCACTGCATGAAGCTCCAGTTCTGATTAGTCCAGACTATAAAAAATCCTTTTAGGTATTCTCATTTTCATCCCCCACTACTATTGTTGTTGTGTTGTTGCGGAAAAATGAAGATAATAGGGAGAATTCAGTTGCATTTTTCAGCAAAGTTCTCAGAGATGCTGAGCTCAAATATAATATTTTGGAGAAACAAGTATTTTCTTTGGTCAAAGCACTGAAAACATTTAGGAATTATGTGTTACAGTCCCAAATAACAACTTATGTTCCTAATTCTGTTGTGAAAGACGTGTTGGTCCAAAGTGATGTTGAAGGAAAAAGGGGGAAGTGGATAGCAAAAGTCCAAGAGTATGATTCGGACATCAAACCCACCAAGTTGGTCAAGGGACATGGGTTAGCGAAGTTGTTGACAAAGAAAAATTTCCAAGAATTGGGAATTAATCTGTTGGCACCAGCGGATGGAGCTGTTAATGAAGAAGGTCAAAGCAAGTCAAAAAAAGGTATTCAATACAAATTTTTGTGCTCTTTTTGGTATAAGATATTGTGCATTACCTGTGTTTCTTTTCTTGTCCAACTTCACTAAATAGAAAAAAATATGGAGCTCTCAAGCTCAAATCTCAGCCATATGTTATAGTAGAAGCAAAGCTATACTGGAAAGATCCTACTGGTATTTTTCTATTATGTTTAACCGAAGGGGAATCTATTGAAGTCACCAAAGAATATCATGAAAGTTTGTGTGGAGGTCATTATAGCTGGAAGGTCACTGCTCATAAAATTCTCAAGTCAGGCCTCTATTGGCCAACCCTGTTTGCAAATGTTTATAGACTAGTCAGAAGTTTTCAGAAGTGTCAGTTGTTTGCTAAAAATAAAAAACTTGCTCCATTACCTCTCATCCCAATATTTATTGACGAACCTTTCAGGAAATGGGGATTGGATTTTATTGGAGAGATCAATCCACCATCAAGTGGATTCTAACTGCGACTGATTACTTTACAAAATGGGTTGAAGAAATATCCACTAAGGCGGCGAATGACCAAGTAGTGCTGAAGTTTCCGGAGGAAAACATTTTCAGCAGATTCAGATGTCCAGTCAAAATTGTGACTGATAATGCTCAGGTATTCAAATCTGCTTGTTTCATTAATTTCTGTCAAAAATATAATGTAATTTTATCACATTCCACAATGTATCATCCCCAAGGGAATGGATTGGCAGTGTCTTCAAATAAGACATTGGTCAGAATCTTGAAGAAGACAATCACCGAGAATCAGAAGGATTGGGATATAAAGTTGAATTTTTCCCTCTGGGAAGTTCGAGTCACTACCAGGATATATACTGGGAAGTCTCCCTATGAACTGGTTTATGGAACTCAAGCACTATTTCATACTCAGCTAGCCAAACAAGTGATTTGTTTCCTTCAATATTCTTAGGAAGAACCTAATTATATGGTAAGAATATTGAACAAAATAATTGAATCAAGTGAAAAAAGAAACAAAGTCAGGAATAACTTGATTACTTATCAGGAAAAGATGAAGTCTACATTTGACAGAAAAGAAAAATAAGTTCTCTTACAAGCAGGAGATTTGGTACTGAGATGGGACAATAGACGAGAAGAAAAGGGGAAGCATGGTAAATTTGACCCTCTCTGGTATGTTCCATACAAAATCTCTGAGGTAAGGTCAAATAAAACATTCATTTTGGAATATCTAGATGGAGATTCAGTACAACTACCTATGAACGGGCAGTATCTGAAGCATTATTTCCAGCATTAAAAGTCATCATTCCACCATTGTAAATACTGGATTTCTCATTGTTCATATGCCACCAAGAAATATTTGACACCATTACCAAAGGATAAGGCACTAATCTGTGGTTCTTAGCGCTTCCGTGGAAAAAAGAACTATCCCCAGGTGGAGCGAGATATTGTGGCTCATTTGCATTTACCTTTGAAATATTTTTCAAAACACCAAAAAATCATATATGTTAGAAAAGGTAAAATTTTGTATGTCAAAGAAGAATTTTGATTTATATGTTGGTATATTAAAATTACGTGATGAGATGTGAAGGTGGGTCGAGTCGGGCCCATTCATGTGCAGAATAGTTCAAGAGCCAGACCGATGGGCACGTTTAGAACATTACACACCGGTCAGGGTCGAGTTGGGCTCATTTGCAAGCTCATAAGAGACTAGCGCAACAAAATATCGTTTAATGGTAAGATGTCATGAAGTTCAAATTAAAAAAGATTAAAATTCTTCCAAGTTCGATTATAGCAAAGGCTCGTATTCATTGCGCCCAGATCCAACGGCTACCCAGGAACAAAAATTGCATGATATTTATACCAATGATTTCCCCCGCAAGTAGTCTCGTTAAATTATCTCACCTGCAAATCGACAGTTGATTAACTACGGAAACACTCTCTTCAAATTCCAAAAACCGTTTAAGTGCCCCCGCAAGTGGTTTCAAGTTTCAATAAATCACATTACGTGGTGATAGCTGGAGCCCACTCCCTTTACTTTCAAATCAGAGAAAGAAGAGAAAAAGTATATTTACCTTAAAATAAATTAAGGGTTTTGGAGGGGGCGCAAAGGGGAAAATATACGGTCAAGATGAAAGCGTAGACTTGAAGCGGAGAGATGGACGATGGAGATCATAACACAAGAACACAAGTCAGATGGATGGATAATATTAGATCATGAGATCTAAGTTAGAGATAAGCGATCAAGAATGGATATCACAAATAAATATGCAAGAGAGTTAATGGATCAAATATTGTGAAGAATAGCCACGTGTCGGCCATAGGTTCCATCGCATATCGCACTTCAAAAATCTTACCGTTTACCCTCCGCTTGCTCCCATATAAAACATGCGACATGCGATCTGCGGGCGGTCCCACCTCTACCCTTCCACGTCATCCCTCTTGTACATCGCACATCACACTTTTTAACATTCACCGCCCTCTGCTTACATATAAACCTTGCGATATTCGATCTGCGGGTGCGGTCCCACCTCCGTTCGTGCCACATCACCTTCCCCACCCCCACACTTCACACTTTGCAAAATATAACGTTTAACCTCTGCTTGCTCCCATGTAAAAATTGCAATATGTGACTTGTGGGCAGTCCCACCTCCTTCTTGCCACGTCACCTTCCGCTCGTCGCACTTCGCACATCGCACAGTTTAACACTTACCTCCCGTCTTTCATAATAAAATCCCCGATTTTTTATTTGCGGGTGGATGCGATGTGGTTTCAAAAGTGAACCCCAATTTTTTTCAAATCCATGGGTAAGGCATTTCTTGTGTTAAATCGCATCAGAGGAATAAATGAAGGATTATAACGTAAAGCCGGTGAAATGCCAAGATGCAATAGAAATCGAACGCGATGCATTCTCCAAGGGTGAGTAGAATATAGTTTAAGTCCAAGTCTTGCGGTGATTGACGAAGAGAAGATGAAACACTATAGGCACACACAGAGGCGTAGGCAGAGTCAGGCAGAAGAACATATAGTGGCACTATTGGAAGCACGCAACTGGATCAAGTCGGGCATTGAGGCGTTGTTAAAGAACTGTGTAGCTATCGCATCATAACCAAAAAGGACACCTCAACACTTCGGGGGGACGCATCAACAACAATCAGATTCAGCAACACGAATGATATTTCCAATTTCAATTTGTTTTCTTGGTATGATTTCATAAGTAATTTTAACAGTTTAGGTAGTCGAAGTAATTTCAAGAAGTTTAGCAGTTACAAAATATTTTTATGTATTTAACTAGATAGAAATAAAGAAAAGGGGTTCCAAGTTTTGGACCTCTGGATGAATGTTAATTTGGTACTGAATTCTATGAGAAACTAATGAAAGAAGATCAAGTTTCTTACACTTGTTGATGTTGACATGTCATTCCAATTTCGCTCCGTGTTTATTCCTCTTTGAATGTAGTGAAGTAATGTAGTTGCGGGTCTCCTTTTACATATGTAAGTAAGAGTTAAACAATACTTAATATGCGCACCTTCACTTCATCTCTTCTCCCTTCACAAATTATCTTTGAAAATTAAAAGTAATAGATTCTGTGTTTACAACATATCATTTTGAGTTTCCCCTCTCTTCACAAACTCTTGATGAAACTTTAAAGTAATAGATTCTGTGTTTACAACATATTATTTCGAGTTTCCTCTCTCTCCATGAATTTCCTCTGAAACTTAAAAGTGGTAGATTCTGTGTTTTCAACATATTACTTTGAGTTTCCCCTATAATTCTTCTTTTCATTCAAATATCAACAGTTTACGGCATTATGAAGGCTTTCATTATATCATATTATTGAGAGTATTAAGTAATTAAATTCCAAAGGTGTTAAACAGAGGCCATTTGATATTGTAATTTTGACATGCATTTATAAAATGTCTTAAGCACCGATTCCTTACCACAACCAAGGGATTGTTTCTTGAGATACAACATATGGTATAAAAATTAATGATATCAAAGCAATTGATCGATTCCAAGAGCCACCTGAAGAGGCAGGATTATTGAATAAAGGCTATAAATAATCTACATAGCAACACAATTTTAGACCAGGATGCTTAAATAAGGCTTATTTTGATTTGCTGCTTGAGGTTGGAATCTTTGAAATGGTAGTTTTGTTAATGGTTGGAGAGTTACTTATGGAGTTCATACATTAGTGGCTAGGAGCCTTCAACTTTGATACAAACATCTTGGAGAAATTCCCAACATGCATGGGGGCTACGACATCATATGTTGGGCGGGCAGAGGAAATAAAGGCTATTGATAATAAAAAATTTCAAGCTCACAAATTTAACCGAGCCATTGAGCTCTATTCTGAAGCCATTGAGTTGAACAATTAGAATGCAGTTTATTGGGTGAATTATGCCTTTGTGCATACAAAATTGGAGGAGTATGGAAGTGAAATTCAGGATGCAACAAAATCTATTGAAATTGATCCTAAATATACGAAGGGGTACTACCATAGAGGTGCTTCATATCTAGCCATGGGAAAATTCAAGGAAGCACTAAAATATTTTCAGCAAGTTAAGGGAATTGATCCAAATGATCTTGATGCCACCCAAAATCTTAAAGAAGCCAAGAAAGCAGTCGAGAAAACATAGATTTATTTAGGCCATCTCAGTGAATGATCTTGAGAATCATTCTGTTTTTGAATCCATTGATTTTCATTAAATAGAGGTAGAGCCCGAATACGATGGTGCTAGAATAGAAGGAGAAAATGTAACATTGGAATTTATAAAGAAAATGATGGATGACTTAAAGAATCAGGAAAATATACACAGAAGGTATGTATTTAAAATATTATTGCAATTAAAGGATTTTTTGGAGGCAATGCCATCACTGGTTGAAATCAATATTCCAAATGGAAAGCAATTTACTGACAGGGGGTTTTTCCCATTTTCCACAGTCAGAGACATTAACTTCAAAAACACACAGCAGGCAAACAGGGATGAAATTTGAAAATATGAGAGAGGTATTTGACAAGAACAGGGAAATGAACAATAACCTTTCTTATATTTTACACAGGTGTAAGGACGATGCAGAATCAAAGACACATCTCAGGGCCATTTTTCAATATTTCAGTTTCCCTATTTAAGGCATGATTTTGCGGCAGTGGTTTTGGAGAGCTGGAGATGAAATTTGAAAATCCGAGAAAGATTTTTGACCAGCATGGGGAAAAGGAAGATAAATTCTCTCCGATTTTTCACAGGTGTCACATTGGGGAGAAACAAATGTCTGAGTGTAACCCTATTCTCAGCAGATTCTGCCCAAGTGGCAAGCAAGTGGTAAGCTTGCATTTGATATGTCATTAATTTTATAACGGTTGTTGAGGAGGTAAATCCCCTCTGCGGATAGAGGTGATCCCACTAGCCCAGATCAGGTCTAGCAACAATCAAGTCATGTAATGACGTTGGTTCCTAGTTACAAAAAGACAAAAATCGTGACGAGTAGCCTACCTCAAATCCTACGCAGTCGCCGTTGAAGAAAAGATGATGTTTCCCGTTCCTCGCTTGATGGATCATGATCCTTCTGTTAGACACGTCCGAACACCTATACACATGCAGGGAAACAATGACATACAACGTAAAATCTAGAGCATGTAACCATATATCATTCAGAGAGGATATAATTCATTTCATTACATAAAGAAATGAACACATGAATGGAACCACAATCAGAGTCGCTTATATTATAAATAACAAAAGGGAGATTACAACCAAATGCTCTGACGCTATGATCTTCCTTCGGCGGAGCTGATAGTGGAGCGTGTCTCAACAAATCCTGTCGATAATCTGGATGAAGCTCTCTCTCTTCAGCTTGGCTCTCAAAGGTTTTCCGGCTATAGTTTCCTTCCTACAAGTTCAGCTCCCAAGCATTCAGCTATTCAGCCATTCCACTAGCACATCAATGGAAGATGGCTATATTTATAGAGGAGAGGAGGAGGTTGGGATCCCTACAATAGTGGAAGGGAGGCTTTATCCCTTGAAAGGTTTCCCCATAAGGTGGAAACAAGAGAGCAAATGAGGAAGGCCATGGTTATTCAGTCGAACCACTCCCTATGACTCATCCACGAAGTTGTTGTGATCGAAACTTCGCCTCTTTTTAAAAAAAACTTTCCATAAATAGATTGGCATGGGTGCTTAACTGGGAAAGAGCGCTAACTGGCACGGGCTCAATGTTAATTTTCCTCATTGGCGCGAGGGCATAACGGGCTACCAGTGCCAAGGAAAAAACAAGTGTTTTTAGTGGTCTGCTCAGGAAATGGTCAACAAAGGGAATGTTGTACTCATGGCAAGGGATGAAATGATGGTATTTGCAAGGCATGACACTTCTAATTAGTCACATAAATGAACCTCCAATGTGCGAGATGGGGATTGCAGGGACGGTGACAAATTACTGTGTAACAATGGTTTTTCTATTTTTAGAAAGAAGATGGGATTTTCGATCAAATGGAGCGTTTCAAGGGAATAAAAGCAGCGCCAGATGTTCAAGACAATGCCAGAAGTCCAAATTTCCTTAAACAAATCCAATTTCTTTATTTTCACATGTCAAATGATGTTATACCTTCTCTCTTATGTAGGTAAAATAAAGTAACTATTAGTGACAACATTGATTGTAATCGATTAGTAGGATTAGCAATTATACTTGACTGTTCGAAGTATTGGGGGGGGGGGAATTGCAATGAGGGACTGAGTCCCATTATGTAATGTTGTGAATTCTTGCAAAGTAATACAATGTCAGTTATTCAGGATTCATGAGGTGTTTTAAATGGTCAAGTTCCTTCTGTTTAAATATTCATTGTTCCTCTTTCTCTGTATGTCTGCAAATCTCATTGTAAAACAGAAAGTGTGATGAATAGGATTTTTTGATTAGAGCACCCTATTATGACTGTGTTTAAAATTTGCATGTTTTCCACTAAGGACAGATTGAGGAATTCTTAGTTACTCCTTAGTCTCCACCAAGTCTTTCATTCTCTTCCTTTTCATAATACATTTAAAATTATGAAAGATACATAGTAGTGCACCTATCTTTCCCTTTTTCACTTAAAATTGATACTTCTGCGAATTGATCACCCAAGCCCTTTGACTCCGTTGCCCAATGGCCTTTTCCCTTGTTTTCCCCACCAAAACAAATTCAAAATTCAAACCCTGAACCCTATATCTAGCCTAAAATTCCCCATCAACAAAGCTATATCCAACAGAGAGATCCCTCTCTGGGCCTAGGAGGGCTAGATCCTAGGCCCGAAGAAATTTTGATGTTGCCTCCGAGATTCTGTCTTCAGCCTTAGAATTATAGAGTGATAACATAGTGGCAACCATACTGGGGACAAATTATCTCCAATAATGCACTTCAAGTTTCAGTTTTGACTATTGATGGTGAACAGAAGTTAAACACCAAAAGGTTGTTCCATTCACCTGGTGACTCCATTGGCAGAAAAATACAGAAATAGAGATTCACTAGCGACTCCACAAGCTCAAAATGGGATCAGTTGAAAGGATATATGCTCCAATGAACATAGATTACATTCCAGGTTTCCCAAACAAAATGCCTCAAGTAAATTGGCAAAGAAATCTTCCTATTTTTCAAGATGAGAATGTTGATGATGCTTTCTTACATCTCATTAAATTTCACATACATTCATGGAAGTTGAAATTTGAATGGCATGAGTATTTCCACATGAATATGTTCATGGAAACATTAGAAGGAAAAGAGAGGTACTAGTATGAAGGTTTAAACCATGGTAGCTTGTTTTCGTTAAAGGATTTTCACAAAGTGTTTTATGAGCATTATAACGAATATTCCCCATCTTTGTCATTAGTGGAAAAATATTGTGATCAGTTTAAGGATTTCATACAATACATTGAAAGTATTGATGAAGATCTAGTAGATATGAATGATGAGGATCTCTTAGAAGCACTTTATGGATTTCATTCTGTTAGCCCCCCTATGAAATTCTTGACGAGAAAGCTGGGGGCTATGTCATTTTGGAGACCTTCAAGGAATGCATCTCCCCTGAAGACACATCATCCTTGAGGTCTCTTTGTGCTTTTCCTTATAAAATTCCCCTCGGCTGGTTCCTTTCCCTAAAGGCCTACATTTACCCCATGTACCCCTGCAAAATGTCCCCTTTTTCTCCTTTTTCCCCCTTCTGTCAAAGTCCCTCTTTTCCCCTTTTTATTTTCCCTATTAACCCCCTAAATCCCCTCTAAAAATCCCTACACCCTTTGTTTTCCCCAGATTTCCTCTCTATCTCCCTATCGTTACCCTTATAAGGCTTCAAAACGCATTTAAAAGGCTTGAAAAACCCACTTAGGACCTTATAAGAGGCTTAGCCCCTTTTCTGACAACCCCGCGCTCCTTTCTTCCATGTAACCCGGCGTCGTGACCGAGCGCTAGGCGGAAAGGCGTTTCTGTGGGGGTTCGCTCCAAAATTATCATGTCCGTACACCTTGGTCCCCCGCAATTCATCTTCGTCATCCATTTAAATCCGCAGATCAACGGTCCACGTTTCATCCATATCGGGGGCGTTCCTGACCGTCGATCTTTATAGATCGGACAATCCTTGTTAATCCCGCAGCTTCGTTTTTCCCACGTTCATTTCCTAGATCGCGCCATCGCCGTTCATTTTCCCGTTAGATCGACGGTGCGGAGCCCATCCGCCCTATGGACCCCGCCGCGCACTATTCCAAACCAACTTGGTTTATTCCGCACTGCTTATGCGCGGTGGGTGGTTTTCCCCGAGCACCCAGCGATTCCACTCATCGTCTGCCACCTGTCCCTTGTACGATTCCAAAACCGCCCATCCCCCGCGCGTTATCTTTCGGTCCACGTCACCCAGCGAAATTTTTGTGAGCTGTTGGATCTCGAGTGCCCCATCCGACGGTCATCATTCGTCCGAGCTGCTCGCCGGTTAACTCGTCTCCACCAGGCCCGCTGGCCCACCGTTTGTCACCCTCTGCCGTCGATATCCACCATAATCAACGGTCTGGATTCGTTCTCCCGATGTTGACCATTCCATTGCTCCCGGTCCCGCCACGTCACCTCCACGTGTGTCCACCGTACTCCTATTCATTCCGTTGCGTATAACGTTCAAAATCAGGATTTTTAAGGTTATTTGGTTTAAAGAATGTTTAATGATGTAGTCCGCCATCCATCCCGACTTCCACTTCACATTGCATCCTTCCACCACAATTCACCATTATTCCACCATGGCATGGTTCTGTACAATCATTCCCATCGTCCCCGTCGCGTCCGTCATCCCCATGTCTGTTGTCTTAACCTGTTTTCATTTTGCAGGATTATTAAAAAGAAGAATGGCGGCCATGACGCACATCTCTGCTACAAGGACAACGAAATCCAAAGAAGATCAGTTGCAGCAGCTAAATTCATGAGCAACGACCCGGGAAGGTGAAAATAGGACTTACATTAAATAAAGGGAGAATCCAAACTTTAAAAATCTCCCAGCACCATTAAAACCCGAGCTAACCTGTCAGAAGCAAAAATGAAGCGACAGAGTGTTCCAGTGAAAATCAAAGGAGATTGAGGCACGCTAATGAAGATCTTGAGCCTTAAATCAGTATTTTAAGAGGCAAAGCACCAGTTCGAAGACCCCGAGGATCGATCAAAAGATCCTGTGCACAAGTAAGAGGTAACATCAGGGTTTATTCATTAGCAGAATGTTTTTCTTCATCAAGTACAGGGCGCCCATACAGTTTTTATTATGCACAGTGTCCCTAAAGGAATTTCCACCCTGATAACAGTTCAAAGCAATTAGAACATTTATATGACAGACCTCTCAGTAGTTTATTTTATTTTTGTTCAAAGCACCAGGAGTACTACAGTCGAAAGATGTCAAGATCAGATCCAAAGAAGATCAATCTTTCACAAAGGGGGTGACAGAGATTAAATACTCAGCAGAAAAACAGAATGGGTTTCGGACCTCCATTCATTTTTGTGTTTAATGTTACATTTAGTGTTCACCTACCCCCTCAGCCGATCTTCTGTTCATCCTTGGCTATAAAACACAGAAGGAAATTATTGTAAGGGTTGTTGATGAGATATCAGAGAAATGCAAGCATTTTCCTCGTGAGACAAGTTCTCTGTGTAATATAGTAAGATAGGCTGAGATTTGATGTATTCAAACTGAATGTTCAAGCTGTGGGCAATGATGTACCTGATTGGTGTTGTTTTTAATATGACAAGCATATTTCTTGGATCCTGATCTAAAGCAGCTGGTGATGTTTTCCTATCTCTGTGTTGGATTTCATTTCATTCCATTTCTACTGGCTCACATCAGAAGTTTGGCATAAGATTTACCCTTGATAGGTACCTTATGTTGCTGCTCTCCCATCCTTCTATGTTTTCTTCTTATATGTGTATCTGAATGTTGATTTCAATTGATTTAACCAGTGTAGTGGATGTTATTGCCTGCTCTCTGATGTATGAATTGATGAAATTTATGTTTAGATGTTCTTGTTAGGATTTAGTTGGATGAGTTGAGAACACTAGGAGGTTTGGAACCCTGTCTCTGCCTCACTAGGATCTTTCCATCTCAATTAAGCCTTTCTAAGATCCCTTGTATTGCCTCTGATTTTTTCCAAGTAGGTCTGGATTTAAATGACCTCTGACCTGATCTATAGAAAGAATTGGATGGTTCTCCTCCTTTCATTTTCAGTCCTTAATGTTCCATTTCACCAACCATCCTTTAGATCCAAATGCTCTAGATGACTAGCCCAACTGAAAGCTTGCACATTGAACAGAAGTAAATCCTTTCTTGACTCCATTGCCCAATGGCCTTGATGTTCCCTGAGTTATCTGTCTTAGCCTAATTTCCTCTATGCTCATTCTTGTCTTATGTTGGAACTTTCTTTTTTTGATTCCCAACAACCAAACTCATAATAAAACAAGCGAACCCTGTGCCTATAACTAGCCTAATATCTTGAACCTGAGCCTCAAAGACATATCCTTTAACTCATATAGAGAGATCCCTCTCTGGACCTAGGAGGGCTAGATCCTAGGGTCTGAAAGCAGTTCTGATGTTGTCTCATCTTTTGGTCTTACCAACCTGGCCAAAACATGGGAACCCCAACATAATGGCGACCATACTGGGGAATGAGTGTATTACACTTTGAACATCCCTAGGAATTCAAAACCTACAATATCTGGTTAGGTTGGTAGTTAAACACGCCCATTCACACATCAACCTCTATACCCTGTGTTGTGTTCATCCTACTCTTAGACAGAGCCTGGACAGGGCCACGTAGCCTCTGGATCTCACCCTCCTTTGGAGGTGACATATGTGGTAAATGCCCTCCCAGTCGATCTCTGGTTAGAGTTTGTTGTGTTTTGAGGTTATCCTTGAAAGGTGATAGTGACTGATCACTGTGGTGGACACTGTAACCCCTTAGATATACCCTAAAACCCTCCACCTGGTGACTCCATAGTTCATAAACGAAAATACTCCACTGGTGATCAGTAGGCCTGCTGATTAAATTGGTTTCACAAAAGACTCCACTGGGAGACTAGCCTTTGAGACAACATCAATCACAGTAGAAGTAACAAGTAGGGTTAAGCTGCTTGGCTAAGAAACAAAATTCTGGCTTTTAGAACCATTCACACAAGAGCTTATCCCAATCCTGACCCACCTGAAATATTTGACAATCCGGAGAGTATCCTCAGGGGAAATCCTACACCTAAAAGACCAACTATTTCCAGTCACATTCATAGAGCTAATTCCGCACCAGAAGACCTAGCAGCTCTATCACATTTTCTCCCTCACCTAGACCTACCTAATTGGCTATCAAGAACTAGGTCATTCAATCATCTAGACCAGCCAGACCCCGAGTTTCACAGTTCACCATCTCATAGTGGTCAACACACTAGGGACAGAGGAACCCCCCCATCTACACCACCTGATATCCACTTCATTCAAAACTTGGGGCTCTCCCACCCTAGATCTGCTCAACAAACTTCTGCTGGTCCTAATATCCCTGTTGCCCATATACCAGCTGCTCAAGCCAACCCTATACCTCATCAGAATATTATCATGGAAACCTGGTATGCACCTCTGGTTTTACCTCAACCCTTGTTACCCTTACCCAATGATTATCAGTAAAAAATCCCACACTTCACTGCTAAAGAATCAATCACAGCTCAGCAACATGTAGATAAGATGGAGGATTCTTTTGACTACATGGAAATTGATGATGAAACAATCAAAATGAGAATCTTTTCCCAAAGCTTAGGGGGTGATGTAAAGAAATGGTTTAAAAGCTTACCTCCTGGCAGTATCCAAGATCTCCCTGCATTATATCAGACCTTCATTAACAAATGGGAAACTAGGGAAAATCCTCGCCAACTCCTAGCAGAATATATGAGCCTTAAAAGGAACGTGGGAGAGAGTGTCCATGATTACACCACTAGATTCAACAACATTTACAATGCTCTCCCTCCACACATGAAACCTCCTCAAGGTATGGCCCTAGCCAAATATCCTGATGGATTTGATGCTGACATGGACTATGAGATTAGTGATAAAGAATACACCACATTGGAAGACATGAAGAAAGGAGCAGTGAACATAGAGGCCAATTTGATTGAGAAAAGAGCAAGACAGAGAGCCGAGAAGAGGGTAACATATAGGGATGAAAATGTAGCCTCCACATCTGATCCAAATTATGAAAAATTGTCTAAAAACATGGAAGAGCTACAAAAAATGATGAAGAGAATGGTTGTCATTGTCAATAACCAAAACAGAAATCAAAACCAGAACCAAAAAATTAGAAGGAACAACAATGCCACTCCCAACAGACAAAGAGAGTCAGATCAACAAGTAATTCCCCCATTCCAGGAAAAATTTCTTGATGAAGACGAGGGAATCATAGAAGAGTTCGAAGGGAATGAAATAAACATGTTTGAAACAGAAAATTCAGTCCATGGCTACTCCACAGAGGAGGATCAGCCCTTGTCCACATACTGGGATGAGGAATGGTCAGGATCTGAGGATTATAGACTTGGATTTGAGAATGCTATCATGCAGGTCAGGGAACAGTATTAACTTAGGAGAAAAAAGAACCAAGACGCTTCCAAACCCAAAGTTACTGAGGTTACCATCAAGAAAATGCCTGACAAATCTTCTAAAGTGACTGCTGAAAGTAGCAAAACAACAGCCGAAAGTTCTGGGAAAAACAAGGAAAAAGACAACCAAAACACTGAAAAACCAAGCCAACCAGCTAGTAGCACTAGCACTGCAGTTAGTGCTCCTGGTAATACAGTGCCAAACCCTGTACATAGTGATAAATTGCAAACTGATACAACCACTAATACAGTGGCAAATAAAACAGAATTGAGTGTTACAAAGGTCCAGTCCACTTTCAATCTGGAAAGTGAGATTGCCAAAATCAAAATCCCTGTACCATTATCTGAGTTGGCCACTCAGGATGTATATAAGGGCCAAATTTTGAAAGCCTTGAATTTAGGAGAAATCAATGATTCTGTAAACCTAAATGATGATCAACCGGCCCTAATATTTGGTCCAAATATTGAGGGGAAGTTTCAGGAAGGAGTGGTACCACCTTTCTATATTAGTCTCAACATCCATGATAAGATCCTACACAATGCAATGCATGATTTTGGAGCATCCCACAACTTGATGCCTAAGGTAGTGATGGAAAAGTTAGGCCTAGAAATCACCAGACCTTATAAGGACTTATATTCATTTGACTCTAGCAGAGTAAAATGTCTTGGCCTAATTAAAGACTTGTGTGTGAGCTTGACCCAAATCCCAGCTAAGTGTATGGTCATGGATGTGGTGGTGGCAGATGTGCCACCTAAGTATGGCATGCTATTATCAAGATCGTGGGGAGCCAAACTGCAAGGAACAATGCAGATGGATGTCTCATATGCCACTATCCCTATTTTTGGCCAACTTAGAAGAATGTATAGAGAAGCTCAAATGAAATTTATGGTCAGTAGTCCTGAGAAACCTGAAAATTCACCTTTATACTCTGTACATACAGACCTGGATTCTTTCATCCTTTGCAATGATAAATCCTTAGGAGAACCAGAGTCGGAAAACTTATATACAAACGCAGAGCTGGAAAGCACAAACCTAAACATAATGGCCACTTTGGAAGAAATCGAAGAAGAAAATAGCAATGAAACCTGTAGGATGTGCGGTGGGCCTCTGACTCTGAGTGAACAAGAAATAGAGGGTGAACAACTAACTGGACATTCCCCTCCAACCCATATACCACAAGAAGAAAACGTCGAACAATTCACTGTAACCAAAACTCATAATGAATGGGAAACAGAACACAATCAGCCAACTAGATACCTCTCTGATCATCACGCCTATGCTAAAAAACAAGACAGCCCACAACCTGGTGCAGGGCCTATAACGCAACATGATGGCGAACCCCTGTGGGAAATGAATTTCGATGGGTCCTGTACTAAAAAAACCGCTGGAGCAGGAGTGTGGGTACATAATACAAAGAGTGATTACGTAGAGAGCCTTGCCTGCAACTTGCACTTCAAATGCACGAACAATATCGCAGAATACGAGGCCCTGATCCTAGGCTTAAATCTGTTGAAAAAATTAGGGGCCCGTAGGATAACTGTGCATGGAGATTCCGAGCTGATTATCAAGCAGGTGAATGGGGAATACACAGCTACGCATCCCAGGCTGAGAGCATATAGGAATGACACAATGGACTTATTGAAAACGTTTATGGAACAAGAATTGGTGTTTGTCCCTAGGAGTCAAAATGTCATTGCAAACGGATTAGCTTGCCTAGATATTTCATATCCTAAGACTCCAGCTGACCAAAAAATCATCATTCAGACCAAATTCAGACCTGCAGTGCCAGACAATGAAAAATATTGGCAGGTTTTTTAAGGAGACAAGCAGATTGAGGATTTCCTGATAGGCAGAAATGAGTTTGAATTTGCTGATTTAGACTCTAAATCTAAAGACAGTTGCCTAAGTGAAGAATCCTATGATGAAGAAGCCCCACCTTGTAACATAGAAATAAACACTCTGAATGAAAAAAATAGAAATCCAACCACAAAATGTGAAAGCGCAAACAGCGAAGAGATAGAGGTGTTGCAGGCCAAATACAAGAACATACCTAGAGGCCTAGCACCATTAGAGGACCTTTTTGACTTTGATGATGTAGCAAAGAAGCCCACCATAGAACATGCAGACTCGGATATAGAAGAATGCAACATTGGCACTGAAGATAAGCCCAAAATGATTAAACTGGCTAAGTTTGTGCCTGCAGACATGAAGAAGAAGTACATTGACCTGTTTAAGGAATTCATAGATGTGTTTGCATGGAGCTATGGAGACTTAAAGGCCTATGACACCAACATCATACAACACAAGATACCTTTGAAGGAAAATCAAAAGCCTTTCATACAGAAAATTCGTAGGATCAATCCAAAACAATTGCCTGTAGTTGAAAAAGAGATTAAGAAGATGTATGATGCATGCATAATAGTTCCTGTGAGGTTTTCTGATTGGGTGTCAAACTTAGTGGCTGTGAGAAAGAAAACAGGGGAAATCAGACTGTGCATAGACTTCAGAAATCTCAACAGAGCCTCACTGAAAGAAAATTATCCTTTGCCTAGAATGGAACATATCTTACAAAAGGTAGTAGGCTCTAAGAGAATATCCCTGCTTGATGGTTTTTCCGGATACAATCAAGTGTTAGTACTCCCAGAGGATCAACTCAAAACAACATTTACCACTCCCTGGGGCACCTTTATGTATGTAAAGATGCCATTTGGATTGATGAATGCTGGCGCCACCTTCCAGAGAGCGATGGATATAGCTTTCTCAGATGAGATAGGACACTTCATATTTATCTACTTGGATGACTTGACTGTCTTTTCCAAGACCGAAGAAGAACACCTGAAACATCTGAGGAAATTTTTTGAAAAATGTAGGAGGTTTGGTCTATCACTAAATCCTAAAAATACTGTGTTTGGGCTACAGGAAGGTAAACTTCTTGGTCACATTATATCTGAGAAAGGGACTAGGATAGATCCACAAAGAGTTGAGGGAATACTACAGATCACACATCCCAGGAACATCAAAGAATTACAGTCCTTCATTGGGAAAATAAACTTCCTTAGGAGATTTATTCCCAATCTAGCTGAACACCTTAGGAACATGATTAACATGCCGAGGAAGGGTGTGGGAGTGAAGTGGACTGTTGGAGCTAAAAAATCTTTCGAATATGTAAAACTTGCACTCACACAAGCTCCTGTTCTGATCAGCCCTGATTTCTCGAAATATTTTCTAATATTTTCGTTCACCTCAGAGCATACAATAGTTGCAGTCCTGCTGCAAAAGAACACAGAAGGTATGGAACAACCAATTGCCTTTTTTAGCAAAGCACTAAGGGATGCACCCTTGAAGTACAACATAATGGAGAAACAGGCTTATGCTTTAGTCAAGGCCTTAAAGGATTTTAGGGTGTACGTTTTACACTCTCATACCATTGCTTATGTGCCTAACATTGTTGTCAAAGATATCTTGTCCCAAGACCCTTATGGGAAAAGGGGCAAGTGGATTGCTGTGATTCTAGAGTATGATCTTGAGATTAAACCCACTAAGCTGATCAAAGGGAAAGGTTTAGCCAAGCTAATGGCTGAATCAAATCTGCAGGCCCTTGATATTAACATGGTGAATGCCTTGGATGAGCAAGAAAGCCTACCTGATCCCACTATAGAAGAGAAATTCAAAAACTCTCCATGGTATTCTGATATCCTTTATGTCCTCGCCAATCTAAACGCTCCTCCAGAACTTTCGAAAACTAAGGCCAGATTCACAAAACTCAAAGCCAGAAACTACTGCATCTTGAATGAAAGCTTATATTGGAAAAATCAAAATGGCCTATTGCTAAAATGTTTTTCTGAAACTGAAGCAGAAAGAATTAAACAAGAATTCCATGCTGGAGAGTGTGGAGGCCACCTAAGTTGGAAAGCCACTGCAAACAAGATACTCAGGGCTGGTTATTATTGGCCCACACTCTTCAATGATGTCCATAGAATGATAGTTGCCTACCACAAATGCCAGATTTTTGAAGGCAAAAGAAAGCTCCTCCCCCTCCCTTTACAACCTATCACTGTTGAAGGTCCCTTTCTGCAATGGGGCCTAGATTTCATAGGAGAAATTCATCCTGCTTCTTCTGCGCAACACAAATGGATCCTAACAGCCAAAGACTACTTCACTAAGTGGATAGAGGCCATCCCCACTAGGAGTGCCACAGAATCTGTCATTATTAGGTTCCTATAAGGCCATATACTCTCTCGGTTTGGTTGCCCAAGGAAAATAATCACTGACAATGCTGCTGCTTTTGGATCCAAGAAAATGGTTGATTTTTGTCACAGGTACCATATCACGCTTGGTCATTTAACTGCCTATTACCCTCAAGGTAATGGCTTGGATGAATCATCAAATAAGAGCCTAGTGGCAATCATCAAAAATCTATTACAGGAGAACAAAAAATCTTGGCACAACAAGTTGGTACATGCTTTGTGGGCTGACAGGCTTACTACAAAAAAATCCATTGGCATGTCACCATTCCAGCTAGTCTATGGGACAGAAGCAATATTTCCTACCAGCCTTGGAGTTCCAGTAATCAAACTTGTCCAGGAGATCCAATCAGAAGAGGACAACATGATAAGAAGGATGAATCAGACAATCAATCTTCAGCAAACTAGGGAGGAGGTATATAACAGAGTTTTCAGAGTTCAGGAAAACATTAAAAAGTTATTTGACAAAAGAACCAAAGCTGCAGATTTCAAAATTGGTGACAAGGTTCTGAAGTGGGACTCAAGGAGAGAGGACAAAGGTAAGCATGGAAATTTTGACAGTTTGTGGTAGGGCCCATACATTATCCAAGCTACTGTGGGCCCAAATGCATTCTTTCTACAAGAACTTGATGGTACAGAGTTGTTTGGGGGTCCTGTCAATGGCAAGATGCTCAAACACTACTTCAGTTGAGTTTTCATTTCTAGTTTCATTTCCATTGTACATACCATTGCAGTTTTTCATGTTTAAGAAAAAGAAGAAAATGTTCCAAAAAACATAAAGAAAGGAGAGGTTCAGATATGTTCAAAACATGAACCTCTGAAGTACAAATATTGGCTCTAATAAAATCAAAACCTGAGCCAAAGAAGAGAAGACAGTCGGTCCTAACATGCTCAAAGTCTGGGCCAGCAAAGAAAGAAAGTCAGCTCTAATGTGCCCAAAACCAGAGATGAGTCAAAGAAAAATAAGTGACTCTAATATGCTCAAAACCTGAGTCACAGAGAAAGAAGAATGTTTCAAAACTGCAGATTTCATGCCTTCACAGTTTTGTTTTCAGTTTCTACAAGTCTTCACTCCAGCAAGTCAGACAGTCTAATCCTGGCTTGGTTGTTTTTCAATTTCCTGTCTTAGAATGTAGGAGGAGAAATCTGTTGGACAGTTTAATCCCAGCAGATGTTAGATTAGGTAGAGAAGCATATGAGGCCAACAGTCTAATCTGGTCTCATGGAGTAATAAGGGTAGATGTAGAATAGGTTTATTTTCTCTTGTAAAATAAAATGATGTAAAGGGTCTGCTCGCTCAAATGCACCCTAAAGGGAGAAAAAATGTTAGGATTGTAGTGTGGGTAGGTAGTGTGATTGGGAAAAATGTTTCTGCTGATGTAACATTTTCATATTGTGGCAGTTGATCAAAGAAAGGGATGTGCCAAGCAGCAGGCAAATGGCCTACTCCAAAGATCATTTCTGGTTTCTTGCCTCCTTCAAGAAGAAGCCATCCCCATGTGGAGCCACTGTTAGCCCCCCTATGAAATTCTTGACGAGCAAGCTAGGGGCTATGTCATTTTGGAGACCTTAAAGGAATGCATCTCCCCTGAAGACACATCATCCTTGAGGTCTCTCTGTGCTTTTCCTTATACAAGTCCCCTCGGCTGGTTCCTTTCCCTAAAGGCCTACATTTACCCCTTGTACCCCTGCAAAATGTCCCCTTTTTCTCCTTTTTCCCCCTTCTGTCAAAGTCCCTCTTTTCCCCTTTTTATTTTCCCTATTAAACCCCTAAATCCCCTCTAAAAATCCCTACACCCTTTTTTTTCCCCATATTTCCTCTCTATCTCCCTATCGTTACCCTTATAAGGCTTCAAAACGCATTTAAAAGGCTTGAAAAACCCACTTTGGACCTTATAACAGGATTTAGCCCCTTTTCTGACAGCCCCGCGCTCCTTTCTTCCATGTAACCTGGCGCCGTGACTGAGCACTAGGCGGAAAGGCATTTCTGCGGGGGTTCACTCCAAAATTATCGTGTCCGTACACCTTGGTCCCCCACAGTTCATCTCCGCCATCCATTTAAATCCGCAGATCAACGGTCCAAGTTTCATCCATATCGGGGGCGTTCATGACCGTCGATATTTATAGATCAGACGGTCCTCGTTAATCCCGCGACTCCGTGTTTCCCATGTTCATTTCCTAGATCACGCCATCGTCGTTCATTTTCCCGTCAGATCGACGGTGCGGAGCCCATCCGCCCTGTGGACCCCGCCACGCACTATTCCAAACCAACCTGGTTTATTCCGCACCGCTTATGCGCGGTGGGTGGTTTTCCCTGAGCACCCAGCGATTCCACTCATTGTCTGCCACCTGTCCCTTGTACGATTCCAAAACCTCCCATCCCCCGCGCGTTATCTTTCGGTCCAGGTCACCCAGCGAAATTGCTGTCAGCCGTCGGATCTCGAGTGCCCCATCCGACGGTCATCATTTGTCCGAGCTGCTTGCCGGTTAACTCATCTCCACCAGGCCCGTTGGCCCACCGTTTGTCGCCCTCTGCCATTGATCTCCACCATAATCAACGGTCCAGATTCGTTCTCCCGATGTTGACCATTCCATTTCTCTCGGTCCTGCCACATCACCTCCACGTGTGTCCACCGTACTCCTATTCGTTCCATTGCGTATAACGTTCAAAAATCGGGATTTTTAAGGTTATTTGGTTTAAAGAACGTTTATTGCTGTAGTCCGCCATCCATCCCAACTTCCACTTCACACTGCATCCTTCCACCACAATTCACCATTATTCCACCATGGCATGGTTCTGTACAGTCATTCCCATCATCCCCGTCGCGTCCGTCATCCCCATGTCTGTTGTCTTAACCTGTTTTCATTTTGCAGGATTATTAAAAAGAAGAATGGCTGCCATGATGCACATCTCTGCTACAAGGACAACAAAATCCAAAGAAGATCAGTTGCAGCAGCTAAATTCATGAGCAACGACCCGGGAAGGTGAAGACAAAACTTAAATTAAAGAAAGGCAGAATCCAAACTTTAAAAATCTCCCAGTGCCATTATAACCCGAGCTAACCTGTCAGAAGCAAAAATGAAGCGACAAAGTGTTCCAGTGCAAAGCAAAGGAGATTGAGGCACGCTAATGAAGATCTTGAGCCTTAAATCAGTATTTTAAGAGGCAAAGCACCGGTTCGAAGACCCTAAGGATAGATCAAAAGATCCTGTGCACAAGTAAGAGGTAACATCAGGGTTTATTCATTAGCAGAATGTTTTTCTTCATCAAGTACAAGGCGCCCATACAGTTTTTATCATGCATAGTGTCCCTAAAGGAATTTCCACCCTGACAGCAGTTCAAAGCAATTAGAACATTTATATGACATACCTCTAAGTAGTTTATTTTATTTGTGTTCAAAGCACCAGGAGTACTATAGCCGAAAGATGTCAAGATCAGATCCGGAGAAGATCACTCTTTCACAAAGGGGGTGACAGAGATTAAATACTCAGCAGAAAAACAGAATGGGTTTTGGCCCTCCATTCATTTTTGTGTTTAATGTTACATTTAGTTTTTCACCGACCCCCTCAGCCGATCTTCTGTTCATCCTTGGCTATAAAACACAGAAGGAAATTATTGTAAGGGTTGTTGATGAGATATCAGAGAAATGCAAACATTTTCCTCGTGAGACAAGTTCTCTGTGTAATATAGTCAGATAGGCTGAGATTTGATGTATTCAGACTGAATGTTCAAGCTGTGGGCAATGATGTACCTGATTGGTGTTGTTTTTAATATGACAAGCATATTTCTTGGATCCTGATCTAAAGCAGCTGGTGATGTTTTCCTATCTCTGTGTTGGATTTCATTTCATTCCATTTCTATTGGCTCGCATCAGAAGTTTGGCATAAGATTTACCCTTGATAGGTACCTTATGTTGCTGCTCTCCTAGCCTTCTATGTTTTCTGCTTATATGTGTATCTGAATGTTGATTTCAATTGATTTAACCAGTGTAGTGGATGTTATTTCCTGCTCTCTGATGTATGAATTGATGAAATTTATGTTTAGATGTTCTTGTTAGGATTTAGTTGGATGAGTTGAGAACACTGGGAGGTCTGGAACCCTGTCTCTGCCTCACTAGGATCTTTCCATCTCAATTAAGCCTTTCTAAGATCTCTTGTATTGCCTCTGATTTTTTCCAAGCAGGTCTGGAGTTAAATGACCTCTGACCTTATCTATAGACATAATTGGATGGTTCTCCTCCTTTCATTTTCAGTCCTTAATGTTCCATTTCACCAACCATCCTTTAGATCCAAATGCTCTAGATGACTAGCCCAACTGAAAGCTTGCACATTAAACACAAGTAAATCCTTTCTTGACTCCATTGCCCAATGGCCTTGATGTTCCCTGAGTTATCTGTTTTAGCCTAATTTCCTCTATGCTCATTCTTGTCTTATGTTGGAACTTTCTTTCCTGATTCCCAACAACCAAACTCACAATCAAACAAGCGAACCCTGTGCCTATAACTAGCTTAATATCTTGAACCCGAGCCTCAAAGACATATCCTTTGACTCATATAGAGAGATCCCTCTCTGGACCTAGGAGGGCTAGATCCTAGGGTCTCAAAGTGGTTCTATGTTGTCTCATCTTTTGGTCTTGTCAACCTGGCCAAAACATGGGAACCCCAACAGTATTCATTGATGGGAATGTACATATCTGGAAGAAGAGTTTCAAGGAAGCTATCACGATTGGGTTTAGAGTTGATACACTCTACCAGGTTGGAGGAAGTCCACTGTGAGAGATGACGTGTGATAGTATCTGACAAACTGAAATATGGCACTGGAGGTTTGGACATCTTCACTACAAAGCCCTTCACGAAGCAAGGAAGGTGGTGACGGGGATGCCCAAGTTCTCAAATAATCATGAAGGTGTATGTCAGGGTTGTGCCGAAGGAAAGCATACAAGGGGACCTTTCCCCTCAAGTGTTACAAAGACATGTGATGTCTTGCAATTGATACATTTTGATCTGTTTGGGATGCTGCCCATGACATCCTTCGGAGGATGTTCTTATTATATGACATTCATAGATGAATTCTCTCGCAAAACCTGGATATACTTCTTGAAAAAGAAGGATGAGGCTTTCATGTGGTTCTGTACCTTCAAAGCCTTGGTGGAAAATATGACAGGGAAGAAGATCAAGATATTGAGGACCGATAATGGCACTGAATATGAGACGAATGAGTTCAAGAAATTTTGCAGATAAGTTGGCATCAAGAGGGAGACCACAACTGTCTATACTCTTGAGTAGAATGGCGTTGTTGAATGAAAGAATAGGACCATTGTGGAAGTTGCCCGTGCCATGCTATGTGACCAAGGTCTTATCGAATTTTCTATGGGGAGAAGCTGTGAACATTGCTGTGTACATACAAAACTGATGCCCGCAATCCGCTCTGGAATCCAAACCTCTTGAAGAGGTTTTCTCTGGTAAGAAACTTGACGTCTCACATTTTAGATTTTTTGGATGTCCTGTTTATTTTCATGTACCGAAGGAGAAGAGGAGCAAGCTGGATGCTTTTGGAAATAAGGGAATGTTTGTGGACTACAACGAAACTTTGAACACCTATAGAGTCTATGTTCCTGGTCAAAGGGAAGTGGAGATATGCCACGATGTCACCTTTGACGAAGATGCTTCCCTGAGGAAAGTAGTCAATCTTCCGAGATCTAAGGAAGATCATGAAGCAGGGCCTGGAAATCAAGAAGAACTGAAGGATGAGATGATGCCCGATGTTGAAGGGCCAATGGACTCAATTGATCCACCTTCTTCGATGAGGAAGATACCATCATTGCTTAGGGAAACCCTTGAGGATGCCGAGGGACATATGGCCCCAAGGGGGACATTCCATGAATGTAAGAAGCTGAATAGATACCAAGGGTATCTAGCATCCATGAGTACTATTGTACAATCTGAGCCTGGATCTTTTGAGGAAGCCATAAAGCATCAAGTCTGGAAGGATGATATGCATGAAGAATATGAGTCCATTATGAAGAATGATGTCTGGGATGTGGTTCCAAGACTAGAGGACAAAGCAGTTGTCACCTCGAAATGACTCTACAAGATCAAGCATGGATCTGATGGGAGTGCTAAAACGTTCAAGGCAAGATTCGTTGCCTGTGGCTTCTCTAAAAAATAATGCGTAGACTATGATGATATATTTTCACTTGTGGCCCGATATACCACCATCCGATCTATCATAGCTCTTACTGCTACGCAAAGATGGAGTCTTCATCAAATGGATGTGAATATCGCATTTCTGCATGGTGCGATAAAGGAAGAGGTGTATGTGGAGCAACTTCTGGGGTTCGAAGTCCAGGATCGGTGTTTGAGTGTGTTTGGTGCACGTATGTACGAAATCACACTAACTTAAGGGGTGTGGTCTACCCGCTTAAGTTATTGGTAACAAGCAGAAAAAGAAGTGGAGTCAAACAAGTTAGTGGAACAAGCTAGAATCATAAGCATACTAGATAGAGAAATAACATGCATATATAAATTAGAACTAAATTAAAATAAAACAAATAAACACGAGCTCTGAAAAGAGTCAAACGACAACAATAATACAAATGGTGGCACTTGGCCCCTCTTATTGAGCGCTGGTAGGAAAATAAGAGTGAAACTTTACCCTCTTGCCAAAGGGCCGGTAGAACATGGGTTCTAAGTCCCGATGCAAGGACGTTTTTATCCCAAGCTTGCCTCAGTGTGAAGTCTCCTCTCTCTACTGTGATGGACTAAACTTGTTGGATGACCAACAATCATTAGAGGAATTTTGAGGTCTAGAATGGGCCTCCTAAGGAAATAGTAAAATAATAGCTAAACCAATAAAATAATATTTATGAATTTTCTATTCACTTTTTGCACCACAATCCATGTAACCGTGGTTAAATTCAATTCAAAAGTTGTACCAAAATAAAATTAATAAAAAAATTGTATTGATGTGACTATAAAAAAGGCTACAAGGTAGCTATTACCTGCCCCTTAATGTAAATATAGAAATGTTACAATTTGAGTTTGAGTATGTTTATGAGTAATTGTTTTCAATGCCATGTAAATTCACTTAGTAGGAACATATGGATAACACTTTAAGATTGGAATCTATCACGTTTAAAATGCTCAATCATAGATTAACTAATTATAAATATATTATAGTTAAAAAAATAAGTTTTTATTTACGTTAATTATAATTTAATACTTAATACACACACACACACACACACACACACACACACATATATATAGATATTTATTTTGTTCAATCTGCCACTTCTCTTTAAATTATTTGTGCTAATAGTTTGTTTATTTATTATTTTATACAATTATGTTTATTTATTATTTTATACTATTAAATATTGAACTGCAATTGCAAAATACTCTTAATTTATATAATTTTTATTAATGTAAATTTAGTAAATTATGATAAATAAATATAATAAATTATTTTTTAAAATAAGTTTCCACTTAAATTATTATTATCGATAATTTTTTTATAATATTTAGGTACGATAAAGTTCTTATAAATTTAATTTGCATGATATTTATACATCTTCTATACTATAAAAATTTACTTTTATTTTTAAATAAATATTTAATTTTATTTTTAGTTCTTGCTACTTAGTTTAATTTAATTAATAATTTATTTTGTATTGTTATTATGTAATTAGTATTGGTTAAATGTAATTAATATTTAACTTATTTATTTATTTCAACTCAGCAATGTTCTAAAAAATTATTTAAAAAAATAATACATGTATTTATGAATTTAAAATTATGTATAATTAAGTATATAGTATATAAATTTTATTTTATTTTAAGAATGAGCTAAAATATAATGTAAAGTCATTTTAATACAATTCACATTTAAAAAAATATTAATAATAAAAATAATTAATATATGCATTAAATAATATTATTAACCATGGAAATTTAAGCTTAAATTATTATGGAAAAATTTGAATTGTAAATAGCTTTTGTTACTTTACCATGAGTTAATATTATATAGACAAAATTTATGCTATACTAGAACTAAAATTCAGTAATATATTTGCTATTCAATAATAAGCATATAAGTCAAATGTAAGGATTGTTGTGTTTTTGCTTGGTAAAATTGCTTTATTGATTGTAAGTTTAAAATGACATAGAGTTTTCATATCTCACTTAGGGAAAAAAATACACTAAAATTTCTGGTTTGAGGATCTAATTATTGTAATGTGGTATTAAAAAAAAAAAGGTTAAAAAATTGGGTAATAGATTTTAGTGTTGAGTTTATAAATTTTTAATCAATAAAATTAAAAAATATATAAAATAATTAAATTTTATATTAAAAATTAGGCACACATAGTAATAACCTAATACTATATATATATTTGAAATATTATATATATAGATTCCATATTATATAAAATAAAATACATTAACATAAAATAAAAATGCTTTAATTAAATATATAAAATTTAAATAAATAACCCAAATATATATATGAAGTTTAAATTGAGTTTCTAGAAATTTTGAAAGATTAACCTTTATCCATAATCAACAAAACTTATTATCAAACCAGTTTAATATATTAAAATAAATTTATTTTAGAACATTCATTTTTAATAATTATACATCCTCATGGAAATGTATGTATTTGAAGTAGTTTCCACTCTTTGCGTTGTCATACATAATATCTTATTCCGACTCTTGAAAAATGATTCAAAAAAATTGTCTGTCAAAAACAAATTTAACTT
Source organism: Pinus albicaulis (assembly GCA_034641835.2). Taxonomy (NCBI): domain Eukaryota; kingdom Viridiplantae; phylum Streptophyta; class Pinopsida; order Pinales; family Pinaceae; genus Pinus; species Pinus albicaulis. The sequence continues at coordinate 128,047,339 of CM076580.1, read as the reverse complement.
AAAGCAAGCCTTTAATAAACCTTCCTTACAAGAATTTATTTGAATTAGTTTATATTCCTCGGTTGTACACAATATCTGCCAAGCTTTCCTATAAAAGTATTTGTGTAAGGAATCTACTAATTAAATAAATAGAGATATTATCAAGAAAATAACTTAATGTTAAAATCAAACAATTTGTATGAATGGAAAGTCAGTTGTAGGCTTCAAAATTTTTATTTGCAGATGTCGTTATTTTTTTAAAAAACTAAAACGATTATTTTTATTGATAAAGAGTTGGTTGGGCAAAGCCTGATCAACCATTACAATCAAAGTCACGGTTAAACACTTAGGGGATAGCTGCCTTGACCAGAGCTTCTGCATTCATACTAATCATTCCATTTTGTAGCGTGCAGCCTATGTTTGCCAATCTATCTGCTTCCTTATTTAGTCCTCTGAGTATGTGGAAAACTTGAACCGAGGGGAAATTCTTCAAAATTCTATTCACTCTTGCTAACTGTTTATTAAGCACCGGGTCCTTGAGCCCATTCTTGTTTACTATTGCTTTTATCAACACTTCTGAGTCTCCAAAAACTAAAATTTCGCTTGGGTTTTCTTTTCTGGCAATTTGGCAGGCCTTCAAAAGACTGAGAATTTCAACTTGGTTGTTGGTTTTCAGACCAAGACCCCAACTGAAATATTATTTGTTCCCGTTTGGAAGGAAGATCGCCCCTCCAGCTCCTGACCTCCCCGGATTGCCTTTTGAGGCTCCATCGAAAAAAATAGTGCACTTGCCCTGAGATTTCCACCACTGCTGAAATCTGTCCTCTGGATCTCGGATCTACCAACTTTCCTTGTAGATAGATCGTATGTTTGCTGGGGGTCTGGCCTTGCAGGTGTAAGCGTCCAACCACATTCTTCTTCAATTCGGAGAGTATTGTCATCTTTGATTTGAGAGTGGTTCAGAGTTTCTAATAGGAGGATTTTGGCATGTTCCGCCACTTTTGTTGTTGTTAATTCATTTCTGTTGAATATGATTTCATTCCGGGCTAACCAAAGCTTCTAGCAAACATACTTAGGGGCAGCTGTCCACACCCTGTGCCATATAGATTTACTGACAATGTTGTGTGGATAGTTAGATTTCCATAAGGAGAACATGGTATCAATCGAGCAATGGGAAGGAGGATGCACATTCAGTCCTGCCAAGAAAAAATACCAGACCTCCCTCGCAAACTCGCAATCAATAAACATGTGGGCAGTAGTTTCTAGAGCGCCTTTATAGAGAACACAATGGTGAGGGCCAGCAATGTTCCTTTTGCATAAGTTTTCCCCTGTTAGAATTTTGTTGTGGAACAAGGTCCAAAAGAAAAAGTTGATTTTGGGGATGCTAAAGCTGTCCCAAATCTGCTTCCAAACAGCCTCCGGATAAGGCGAATCTGCTTTGCTTTGCAGCTAAAGGTATCCTTGATTTGCTGTGTAAACCCCGGTCTTTCCCCAGCCCCAAGAGTCTTCGTAATCTGTGTGCACCGGAGCAAAGTCAGAAATTGCATCTTTGAGTGCGTCTAACTGAGGATTTAAGTGCGCTGGGATTCTGGGAAAAATCCAGCGCTGCCAGTTTCCATTGCTGTCCCAATCCGAAATATCTTCTATTTTCTAGATTCCTCTCTCGTAAAGCCAATCTCTTAACTCAGATATTTCGTTAGCTTCAGCAAGGGGAGAATGTCCCATTACACTATCTCTCCAAAGCATGATATTTTTACCATTCCCAGGGATTCGGTACAAGTAGGATCTAAAAAATTCGATGCCTCTGCAACACAGCTTCCAGGCCTGCATTCCTTTGGGATTTTTCTCTACTGAAAAGGATTTTAAAGGCTGGTTCTTGAGGTATTTGATCTTAAAGATCTGGCTGACAGGATGGTTGGGCTCAACAAAGAGCTGCCATAATAATTTCAGCCCAGAGCCAAATTAGCATGCAAAGGGTCATGGATTTGAAAGCCACCTTCTGCAAGAGGACGCTTCACTGTGTCCCAACTAATTAAATGGAATCTGTTGTGATTTCCGCGGCCACCATTCCACAGGAAATTGCGCATTAATCTAGAAATCTGGTCTGTGATTAATTTTGGAGCCAGCATCAAAGCAGCCTGGTAAGTGGGCAAAGCTGAGAGAACTGCTTTGATGAGCGTGAGTTTGCCTCCAGTGGTGAGCCAAAATCCTCCCCACGCAACGATTTTCTTCTTGAATTTTGAAATAACTTCCTCCCAAAGATGATTTCTGTTGGAGCCCAGCATGATTGGGAGGCCCAAGTATTTAATTTTGTCCCAATCTGCATACCCTGTGAAGCCTAGATCATTATCAATTTTCTCAATTGTATGATGCTCTGTGTTCTAGCCATAGACTATGCTTTTCCTCTCGCTTATGAGAGCTCCCGAGATGCTGCAGAATTTCTGAAGAATGTTTCTGAAGGAATTTGCAATTCTTGATGATGCTCCCCCGAGCAGGAGTGAATCATCGGCAAATAGCGCATGATTCACCGGTTCTATGCCTTTCGCTATTTTGATACCAGATATGCTACCATTTTTCTTTTCCATAGATAGCTTTCTGCTCAAGGAGTCGACCATCAAAATGTAGAGAAAAGGGGATAGGGGACAACCTTGCCTCAGTCCCCTGGTGGCTAAAAAGAAATTCGCCGGTCTTCCATTAACCATAGGGGCTATCCAAGTCTTTTCTAAACAAGCTTTAATAAGATTAATGAAGTCCTGGCTGAACCCAAAGGAGGAGAGAACCCTATACATAAAGGATCGATTAACTCTATCAAAAGCATTGCACATATCCAATTTAATAAGCATACCTTGTTCTTTGCGAGAATGGCTAGAATGCAGAGCTTCCTGGACGTAGATGACGTTGTCAAGAATATGTCTTCCTTTCACGAAACCCCCTTGAGCTGGAGAAATTAGCTTTTGTAGCAGAGGTTTTATTCTGTTCGCCAAAAGTTTAGCCATTATCTTGTAGGATGCATTACAGAGTGAAATTGGCCTATATCTATCAAAAGAGCCAGGATTTGCTTCCTTGGGGATTAAAGCTAGAAATGTGGAATTTATCCCGCCACCAACCTTTGGTGAAAACTATCCTTTTGTCCAGCATGATGGAACTGCTGGTGAGGAATCTGTCCAGCCTAGTAGAGATATGATTTTCCCCTGTTCTATTATTTGTCCAAGTGTATTCTCCTTTCACAGGCTTAAAGTCTACTAGATCCCACTAGAGAATAAGATCTTCCACTGTGGAGAGGAAGGGATCCCTCGAAAAGTTCCCGCCTCTCTTCTCTTTAGTGTCCAAGATGATGTTCAGATCTCCTCCAATGACTAAATTCTGTGAATTTAGGAGCTCTAAATAATCTGTGAGTTACTTCCAACACTCTTTCTTTTCGTCATAATGCATAGGAACATACATATTGAACAAATCTAAGGCTAGATTACTTGCTTTATGGTGCAGTTTGGTATATATCCAATGTTGAGTTTCATAGGATATTTCTAATGCAAAGTAGCTTTTAGACCAGAATGTTCCTATTCCTCCAGCCGAACCTCGAGCACTGACTACCTTACTTGAGTCAAATTTCCATTTTGTGTTACTTGTGTTTAGAAGGGACTCCCCTTCTATTTTTGTCTCTTGGAGCATGAGAATGTCTATGGATTCCATTTTCAAAGGATCTTTAATAGCCTCTGCCTTAGTGGGATTCCCCAAACCCCTGCAGTTCCAAGAGACCAGGTGCATCATTTAAAACTTGTTGGGGTAGGTCCACCTCCCTTGGGAGTCCTTAGTCTAGTATTCCTTCCGAGGGTCATCTCAATGGTGGCTTGACTACCAAGGGTTTTTTTCCTTTCTGATTCTTCTTCCCTGGTTTCCTTGTTTGATTTCCTCCCAGCTCTCTTTGTTGGCCTCTCAAAGGTCTCATCATCCGAGGAGCCCACAATTTCAGTGTTCTTCTTTTTTGTTTTAATTATATTTGCATAAGAAGGGGAAGAAGTATTTCCTAGGGACGGGTTTGAAGTGTTACCTGATTCTGGTATTTCGGTGTTGTTCAACTGAGGAGAACCTTCCAGCTCTGCCTCTGGAGGATCTGGGTGTGATTTGAGAGATTCAAAGGGATTTTTATCCGCATCGATGCTGATGTTCTCCTTGCTTCCTGTGATTTGGGTGCTTACACTTTCTTGCCCTGATTTGTTCTCTGTTTCATTGCCTTTGTTTTTTTTGTTCTGTCTATTGTTTGCAGATTTCTTTACTTGTTTCCATTTCTCTCCTTTTTCTTTCTCTGTTGTCTCCTCGTGTTTATTCTTGCAGTATCTTGTGAAGTGCCCTTATTCGTGGCAGTGTTGGCATTTGAAGGGGAGCTGCTCGTAGTCAAGCTCCTGGATGTGAGTCCAATCTGCAACTGAGAGTTTAATGGCTTCAGGCAATCCAATTTCTAAGTTGACTTCAACACAAATACGGACAAAGGAGAATTGATCCTTCCTCGGTGCTTGCTCTATGTATCTGCCTAAGGTATTGCCAATGGGCTGCAGCGATCTCTATTTCCAGCAGTGAAGGGGAAGATGAGGGAGGCGTACCCAGATAGGCACAACCGTGGGCACATTCTGAGCTGGGTCAAAGTCTGGTGACCATTTATTCAGATAAAGATCTTGAGGGCCCATAAAATATGGCATGTTTCTGAAGATCAAGCTTCTATCTTCCACGTTGTCAAACACAAAAACAAAGAATCCTTTGCCAACGAAGTGACTTTTAATGCTTTCTGTGACCAGAGGGATCCAGTTCCGTTTAACCCATTCTTCGACTGCTTTCGGGGAGGGCCATAGCCCTGTGAACTGGCCGATGAGGCCTCTTTCGGCTAGGTTTAACGCTGTTCTGCAGGTTTCTTCCACCGGCAAAGACACCGTGGGGATGTTTGCCAGTTTTTTAACAAACTTTAGCTGAGAGCCGGATGAGGGACATTTGCCTGTGGCTGCGATGAGGGAACGAAATGCTTCTAGCTCAGGGGGAGGGGGAGGAGGAGCCTCAGAGCCGCCTCCATGATCCATAGCAGTGAAGACCGCTCCATAAAGGAGGGCGCCGACCTAGTGCGACTAGGTCAACAGCAGGGCGACATATCTCCTTTGCAGATGTCGTTATTAATTACAATTTTCGGTATTATTAATTATGTTGAATCCATTGAAACATTGCGGAGAATTATTAATTACGTTGCATCCATTGAAACATTGCATCGGATTATTAATTACGACTCCCAAGGTTACTAATTACATTGCATTCATTGAAAAATTGCATAGAATTACTATTAATATTCACTCTCAGGGTTATTAATTAGGTTGCATCTATTTGAGACGTTGTGATGAGTTATTTTTTAAATTAATTATCTAAACTTGAACAAAACATTGGTAGGTGGAAGGAGCTTCTCCCCGTGCCTTCTTCCCTTGGTTGTCATTACATCGAACGATCTGGTCGTGCAGGGTCATTTAGTTTTTTGTCATGGTTTTCTTGAGAACTTCGCCTCAAATATTATGAAGTAAATTTGGATTTGGGCTATTAAATGTTTGTTAGTTATGCATTGTACTTTTAGCACAATTTACAAAGCATTTTTCAATAACATGTTCAAAGTATGGACCAATAAGAAATCAGAAAAATAAATTTAAATAATTTAAATAAATAAACAATAAAAATTTTTAATGTTTAACTATAGAAAATTATAAAAAAAATTTGCAAATAGAGAAATTAATGTCAACATCACAAAAAACCCAATGCATAATACCTGCTGGGGGTAGGTACTATAAGGTATTTAACATTCAGAGTAGTAATAATATTAACTTTGAACCTAGAGAACAATATTTAACATTCATTATATTTACGTGCCATCCCAAGCATGTCCATTGTATGGTGATAATTTGCAATGATTTGAGCATTTCTTCCATCTCACATTGAGACTTGAAAAAAGTATATATAAATAAAGGATTGATTTTTTTTCCAAATATAACATTTCTTAATTTATATTGTGTTTATAGTTTATGGTATTGTCAAATTAATTAATTTGGATTTTAAAATTATTTTATAATAATAATAATTATTTTTATTATTATTATGTATTAATATATATTGTTAAATTTTAATTTTTTATTTATTAATGTATATATTGTTAAATTTTAATTTTTTTTGTGATTTATATTGTAAATAGGAATATTTTTTAGATTAATCACATTATTAGGACATAGTCAACATTTAGAACTAATTAATAAGTTAATCCTAAAGACATTTTCATTTGCAATATATATTTTTGTGTACTTTGTGACTTTTGAGATGACTTGTCAATTACTTGGGGATCACACCTTCTCACCATTTATTCTACCCCATAATTTTATTTAAATTTATTTAAATTTATATTAAACAATTTAGAAATAGATTTTCTTACTACTTTTAAATTTTTATAAACCATTAATATAAAATATAATTTTATTATAAATATTTAAAATTGAAATTAAATAATAACTAAATATTAAAAAAAAAAAAATTACAATATATTCTTAAATAAAATGTTAATGCATCATAAAATTCAAAATCTTATGAAGAATGAAACGAACCTAATACTATTTAAGAATGCGTTTTTCTTTCAGCAACCAAAAAATGTAAGTGCATTTAACTACACTCTGAAGAGGAAATATGCAAACAATGAATTTTAAATTTTAAAATATTGTTTTTTTAATTATCATTCCATTATAAATTGTAGGTTGATTTTTTTTTAACAAAGAGGAATAGCTAATTAAAACACATTAATAAATATATTTTAAATTAATATTTAATTATATTATTTTAACAATAAAAGGATATCATTTTCTGGACCTTAATTATAATTAAATTATACAATGCAACGTAGATTTCAAAACATTATGATCGCATGTAATTTTTACTACACAGCCATCATAATATATGAGCAAATCAATCCATTTTCTGGAAAATTGCAATGAGGGTAAAAATGACAGTGATTCTTATGCCTCTGGGCTCGTGCTGGCATGGCAACGCTAGCAAGTAGGAAGCAAATGAGCAGGGTACCATTTGGATTTGGATTATTAAATGTTTGTTAATTATGCATTGTACTTTTAGCACAATTTACAAAGCATTTTCCAATAACATGTTCAAAGTATGGACCAATAAGAAATTAGAAAAATAAATTTAAATAATTTAAATAAATAAACAATAATTTTTTTTAATGTTTAACTAGAAAATTATAAAAAAAATTTGCAAATAAAGAAACTAATGTCAACATCACAAAAAACTCAATGCATAATACCTGCTAATGTCAACATCACAAAAAACTCAATGCATAATACCTGCTGGGGCAGGTACAATAAGAATGAGTTTTTAAAAAAAAAATCATTGTCTTTTGTACTTAAATAACTTAAAATAAAATATAAATTTAAATTCATAAACTCTTAATTATATAATATGTTATTAATTATAATTTATTTTATTTAAATTGTATAATAACATGTAACTAATACTATATAAATATAATATAATATAATAAAATAAATGTAATATATTATTTTATGTATGAATTTTATATTACATATTAAATTGATTTGATTTATAACATAAGAAGAAATAATATATAATATATATTTTATATGATTTACATTATTTTTCATAATATTATAGATAATAATATATAATATTAATATAATCATAATGAAATTAATTGGGTTATATTTAAAATCAAAGAAAAAAAAGTATTGAAATAATTTTAATTATATTTATAAATATAATATAAAATTTATATAATTGAAATTTAGATTCTCTCTTTAAACTATATTGAACCTAATATAACTTTTTTCTACAAAACTAAAATGTTTTTTCTTTAATTTTAATATTTTAATATTGTTATCAAAATTATAATAATATTATTTATAGATTTGATTTATCCTAAAACTACAAATTTACATTTTTATTTATTTTGATTTCATATGTATAATATATATGTATAAATATTAATTTATAATCAATTTGAAATTGTAATATTAAATAAAATGAGATGAATATGTAATTTAAAAATAAATATAAGAAAATATACAAATATAATATTTATTCAAAAGTATGTAAAGATGTGAAGATTGTGTAGGGATATGCATTGTTTTTTTCAAAAAATATGAAAAGACAATAATAATATTTTATTCAAAATGTGTGAAATGACATTTATTATGAGTACTTTACTTCATAACTTTAAAAGTACTTAGAGCACTACCATTATTTAGCATGAGTTTTTATCCACCATTGAGAATGTGACAAGTAAGTATCTTTAACTCAAGCCATGCCACCTCAACCATTAGGGATGATTTCATGCCCTAAAATGTGATTGGTTCTCATAAATTGAATTTTGATTATACATTTTCCTTAGGAGGCCCATTTTAGACTTCAAAATTCTCTTACTGTGAGTCCCCTCTATCTTTAGCTCTGGATCACACACTGTTGGTATTGCTTGTGCAATTCTGGCCAGCATAACAATGTGTTCACAAGCTCTTCATCTCATGGTGGCCTTATATAGGAGAATTCAAATCCTTCTTCCCTCTCTTGGTACATTGTGGATGGTGACCCAAGAGAGGGGTATGATTCCTTTATGTGCTCCAAATATTCCATTGTGTGCTCAATTGATGTTTAAGAAGGCGTTGGAGGCTATCCTTAGGCGGCTTCAAGTGAGGAATCACTTGTCCTATGCTTTGTGTGGTCCCGGAAAATGACATTTCGCCACTCCCAGGTTTGCGCGCATATCAAGAAAAAAAGTGCGCAAAGGCACTCTTCACGAAGGATTATGTGCGTAAAAGCATTTATGACTTGTTCAAATTTGATTTTCCTCAGACCTTAGATATTTTTTAAATACTTTCCAGATTCTATAATGTCTTCCAGCCCTGTAAATCCTTCTGCTTGACATTATTATGAAGGTAAATCCTCTCTGCGGATAGAGATGATCCCTCTAGGCCTAGAGTGGGTCTAGTAACAAAGAGACAAGCTATAGTGTAGGTTCCTAATTGATGAATGAAATAGACGAGGTAGATCAACTTACCTAGAGTCCAACACTGTTGTCGTGGTTGTTGTAGTGGTAGCTTCTCGACTCCTGTCTTGGCAAGTCACGATCCTTTCACAACAATGCTTGAATACCTGCATGAAGATCAACAAACAAGAACAACATACGAAACAACAATCTCATTCATAACTACTAACCATTCAAGTAGGGTTAAGCATATTGCATCAAATAGAACACATTAATGCAAAATGGGAACCAGACAATAGTCATGCATATGTATTAATAGAAGAAAGAGTTACAACCAAGACTTGACGTCGCAGCCTCCTTCCGCAGGGTTCAGTTGAAGCGCATCTTGATGAATGTCAGGGAATTCAGACAGGATGAAGGCACAAGCCTAAGCTCTCTCAATAAGGAACTCTTCCGTTCTATCTTTTCTAGCAAAGTGAATAGAAATCTCCTTAACATTTCTGCTATAATATCTTCAGTTCAGCCAGCTCATCAATGGAGGATGGCTATATTTATAGTGAGAGAGGAGGAGGTTGGGACCCATACTATAGTGGAAGGGAAGCCTTATCCCTTGGGAGGTTTCCCTAAAAGGTGGAACCAAGAGGCCAAAGGAGGAAGGTCGTGGTTATTCAGTTGAACCACTCCCTATGACTCGCCCACGAAGTTGTTATGATGGAAAATTCGCCTCTATTTTTTTTTAAAAATCCATAAACAGATTGGTGCAGGCAGCTAACTGAGACAGAGTGCCAGCTGACGTGGGGTCTAGTATTAATCTTCCTCATTGGTGCAAGGGCATAATGGGCTACCAACGCCAAGGTAAAAATAAGTGTTTTTGGTGGTCTGTTCAGGAAATTGTCAACAGAAGGAATGTTATACTCATGGAAAGGGATGCAATGATGGTATTTGCAAGGCATGAAACTTTATTTTGGTCATAGAAATGAGCCTCCAATTTGTAGGATGGGGATTGTAGGGACAGTGACAAAATGATGTGTAACAGATTCCCCCTAAAGCATGAGGTCCGAGAGAGAGAAAGGGGTGAAATGCTTTACGAGAATAAGTTCGAACTAAACACCATCGTCGGAAGACTTGCAATTACAAATACAACTGATATCTGAGACATGAACATGTGGTATGGGCACAACCATCCATAATAGAGTACATATAAACTGAGATCCAAGGGATGGACGCAACCATCTAGCAGTAAGGATTAAAAAATAGACTAAGGTATGGTCACAACCATCCAATCAAAAGAGTCATGTAATAAAGTCATGATAAATCATAATATCCCACAGCCCGTATCTTATCAGAAAAAATCCAGGGTCTTGCGCTCCATCTCGACCTGAACAAGTACAAATTGAAGCATGCAAATATATGAGCTGAAGTCGAACATGCAAGAAAATCACCTGATTACTAGCCAATGATGAAAGTTGTTAATAGGTGCGAGAGAAACCACCAAAAATGACAATGGTTCTCAAGGTAAAATAGGTACAATCCACGGAATGTGAACCGTGAGCTGGCGTCGAACACCCGTAGAATCACTCGATCAAAGGCCAATTATGTGGACCTATGTTCAAATGCGAAGAACCTGACATTAAGGCATGTAAGCTCCAAGGTACCGGGAGTCTCTAGACCAAATTCCTCAATAATGGGCTGAAGTAGACAGGAAGTGACCTAGTCGAAGAAGGGCCATAATGTTTCCCACATCATCAACACAAGACAGAGGAACATGATGATAGTGAATCAGGACCAACAGAGAATCAGAGGGAGGTTGAAAACTACAGAGGCAAACTTCTCTTGAACATATCAACGACGACTCTGGATTTGGCAGTATTTGACATCAAGGGATCTGAGGTCATTATGACATGGAAAAGAGTAGATGAGAGGTAAAAACAGATTAACCAAACCCACGGAGGCAAAAATGACGAAATGAGATGTCTCCAACCCGACACGAATGCAGACGAGTGTCATGTTCAAGAGCGACATACTACCAACATGACTAAAGACTGGTTCCATTTTCCTCCACCATTTCTGGTGAGTACCTCAATTATTTTTTAAAACAATCTTGAAGGGGATAGCATATGATTGTGTTGTAAGTTTGTCCTTCGGGAAAATCCATCCTAGTATATTTTACGAGCCCTAGGAAGGAGGAACTCGATGAATGTCATGGTGATGATGTCCAATGTCATCAGGGTTTAACGAGTCTAACAAAAGAAGAACTCGAAGTCTTTTTATGTTTAGAGAGTTTGAAAAGAAGCGGAAAAGAAAACTCCAACATGTCCCTTTTCGTAAATATTCTCTTAGATCCGAAAAGGTAGAAAACAATATCTGAAAGAACCTCTTAGTCGCGATAGGCTAAGGTATTCCTTTTTAGTAAATAATCTATCCCAACCTGAAAAAGGGGTAAACGTATACTAGGTATATATCATTTCGCAACCATTTAACGAGTCCAAAATGACAAGAGTCTCGAAAATCTTTTTAGTTTTGGAGAGTCAGAAAATAGCTAAAAGATGACTCCGGTAGTGACTTTTTCATGTTTTTACCGAGTTCGAAAAAGTGTAAAATACAACTCATGACTTCATCGCTATCTCATTAAAGACCTGTCGTTGCACAAGAAACAAACTTAAAACCCATTTCTCGAAATAACATAATGTAATAATCAAAAAACATGTCTTAAAACCTAATTAGGGTTTTGAAAAGTTATAAAATGCAAAAATGGTAAAAAATAATTACTTTTCACTTTTACCTCTTGTGGAGCAATAGTGACCCATTTTACATTGCGATTTTGCGGCGACGATAGCAGGAAATTTAGCAGACCAATCTCGAATCCGTCAGTTCCAGGTAAGAGCCGACATCCTTCCCCAAATTTTAAGCATTATTTCATTACCTGCAATCTTCAATTTTGTTTTCTGAGGGGGAAATTGTGAAAATTAGGGCATGGCGCTCGGTGCGGGTTTCGGGCACGGACTCGCACCAATCGCCCGATTTTCTGAACTGGGTGCGCCCATTGGCACGAATGTTTCTAAAACAATTGCGCCAACTTCGAAAACCTTTTAAAATTTACAATGCAAGTAAGAAAGCCTAAATTTCACAAATTTCAGCTTTTGATTTGGCTAATCATGTTCATATGAACATGTTTGCAGGCAAAAGAGTGGTAAAATGGTGATCAAGTGGAAGGAATGAGAACACAAAGAAGGGGATGAGCTTGCCATGGGAAATGAGAGATGCATTGAAGCTCTCAGAGACTGTGGACTGAAAAATTTCTTCATGACACCGTGTCTCAGAGCTCAATCAAAGCTGCTGCAATACTTGATTAGTATCTGGGATGAGGATCAGGAAAAAATCATTCTTCAAGATCAGGAGCTCAAGATTGATGTTTCTGATGTCAATTTTATAACAAGACTGTTGCGAAGGGGGGTAGCACCAATCTTGACCAGCACCCAGCCCACCATGGCGAGCATGGGCATGGTAATTGACAGGGTATGTCTGGGGGCACGAAAAGGATAAAAAAACGAGAATGTGGACATCCAAACTATCCCGGATCTAACACTGAAGGTAGTGCTACACATGATCACACTAACTGCGGGATCACAAACACCGCATGAAGCAACAAAAAAATATCTACTTCTTGCTGTAGACTGCTTGACAACGACCATATTCAACTGGGTAGAGGTCGTGAAAATCAATATAAAACGTCAGCTGACAAAGTGCAAGAAGACCAAATTAAAGGAATTTGGTTATGGGTCTATCCTGGTATCATTCTTCTTGGATCGATTACCAATATTTCAATGTCAGGAGGTAATAGTCCGGACACCACCAGCATTGGAACCACGGATGGCCCGATGGGCAGCTCTGATGCCAAGGTCAGGGGGTGGTCAGTAGATGTTTTGGAGACCAGAGTTCTTTGATTGGCTTCACCGACAGTTTATTGTCGTGGAGGACTGGACCTACTCTAGAATAGATTTCACTGGTGATCTGGACCTCCCACTCTCGGAAGGAGAGGATTGGGATGAAGCACTTGGTAAGACTCATTTTTTAATTTTTTATGAGTATTATGATTTTTTGGTATGTATGTTCTAACACTTTATCCATGAATTTGCAGATGTAGGCCTAGAGAGACCTACAGGGATGTCTCCGATAGCGAGGCGAAGACCTCACGATTTTTATGTTGCCCCTTAGGGTGAGGAGGAGGAGATCATGCACAACTTAGAGGGAATCACCCGTGGGGTTCCAGACTATGCATGATTTGACGATGTTCCTCGTGCATATTAGAGACACATTGTAGGGGTGTCAAATCGAGTTCACCGCGTGTTGAGGTGGCTTGTTCAGGCAGTGACATGCTATCATGATCACCGCTTGCTGAGGTAGCTTGTTCGGGCAGTGACATGCTATCATGATCATCATGCTGATTAGACACCTAGATTTTTATTTCTGCATTTTTTTGAGAGACATTATGTTTCAAGATGTAACAGAAACACACATATTTTTTGAAACTTATGGTGCACCCTGATGCAAACATTCAATTATATATATATATATATATATATATATATATATATATATATATATATATATATTCCTGTTTGATATGAGTCTCTCATGTGATGATGATTTTACACATTACGCAAATGTCTATCCAATACAATGTTAGCCACTGTATCAGTTAATGCATTCATTTGTTTAGGAATATGTTGATATGTGATATAAGCAAAATGTCTTTCCAGCAAACGAACATGTAAATACAATCTTAAAATATGAGGGTTTCTAATTGAATAATGCTCATTAAGTTGAAGAACAACAAGCTGTGAGTCTAGATTTACAATCAATGCACTAATGCCGAGGATAATTGCCTCGGTTACTAGTTCAATGACAACACTATATTCAATGACATTGTTTGTAGTTCATCCTAGAAAAATACCTTGCAGGTCTATCAACTCACCAGCAGGATCATAAATCACCCAGGCTGCCGAAGACAAGTTTCGAGTACTGCGGGAAGCACCATCCGTGAAACTGACATAAGGTTAATAGACATCTGGACAATAAGAACTGACCCAATAAGCCGGAAAACGCTCGCAAAACACACCAAGCCAAAAAATGTACAAAAATGAAAAAAACACCTATGTACACAAAACATGCACGAATGACTCATGCATAATACTTCTTGAGATACAACCCATTTCTGGGTTGATCTAAAGGATGACCTTCGTATTCAATGAGCTCATAGGCCCGATTCTTCAAAACGCATTTAATGATGTAAGGCCCATGCCACATGGATTGAAATTTCCCTACCCCCAGCTTATCATGAGCTTGGTCGTACAGGAGGACAAGGTCTCCTTCTACAAAGGAGTGAGGGGAAACTGACTGGTCAAAATGGGCTTTGACCCGCTTTTCTATGCCTCGATGACCAAAGCAGAAAAGCGTCGATTTTCATCCAGCCTTTCTAAGTAGAGAAGACACTCTTCTTCAGGTGAAGTGTTGGGCAGTAATTCAACAACTAATTTGAGTGAAGGTATTTCACATTCAATCGGAAGGGTAGCTTCCAGACCGTAAACAAGTTGGAATGGAGTGAATCCGATCACATCCTTGACTGAGGTTCGATATGCCCAAAGAGCCGAAAATAACATGAGATGCCAATTGGATTTGTGGATCCCAAGTGTACATTGAAGCATACTGAATAGAACTTTGTTCACAGCTTCAACTTGGCCATTGGCCTGAGGATAGTATGGCATTGAGATGTCGTGACGCAAGCCCAACCTGGAAGTCAACTCTGCCACCATATAATACTGAAAATGGGAACCATGATCGGTAACGATGGCTTGAGGGACACCAAACCTAGAAATGATGTGGTTGAATATGAATTGAGCTATTGTCTTATCGTAGGCGGCAAGTGTAGGCATTTCTTCGGCCCATTTGGTGAAGTAGTCAACGACTATGATAATATAAGCATGCCTCCAGACCGAGTGAGGGTTACACATCATAAAATCAATGGCCCACTTCACAAAGGGACCAACGGTAATGATAGGGTGGAGATGTGCAGGCAGCGCGCGCATCTTGCGCTGATAAATCTGGCAATCATGACATTTACGGACAACAACAATGCAATCCTTGAAGATAGAGGGCCAGAAACACCCAGCACGAAGAATATTCTTTGCAGTGGCATAACCAGACATGTGACTACCACAAGCACCATTGTGGCAATCATTCATTACTTTCTCATCCTCCTTGAGGGTCAAACACCGACGGAGAATGGAATCTACTCCGATGCGGTAGAGTGTATCTCTGAATATACGATAAGGTTGCGATTAATGACGAATGCGTCGGCGAGCATCCTTCATCAACTCAGATCTAAAAGTAGAAGTCTGAAGATAGATGATGATATCACCATACCAAGGATCGAGGGTGATAGTCAGAAAAAGTATATCGTTTGGAAGGCATTCTTCAGAACCAGACGAAGCAGAGTCAGAGGGAAGGGAACAGATCAAATCAGTAAATACCAATGATTTCCTTAACTTGGCAGTAGTAAACTCCAAATCGAACTCTTGGAGGATGACAATCCACTTTGAGTATTTCCCCCCAACAATTGTTGAGACAATATGTAGGTTATGGGGTTGCATTCAGAAATTAAAGTCGCTGTATGCAACAAAATATAATGACGAAAACGTTGAACTTCTTGAGCTGTAGCTAACACTAAATTCTTGACATGGGCATAGTGCATTTCGATATCGAGAAGGTTATGATAGAGGTAGTAGATAACATGCTCGTCAATGTCATTATCGTCTTGTACCAAAACCATGGCAATTGTGCTGAAAGAGGTGGCTAAATAGAGGGAAAAATCGCGATGATAATTGGGAGGAAGTAACAGAGGAGCATTGACGAGCAACATCTTCAGTGCGTCAAAAGACATCTGAGAAATCTCATCCCAGAGGAATGGGACACCCTGCTTTAGTAATCACGTAAATCCTTTAGCTACTTTGACATAGTTAGGTATAAAATGTCATAGAAAATTAGCCTTCCCTTGTAGAATCTGTAGCTGATGTAGTGAAGATGGAGAGGGGAGATTAATAATAGCCTCGACTTTGAGTGGATCAAGGTGAATCCTGTCTTTGGACATGATAAACCCTAAGAGTCTACCGGAATCGATGCAGAAGACACATTTGTGTGGATTTTATTGGATGTTATAGCGTCAACAACGAAGAAAAATCTGACAAAGATTGTCAGGATGGTCCTTACGTTTAGTTGAATGAGCCGAAAGGTCATCTAGATAAGGTTGAATGATGTGCTTAATATTTTAAAAAGCATACAACATCTCTCGTTGAAAAGTGGCCCCAACATTTTCCAAGCCAAAAGGAAGCTTTTTATACGTGAAAGTACCCCACAGACAGATGAAGGCAGTCTTATGCTGATCAGTTGGGAGAATGTTAATCTGGTTATAGCCAGAAAAGCCATCCATGAGGGAAAATATCTCACTCCTAGCGCAGTCATCAATGATCTGATCGATAAAGGGAGTACGATAATTATCCTTAGGACAAGCCCGATTGATGTCACGGTAATCAACACAAACACGAATAGTACCCTGTTTCTTATCTACAGGGACGATGTTGGACACCCATTCTGTTAAGGGAATTGGGTAGATGAAACCAACGTTGAGAAGTTTTTCAACTTCACTTTTAATGGTGGAAACCTTTCGAGGGTGCACAGGACGAAGGCGTTGACGAACAAGCTTCGAACCAGGGTAGGTAGGAATCTCATGCACCACTATACTAGGATCGATGCCAGGCATTTCTTTGTAGGACCATGCAAATATGTCACAAAACTCGCGGAAAAGGCTATTATAAACCTGAACTTCATCTAAAGAACAGGTGACCCCAAGATGGATGTTCTCGACGATTCCCGACTTGACGGAAATGTCAATAGGCATCGTTTGCATAATGTTACCCAAGTTACCCTCTATAAAAACTTCATGTGTCAGAATAGGCATTTGAAGTGGAGGAGAAGGAACTTGAGATGAAAACCTCTCAAGACACCTAGACATGGCCTCGAGGCTGGGCATGAACGAGGAACGATGATGACCATCGTCCCACGGTAAATCCTCGAGAGATATAGT
Source organism: Pinus albicaulis (assembly GCA_034641835.2). Lineage (NCBI taxonomy): Eukaryota > Viridiplantae > Streptophyta > Pinopsida > Pinales > Pinaceae > Pinus > Pinus albicaulis. Next base: position 128,030,204 of record CM076580.1, on the reverse strand, counting down.
TTCCATGATGGCTTCATCGGAGGGAAAAATATCTTTCAAGGGATTGGATGAATCTGAATCGCCGAGCCAAGGGGATTGAGAATACGCGTCGAGAGACATGCTCAAAGTAGCATGATCAGAAGGCGAAGGATTCGAAGCCGCAAGAATTTCACAATAGGCAATCTCAATCAGACTTAATGGAATCGAATCTCCAAAAGAATCGACCTGTTCAGGCGAAGGGATGATCCATGGGTCATCAAACCAAGAGATCATATTGATCTAAACAATGTTAGGGGGAGGAAGAGGAAAAAATACCCATGAGGGTAGGATATTTGAAAATACTTGGGCCTACACTCTCGTAGGGAGTAGGAATCTGATCCACATATGGAACGTTGTTCTTGGAAGAAGTGAAGAATGACAATTGGTCAACAGTAACAATCTTTCCTTGTGCAGGAATTTCAGGACACGAAAGAGAGTGGACGGAACATACAGCATGGCGTGAGTCCAACTGCGACTGAGGAGAAGATTGTAATTGAACTTGGCGTCAACTAATTCTACCTTGACATTAACTGTCTTCCCTTTCACGGTAATCGGTAAACTAGCGAGAACACCCAAAGGTTTTGATTCCCTTCCATCAAATGCTTCAAGGGCATTTGGTGATGAGTTCAAGGCCAGAGAACCAATGGATTTCCAGCAAGAAGATGACATGATGCACGTTGACGTACCTTCGTCCACAACTGCTCGATGAATATCGAGACCATTAATGACAACTTGTATAATGAGCACAATTTGGTGCGGTAGTCGTGGAATGAAATTCTATAAATCGAAAGCAAGAAGGCTAGTATCAACAGGATCAACTCCGCCAATCGCAAATAAGAAAGCTTTCCATTGAGACGGACAACTCTGAAGTACTTCTAGAGCAGACATTGAAGACGCCGCTTGAGCCAAATCCTCAACAATATTGTAATGTTGAGAAACAAGGGCATTTGGATTGTAAGAATACTTGCGGAGTACACCTTTGGAAGGTGGCCGTACAATGGGCTCAATATTGGGCCTTTCAATCTAAAGAGGGCCAGAAGTAGGCAGAGGATGAGGACCATCAATGATCTCTTTCCCTGCTGCCTGACGCGATTTGGTATAATCTTTAGGGGAATTTTGAGGTCTAAAATGGACCTCCTAAGGAAAATGTACGATGAAAATTCAATTTATGAGAACCAATCACATTTTAGGGGATGACATCATCCCTAATGGTTGAGGTGACATTGCTTGAGTTAAAGGTACTTACTTGTCACATTTTCAATGGTGGATAAAAACACATGGTTAACCATGGTAGTGCTCTAAGTACTTTTAAAGTCAAAGTAAAGTACTCATAATAAATGTCATTTCACACTTTTTGAATAAAAATCTATTATTGTCATTTCATATTTCTTGAAAGAAACAATTCATATCCCTATACATTTATTATATTATATTATATTATAACATATTATTTTTATATAGTATATTAATTACATGTTATTATAAAATTTAAATAATATAAAATTTAATTAATAACATAATATAATTAAGAATTTATAAATTTATATTTATATTTTATTTTAAGTTATTTAAGTACAAAGGACAAATGCATTAGTTGTTCAATGACAATATTTTTTCTTGAAAAACTCAATCTTATTTATAGTCACATCAATACAATTTTTTTATTAATTTTATTTGGTACAACTTTTGAATTGAATTTAACTATGGTTACATGGATTGTGGTGCAAAAAGTGAAATGAAAATCTATAAATATTATTTTATTGGTTTAGCTATTATTTTATTATTTCCTTAGGAGGCCCATTTTATACCTCAAATTTCCCCTAATGCGATTGAGTGGCAATAGAAATGGACGCAGAACCGTTCATCATGAACACCTAAGAGCTAAATGGGGCTGAGGACTGAGGTTGCTCTACCATCTGGGTCTGTTGAGATGGAAAAGGTTATTTAAGAACAAATGTAGTTCCCTGGGTGCCTTTGAGAAATATACTTACTTCGGCCCGTCGAGGATAGTCCTTGGTGTAGTGCTCTTCGTCACAAATCAAACAAAGGTACTTCGGCTTGCATTGTGAACCATCATCAACACGAGATTTTGACGAATCTGGTTTCGAGGTATTGGCTTTGGCCTTACCTTTACCCTTATTTTTCCCCTTGGAAGTTTTTTCCACTGGATTGGCCTGAATGACATTGACTTTCGAGGTTTTACCAGGATTTGGAATGGGCTGAGAAGCAACATCACTGGAAGGATTAGACTTTTGCTTCCCAGGATTTGAAGGAGAAGACTTCCGAGAAGTCTGAGACACGGAACCAATAATACCATCGACGGATGGGGTCGCCGATGCTTTATAAGTTATAGGTCGTGAGGCATCAAGAAATATATCATACAGCATGCCAGAATGAGAGTACACAAGATCAAGGTACTGGGCACGAGAAATGGCTTGTTCCTCGGTTACACACACTCCCATAGCTATGTCTTTCGCGACTTGATTGACAAAGGAGGTAGTGAACCAATCAGTTAGAATTTGATCCGGAATATCAAACTTAATCAAGCGATGACGACGTCTCCATTCATGAATATGATATGAGATATGAGTAGCTCGGTCTTGTTTCAACGATGTGAGGAGGTGTGTCTCGGTCTCATAATGAACCGGTAATTGAAAATGTGTAAGGAATGCCATGGCGAGAGATTTTAAGTCTTGAAAGATGACATGAGATAGCTCAATGTACCACTTTGCAGTGGCATCAGTAAGAGTCCGTTGGAAAAGACGGAGTCAGATGGAATCGTCAACCCAAGAGTTAGAGGAACACCACAAGTGGTAAGTCATAACATGTGCTTGGGGGTCTTCTCCAGACTTTCCCTCAAACTTAGGACAATTACCAGGAATCTTAGTTGGAACTGGAGGCCAATACAGGTTATGAAGAATTGGATTGTTCGTTAACTTTGACACATCAGGCAGTTCCAATGTAGTGAGAAATGGTAATTGAGGATTAAAAGGCATTAGAGGTCTCCGATAAGGACCCATGTTAACATTCCACCCAGCCTGCGAGAAATTCAGCCCCCATATGTTTTGTCCTAGAGGATTCTGACCATAGGGGTTATAAGCCTGATATTTCTGTTGATACTGGGGTTGAGGACTAGGATACTGATTCTGAGCATACCATTGAGGTCCTTGCTGAGCAACGTATGGATTCTATTGCAGAATGTAAGCATGACCTTGTGGTTGATTATACACCAACTGATATTGATTTTGAGGGTAATAAGTAAAACCTTGGGGTGCACTATATACTGGCTGATATTTACCTTGGGGGTAGTAAGTGCCTTGGGGTTGAACAGGTGGACCCTGCTGAGTAGGTTGAGCAGGCTGCTGAACAGGTGGAACCGGATGTTGAGCAGGTTGAACATACTGCTAAACAGATTGAACTGGATGTTGAATAGGTTAAACTAACTGCTGAGTTGGTTGAGCAGCTTGAATCAGCTGCTGGTGTTGAGTAGGCTACCCCTACAGAGCAGGTTGGCCCGGGTAATGAGGGCCACCAAGTTGCCCTTGTGGAAGAGGTTGGCCTGATGGTGGAGATGGACCAGGTTGTCCCTGATGACCAGGTTGAACCGGAGCAAGACCGTAGGGTTGTCCTTGTTGCAAAAAGTTTTGGCCATACTGAATGTATGATTGCTGCTATTGTACAAGAGGTTGTCCCTGTGGTGGATACATTGGACCTCCAACAACATAAGACATTCCTAGTTGAGGCTGACCTGGAGGACCGTAGGGTTGGCCTTGTTGTATCGAAGGTTGACCTTGGAAACTGTAAGGTTGTCCCTGAGGACCAAAGGATTTTCCTTGCTGGGCTGAAATTTTTTCCTGTAAGGGTTGTCCTTGTAAGCCTGAGGGTTGTCCCTATAACAAAGGTCTTTGATGAGTAACGGTCTGATGAGGATTTGACGAAGGAAAATAGACAACCTGATTAGGATTGACAAGAAACGAATAGACGGGGTTGCCGATAGCATCGTAGTGATTGGGAGGGTTGAAAGGAACTTGGGGTGGCTGAAAACCCTGAGATTTCTGTTGTTGAATAGCCAACAAATACTCTTCAAAAGTAAGGCCGGCAGGAATCATAGGGACAGTTGAAGTCATACTAGAAGTAGACGGGGCTGCACGAGATTGAGCATCCGGAGAAGGATCATATCGTCGGTGAATGTCCAACATGTTCTCATCAAAAGTATAGGTAGAAACCATAGGGGTAGTCATAGTTGCACCAGTAGTTGCAGTCTCCGGAGCACGAGCTTGTGATCTGCTCGGAACTTGATTGACAGGCCACGTGGGATTAAGAAAGATAGACCTGCGAGTGTGAAAATATTTTGATGACTATGTTGTAACAACCAGTGTAGATGAAGCCACACAAATGGTAGGTTGGACCGGGACATACATAACAATGACCGACGAACTCAGTGTCGAAGGTGACATTCCCAACGAAGGGAGGACCGAACTCCTAGGGGGAGTTGATGTACTGGATTGTGCTATGGATGCAACACCAGACATAATATGAATCAAAGTCTAATGACCGGGTGGAAGTGACACCGATTGAGGAGAATATTGAACATAAACATGCAAAATATCTTTAGGGAAAAGTTGATAGTCTCCTGTAGAAACATGCATTCCTTAACTGCCAATAGGACTCGAAGAATCCATATCTGACAAAGTCGTAAGATCGTCAAAAAGATGATGAGAACTTAGAGGTATAGCAACAGCTATAAACAGTGATCTCGAAGTAAGAGGAGGAAATTCTTCCTCGTCTCCAAAACCAGACCAAGCACCTGGAGGAGGGAAATTGAACTCAACTGCCTGTTTAGTGGTGGATCGGGTAGCGAGAGGCGAGACAGTCGGGAGAATAGGCTGCAAAAACTCGACAGACCTAGTGGACTGAGGGGTTTCATATGAAACATCAGGAAATGAACTACCACTAGGCGACAGTAAAGAAGACGACGAAAATGGAGGTTCTGCCACTACAATAGTATTTCAACATAGGAAAAAAAATGAGATAGCCAAACGAAGGCTTCAAGATCAAAGTATAAAGAAAAAAAAAATAGACCAAGTAACAAAATTTTAATGGGCATGTAATCGTGGGTAATTAATTTTATGACATTGAAACCGGACTTTGTTGTTTCATGTTTTAAGAGTCTAGAAATAGAAAAAAATGACTCTAGTCACTTTCAATTTTAAACAAGCGTGAAAGGACAAGTGCTCGATGATTTCTTCTCTTTTTAAGGAATCACAAAAAGATCGAAATGACTACTTAGGTAATCTAGGCAAGAGGGTGTGCCAAGTTTCTGTGAACTGTCGTATACACCTTGGTGATCAAATGAAAGAAAATGACCAAAGACTTAATGTACGTGTAGGTAGTCACCCCGAATTCTGTGTTCAGTGTATCACGGTTACATGGTGGAAGACTCGGCTTCCTATGGATAAAGGATTTGAACCTAGAGGGGTATCCATTTATATACTTGATAGTACGGGGAGCACAAGTCCGTACTAGCGCTATCTAAAACCAGATGGCGAATGACAACTACTAGATTTTAAGCTGTCGGAACACGTCTCTAGCCTAGACCACTAAAATGTTCGTGTTAGGTTCCAATTTTTCCTTAGGTTAATTCAGTTGATTTTATAGTTGATCTTGAATTAATGTTTCAGTTTCAAGGCCCTACTGAATGTTGATCTCAAATTTCCTAAATTCCAACTATATGCAAATGAACACCATTTTCCATTCAATGAATGCTAATTAAGAGAAGGATAGAGATCTTTCAAACAATATCAATCAATGAAATCAAACAAATAAATATGCTAATGCATCTAATACAATCTAGCGAAAAACGAAAAATTCTTTCCTAGTTTATCATGCACTAGTTATGCAAAAGAACTTTTCCTTTTTTATGCAAACGAAAGAACGCAATTTTTTGATTTTTTCAATGAAATGAAGCACACAATGTACTAATTACATGAAAAAACAAAACAAACAGTAGTTCAACGATTGTGAATGTAAGGAACTAAACCGATTGATTTGATGAAAGAAACATAAACACAAAAATTCACTCTTCCAAACAAAGAGAAAGCTTTGAAATGACCCAAACGAGCAATGTGATCTATGCTCAGAGTAGCAAGAAGAAGAATCAAACGAAACTTGAAATGATCATTCAACCAAAAAAAATTCTCAATAAACACAATTGATCTAAAGTTGAGATTGACAAGAATCAAAAGACTTGACTTCCAATCAAAAGGCTCAGTGAGCTAAGACACTCAGAAACCCTAAGGCCATAAACTGCACTGATAATTAAATGGACGTACAACTGAGAAGAGAAAGCCTATAATAGTAAAAAAAATCCAAAAAAGCAATTGCAAATCAGAAAATCAACCCAGAGGCAAGAAAAACTAACCAAAAACTCAAGGGGAAGGTCAAACCAAACCCTACAGGATTTGGCGTGACTATAAGGTGGTAATCCGTGCCAAATAAGGGTTGGTGCTAGTGCAACACAAGCAACTCGTGCCAATCAGCACAACTGTTCAATCAAAAAGCGCGCCAAGCCGGATATCTATGGGAGATTGGAAAAACCAATGAGAAGAGGTCAATCTTGACACTTTGGAAAATCAAGCATACGACCAAAGTATAGACAAGCAAGCATAAAAAAAGCAAACAGATCTGAAAATATAGACAAGCAAGCATACAACCAAAGTCGACTTGACAAGGGAAAAACGATAGACTCACACTGATCCCCAGTAGAGTCGCCAATTTTTTATGAAGGTAAATCCTCTCTGCAGACAGAGATGATCCCACTAGCCCTAGAGTGGGTCTAGTAACAAAGAGACAAGCTAGAGTGTAGGTTCCTAATTAATGAATGAAATAGACAAGGTAGATTAATCTACCTGGAGTCCAACGTTGTTGTCGTGGTTATTGTAGTGGTAGCCTCTCGACTCCTGTCTTGGCAGGTCACGATCCTTTTGCAGAAATGCTTGGATACCTGCATGAAGATCAAAAAACAAGAGAAGCATATGGAACAACAATCTCATTCATAAATACTAACCAGTCAAGGAGGGTTAAGCATATTGCATCAAATAGAACACATTAACGCAAAATGGGAACCAGACAATAGTCATGCATATGTATTAATAGAATAAAGAGTTACAACCAAGCCTTGACATTGCAGCCTCCTTCAGTGGCGTTTAGTTGAAGCGTGTCTCGATGGATGTCAGGGAATTCAGACAAGATGAAGGCACAAGCCTAAGCTCTCTCAATAAGGGACTCTTTCGTTCTATCCTTTCTAGCAAAGTGAATAGAAATCTCCTCAGTGTTTCTGCTATAATATCTTCAGTTCAGCTAGCTCATCAATGGAGGATGGCTATATTTATAGAGGGAGAGGAGGAGTTTGGGATCCCTATTATAGTGGAAGGGGGGCCTTATCCCTTGGGAGGTTACCCCAAAAGGTGGAACTAAGAGGCTAAAGGAGGAAGGACATGGTTATTCAGTCAAACCACTCCCTATGACTCACCCAGGAAATTGTTATGATGGAAAATTCGCCTCTATTTTTAAAAATTTTCCATAAACAGATTGGTGTGGGTAGCTAACTGAGATAGAGCACCAAATGGTGTGGGGTCTAGTGTTAATCTTCCTCATTGGCGCGAGGGCATAACGGGATACCAGTGCCAAGGAAAAAACAAGTGTTTTTGGTGGTCTGTTTAGGAAATTGTCAATAGAAGGAATGTTATAATCATGGCAAGGGATGCAATGATGGTCTTTGCAAGGCAGGACACTTTATTTTGGTCATAGAAATGAGCCTCCAATGTGCGGGATGGGGATTACAGGGACAGTGACAAAATTTTGTGTAACATACATTAAATAATGTCGTTTTTTGCTGTACAATTTTCCAGTGTTAAGAATCGGGACACCCATGTCTGCAGGTTGAAGAAAGCCTTCTATGGGTTGAAGCAAGCACCAATAGCTTGGTATGAGAGGATAGATAGCTACCTGATGAAGTTGGGCTTCATTCATAGTAATGTTGATCCAAACCTTTACTTCAAGGTTGATAGTGAAAAGCATCTCATTCTGGTGCTGTATGCGGATGACCTCTTCCTAACAGGTGTTGACCCTGTCATTCATCATTGCAAGAGGGAGCTCGCTGCTAAGTTCAAGATGAAGGACCTAGGAATGATGCATTAGTTCCTAGGCCTGGAGTTCTGGCAGAGACCTAGCAAGATTTTCCTTTCTAAAGGAAAAGATATTGTGAAGCTTCTGGAAATATTTGGTATGGTGGAATGTAAGTCCGTGTTGACACCGATGGTGATCAACTTTAAGAAGTTGAGTGGTAGCATCGCTGGGCCCGTGCTAGCAAATCATATTGAGTATCGTCAACTCGTAGGGGCCCTGATGTTGTTAGTGAACACCCATCTGGGCGTGTGTTTTGCAGTGAACACTTTGATTCAACATATGGTTGAGCCTCATCACATTCACTGGGTTGGTGCCAAGAAAATGTTGAGATATCTTCGGGGCACGATAAACCATGGGCTGAGATACATTGCCGAGAGCATGGCACTCCATGGATATACTGATGCTGATTGGGCTGGCAGTGTGGTGGATCTTAATAACACATCGGGATGATGCTTCACACTTGGTTCTGCTTTGATATCATGGATGAGTAGGAAGCAGAATTTGGTGGCTTTGAGCACCACGGAGGGCAAGTATGGCCTGTTGTGAAGCAGTTTGGTTGCGAAAGCTCTTCAATGAGTTGTTTGGGCATGTGCAAGATACCACCTTGATACTCTGTGATAACAAGAGTGGGATTCGGTTGTCTGAGAATCCCGTGTTCCATGATCGATCCAAACATATTGATATCAGGTACCACTTTATCCGGGATATGGTATAGTGAGGCACCGTAAGGCTCAATCATATAGGAATTGATGAGTAGGTCACGAATATTCTCACAAAGCCCCTAGGGAAGGTCAATTTCCTAACCTTCCATGAGAATATTGGTAGCGTGGAATGACCCTATGCTGAGGGTCCTATTGGAGGATGAGCTCTGGGAGCTCTGTGGGGCTTTGGGGATGGCTTCTCGGAGCTATAAGCAACCACAGAGCTAGGCTTGCCAAAACTCATTGGTGTGATTTTTCCCCACTGTGATGATAATTGAGTTGGTTCACCTCTCATTATCTATGCCCCGTATGCATCCTACCCATTAAGTTCAGGCTCATGGGAAGTACCTCTCATTTGGCCAGTGAGGTGGGAAAGGCTAGAGACTAGTAGAAAAGACTGATGGATGCATCACATATTTTCGTACTCTCTATATAGGATGGCACAGTCCAACCACTTGATCTGGGATCAATTATAGTGAGGTTTCATACCTCCATATAACTTCAGGTCAGGTAAACCAACTTCGGGTTGGTATGAGACTCTTTGTGAGTCCTATAGAGGTTTCAGACCTCTGGGCTGAATTTTTCAGCCGGGAATGATGTCTTTGTGACTGACCCACTTCTGTTTTGAAATAAAGAAGCCAACAAAGCAAGTTATGACAAGATGACGCACGATGTTTGGATTGCACAGGTGGATGGAGTTCTCCCTAGTTGAGAGGGAGTGTTAATTTTGGACAACTAGGTCCAAACTCCCTGTTGTGATGCTCAGATGAAGATGCCAATATTTTTATTGGACTCCTCTTTCGGAGAGGTGCAAGATCAATCTAAATATCATCTTAATCCAATGAGCAGAACATTTATTTTGAATTTATTCAAAATATGTGCACGTCGGCCTGAAGGTTTTGTTCCCTAGTAGTTGTGTCACACATCCTCATTGATGGATATATATTGTTCAACGTTGGAGGACATTTTCACTCATCTCATCCTCAAAAATTTATCTCTCCTCATCTGATTGGTTTGATGACCTTGCAAGCTCTTTTCTTCACACGTGGGAAAATTTTAGAAGCAACACATTTCTGTTTTCGGCCTAGGGTTTCTGCAACAACGTTGTCTTGGGTCAACGCAAGGTCAAATGTGTTAGGGTCCTATAATAATAGGGTTCATAATTTTTGAATTGAATTTGAATAGTCTTGTAATATGTACATACATTTATTTTTGCAAGTTGTTTTCCCATATAATAAAATAAAAAAAACTGAAAAGAGGGTAAAAGTCCTAAAAGAAAAATCAAAGGACTTGAAAAGAAAAGATCAAAAATAATTGAAAAATGGACCCCAAACAAAAAGAGATAAGAATAAGACATGAAAGTGATGCAAGTCAAAATGCCAATACTATTTACTTTTAATGCAAAAATAAATGATTATGTGCAGCTTGTTCAAAATTCCATAATCCATGAAGAGTTAAATAGTTTAATCTTAACTTTTTCATACTTTAAATTTCATGTTTAGAGATAGAGAATAAAGATCTATCAAACAATGTAAACTTGAAAAATCAGTAGAAAGGTAGAGAATAAATTAGGAGCTCAATAGTTTAATCTGAGCCCTCAGATGAAATAAGGTTAGAATTAGATAGTTTCCTACTTTAAAATAAAAATGAATTAGGGTTTGCAAGCTCAAATGCACCCGTGCAAATAAAGGAAAAAATGGTAGAATAAATGATGGGTAGGTAGAAAGAAGTTACATAAATCATGTATGAATATCATATGGAAAATTACTAATTTCCTTCCCCACAATACACTCCAGTATTTAAAACCTTCAGTTATAAAGGCTCAGAGCATTTCTCTGACTTTTGTTGGGACCAGACTCAAGGCTTAATGACTGATACTAACTATTGAATTCCCTTCATTAAAACCCTTTTCATCAACATCGCCCCTTCTCCTAAGATTAAATCCCTTTTCCTAAGTTAAAACACCTTTTCTGCTTAAAAAAATTAAAAAACCCTTTAATTAACACTCATTCCATTAAAAAAAACCCACAAATATGCTTTATCCTAAGTATCAAGTGTGAAAAGTTAAAATGGGGCTATTACTATGAAAATTGCGCCCAAATACTTAAATTACACTTTACATAAGGTATTTTGTATTTTACGCTCATTCATTTCATATATTAACATTTAATTTAATATATTAACTCCACTATATACCCTTCCTCCTTTGAGATTCATCAAGATGATGAGCTTAGTGAAAAGAGTCGCCTTCACTAAGTGGTCTTGCAAGCTATTTTTGGCGCAAGTCTATTTTAGACTATGTCTATTTTTAGACATGATGATCATATTTTAGAAGTTGTAGGATGCTATTTGTGGATGGTTGATCAAGTTGGAAAAATATATGAAATTATATTTTTAGAATATTGGGCAAAGTCTATTTATAGATCGCTGATCTAAAGATAGATGCATGTCGATTATTATTAGTTCTTAATAATAATCAGACACTCAGTTGAGCTAGTTGTATCTAGTCTAACTGAATGATACACTAGTGAGAGTGGAGTGAATTAATTAGTTAATTAGTTCACAAATAATAACTCATTAATCAACTGAACAATACAACATTTAACTACAGTGCATGGCAGTTTCAGTGGAGACCCAGTGGAGAGATAGGTGAAAGGGCAAGATGGACTATTTGTTGTGACTATAGTGATGCATTGATTGCATCATACATACATTGGAGTTTCCAATGAGGATTGCGTAGTCAAGGCAAGTGTAATTCGAATTCATTTAGAGCTATTCTTCAGCAGGGATTGCGCAGTGGAGGTAGGCTAGTAGGAGGGCAAGATTGGTGCATGGATTTGCAAGATTGTTCCTGATTAGTGTATGACGATTGTACTGTACTTAGAGCTTGATAAGTTTTGTATGAGTATTTTCATATGATTCCATGATACATAATATATATTTGGGGTTTTCAGCTTCAGGCTTTCCCGATTAAAAACAACTGTGTTATGTGCGATTGTTTTTTATTTATGCTTTACATGTGTGTGCAATTAAATTTTCCGCAAAAGATTAATAAGTGGAATAGATTCAGTATCTTGCATAAAGTTAAATAGTGTGAGATCAAGTGGATATAGGACATATGAATGCTTAGTGCATATAATTTCTACATGGTATCAGAGCATTGTTGATTGAAGATTGCAATTTTAAAGTGAGTTTGTGCTGGTGGACAATTCGAATTTGCTACAAAATATTCTTGGTGCAGAAGTTGAGTATACATTGAAATGGCTTTCAATGGGTTGCGATTGGAGTATGCCCTTGATAAGAGCTCGAATTACATAGCCTTGAAGGACAGGATGGAGGAAGTGCTCGAGGATAATGGACTGAAGGAGTTCATCGATAGCGATGTTCCTAAGTCGGGATCTAGCGATGTTGCATTACTTGACGCATGGAAAAAGAAGATAGCAAAGACGAGAAGGATTCTGTTGGAAGGTGTGAAGGACCATCTTGTGTCCAACCTTCATAGGAAAGCCACTCCATTCTTAATGTGGAAGGCTTTGACAGACTTGTTCCAAAGCAGAAGTGACCAGAGGAAGTTGGCGCTTAAAGACAAGCTCAGAAACATAAAAATGGAGATAGGCGACACTATTCCAAAATACCTCACGAAGTTTTTCCACTACAAGGATAAACTGGGAAATGTGGGGGTTACTGTTGATGATGGAGACTTGGTGAGCTTGGCTCTCCTTGGGCTTCTGAAGAGTTGGCATAGCTACGAAGACTCTGTCAATGGATGGGAGAAACTGCCAGGATGGGAGCGACTTTGGTTGGATCTTGTGCAGGAGGAGATAAGGCGGGGTACCAGGGATGGATCTTCATCGAAGAATGAAGATGAAGAGAATTTCAATTTGGCTACCAAAGCGAGGAAAATGAAGGGGAAGAAACATCCTTCAAAATCCGAAGCTAAAGGCAAGAAGCAGGATTTGTCCAAAGTGAAGTGTTTTCACTGTCAAAAACATGGACATTTCACCACTAACTGTCCACAGAAGAAGAAGAAAAAGAAGGTTGTTGGATCTGCAGCTGGAGAGGCCTTAGCCTCGCAATATGAACTTGATTTCTCCTTGATCGCATACTTGGTTTCAAGCTGTATGGGATCAGTGTGGTATCTTGATAGTGGTGCGTCTTTCCATATGACGGGAGACAAAGAGTTGTTTAGTGACTTGGAGGAGAGGGACCTCCAGATGCATATAGAGATGGGCGACAATGGTCGGTACAATGTGACTGGCATAGGGACCATTACCTTTAAGACGGAGTCCGGTAATCCATTCTTGTTGAAGAATGTTATGCATGTTCTAGGTCTGAAGAAGAACTTGGTCTTATTCGCAATGATGGAAGACAGAGGTTATGATTTTGTTTTCAGTGAGGGAAAAGCCTTCCTTCGACATAAAACAATGTGTCAAACCAAGAAGATAGGGGTTTGAATTAAGAATATCTACAAGCTAGAGGTATATGGATGTGCTGCAATGGTGGGAAAAGTAGAAGAAGTGGTGAGATGGGATGAGGGCGAATTATGGCACAGGAGATTGGGCCATCTTCACCATGGTGCTTTGAAGATTTTGCAGCAGATTTCTACTGAACTTCCCAAGGGTACTCTTGCACAGTCAGATCAGTGCAAGGGATGTACTATGGGTAAGTTTGTGAAGACCACCTTTCATGAGAAGGAGAACCGTGCTTCGGTGATCCTGGAGAGAATTCACACAGACATGTGAGGACCTTTCTTGGTTGCTTCAACAAAAAAACAAAGGTATTATGTTATATTTGTTGATGACTATTCTCGTAGATGCTGGATCTTCTTCATGCAGAAGAAGAGTGAAACGTTCTCAAAGTTCTGTGAGTTCAAGGCATTGGTGGAGAAGGAGTTGGGGAAGCAAGTGAAAGCTCTACAGAGCGATAATGATGGTGAATAAATCTCGGGCGAATTTAAAGACTTCTGTAGCAAAGAAGGAATTCGAAGAGAACTCATAGCGCCTCATAACCCACAACAGAATGGGGTCACGGAGAGAAAGAACAAAACGATCATGGGTGCTGCACGATCGATGCTGCATGACCAGGGCCTACCAATGCACTTGTGGGAAGAAGCATGCAACACTGTGGTTTATGTGCAAAACCGTTGTCATCATAGGGTACTTGGCATGAGTACACCTGAAGAAGCTTTTACTAGTAAGAAGCTTGATATTTCTCATTTGAAGATTTTTGGCTCACCTTGCTTACATTCATGTGACAAAGGACACCAGGAAGAAGTTGGAGCTGACTGCAGAAGTTGGGATATCTGTGGGGTACACAGAAACACCCCATAATTATCGTGTGTATTTTCCAGATAGTCAGATGACTTTTGTGCGATGGGATATAAAATTAAATGAGGTGAAAGCCATGAAGTTGTCGCGTGAGAGGGAGCTACACTTGCATGCAGAGGAGGAACTTCTTATTCCCAAATATGAGCCTCTGGATGTGGATCAGCCACAGGAGGAGATTCATGGAGTGGAGGAGTCCACTCATGTAGAACCAAACATCAGACAAGGAAGAAAGCGTACCACAAAAGTTGAGAGACTGAAGCTTGATGTGACACAAAATGTAGGAGTCCCTACATCACAGCGCAGACAGAGACAGTCACCTGACCGAATTACTGGATACATGGCTCTTATGAGCAAGTGTATCGTGACAAATCCATCTTCTTTCGAAGAAGCAGTGTAGGAGCCCACATGGGTAGATGCCATGGTGGAGAAGTATGACTCCATTTTCAGAAACAGTGCTTGGGAGATTGTTCCAAGGCCGGTGGGAAAATCAGTTGTAGGATCAAGATGGATCTACAAGGTAAAGCAAGCTACTGATGGGAGTGTCAAGAAGTATAAGGCAATATTTTTTTCTTGGGGCTTCTCACAGATTGAGGGGATTAACTATGAAGAAACCTTTTCACTTGTCGCACGGTATTCTTCCATACAGACCATCCTTGCTCTCTCAGCGTAGATGGGTTGGCACATTCATCAGATGGATGTGAAGACTGCGTTCCTGAATGGGATCATTGAGGAAGAGGTGTACATTGAGAAGATTGAAGGATTTGAGATCTTCAACAGCGAGTCGCATGTGTGCAGGCTCAAAAGAGTGCTATATGGGCTGAAACAAGCACGCCGTGCTTGGTACACTCGGATCGACAACTATTTCATTGGACTTGGCTTCACCAAGAGTGAGGCAGATGCAAACCTGTACCAGATTGTGGTGGAGGGTAAGATTTTAATCTTTGTACTTTATGTTGATGATTTAATACTAACAGGTGATGAGTAGTTGATACACTCATGCAAGGCAGATCTTGTAAAGGAGTTTGAGATGAAGGATTTGGGTCTCCTTCATTATTTCCTTGGATTGGAAATATGGCAGCGGGAAGGTGAACTGTTTGTGTCTCAAGGAAAGTATGCCCAAGAGATACTGGAGAAGTTTCACATGCAAGGCTGCAAGCCTATCGACACTCCTCTTCCAGGAAATTGGAAGAAAGAGGATGGTACATCGGCAGAGGTAGTGGATGCCACTGTTTATCGACAGTTGGTGGGTTCGCTCATGTATTTAGTCAATACAAGACCAGAAATATGCTATGCGGTGAACCAGCTTTCACAAGCGATGGTTAATCCTACCAAGCTCTTTTGGAAGGCAGGAAATCATGTCCTAAGATATCTCAAGGGCACATGTGAGTATGGTTTATGGTACAGATAGACGGATGAGGTGAAGTTGCATGGCTTCATAGATGCAGATTAGTTAGGAAGCCCAATAGAAAGAAACAACACATCAGGAGGGATTTTTAGTATCGGATCTATGGAATTTTCTTGGTACAACAGGAAACAAATATCTGTGGCACTCAGTTCAACGGAAGCGGAATACATGGCGACAAGTCAAGCTGCAGGTGAGGCTATCTGGATGAGGAAGATCCTTGTTGGTTTGCTCGGTTCACATTTAGATCCCACAGTGATACATTTTGATAATCAGAGTTGCATTAAACTCTTGGTTAATCCTGTGTTTCATGATAGATCTAAACATATTGATATCCGGTATCATCATATCAGATATTGTGTGCAACGGAAGATCATGTTGCTTTAGTACATTCCTACGAAGGATCACGATGCAGATATTCTGACGAAGGCACTCACCAAGAGAAAATTCAAATACCATAGATGCAAGATTGGGCTGAAGGATAATCCCTATCTTTTTGAGAGGGAGTGTTGAAATTCAACAAGATGATGAGCTTAGTGAAAAGAGTCACCTTCACTAAGTGGGCCCGCAGGCTATTTTTGGCGCAAGTCTATTTTTAGACATGATGATCATATTTCAAAAGTTGCAGGATGCTATTTTTGGATGGTTGATCAAGTTGCAAAAATAGATGAAATTATATTTTTAGAATATTGGGCGAAGTCTATTTATAGATCGCTAATCTAAAAATAGATGCATGTCGATTATTATTAGCTCTTAATAATAATCAGACACTAAACAACAACTTATTCTCTTGGAGCACTTTGTTTCAGTGCATAGATGTGGCACATCAGTGGAATGAGGGATTCACACAATTCCCAAGGGTCTACTGGAGCTAATGCATGGAGGACTCAGTTAGAACTCAAGTGGCAGAGTTATGACACAGTTGGAAGAAGTAGTTATGGAGTTGTATTTAGTTTAACTCAGTTAGACTCAGTTGAGCTAGTTGTATCTAGTCTAACTGATTGATACACTAGTGAGAGGAGTGAATTAATTAGTTAATTAATTCACAACAATAACTCATTAATCAACCTAAAAATACAATGGGCGAATCACAAAGGCATGGCGCTTGTGGAGATCCGTGGAGAGATAGGTGAAAGGGCAAGATGGAATATCTATTGTGACTATAGTGATGCATTGATTGCATCACACACACATTGGAGTTGCCAATGAGGATCGCGTAACTGCTGCAAGTGTAATTTGAATTCATTCGCAGCTATTCTTCGAAATAGTGGATACGCAGGAGTGGTAGCAGGAGGGTGAAGATCGATGCATGGAACTGCAATATTAGGCCTAATTAGTGTATGACGTTTGTACTATACCGAGAGCTTGTGATAATAATTCTATGTTTGTATGATATTTTCATATGATATCCATGTTACATAATATATAGTTGGGGTTTTCAGCTTCAGGCTTTCCCAGTGAAAAATTGTGTTATGTGCGATTGAATATTTTTGTTTGCGCTTCACATGTGTGTTCAATTAAATTTTCCGCAAAATATTAACAAGTGGAATAGATTTAGTATCTTGCATAAAGTTAAATAGTGTGAGATCAGGTGGATCTTGGACATATGCATGCTTAGTGCATGTAATTTCTACACCCCCGTATCTACATTAATTCATTTATATTTATAGCCCAACCCACATTTTTATGTGCGATTGTTTTTTATTTATGTTTACATGTGTGTGCAATTAAATTTTCCACAAAAGATTAACCAAAGGAATAGATTTAGTATCTTGCATAAAGTTAAATAGTGTGAGACTGTGTGGATCTAGGACATATCCATGCTTAGTCTACCCCTTTTAACCTCATTCATATTAATTCATTTATATTTATAGCCCAACCCACATTTTTATTGTTTACCCTATGGTTTTAATTCCACATGTGACAATTATCCCGCTCCCCCATAGGTTTAAATTATCGTTTTATATAAAAACCCACCCAAAGATTACATTACACATGTATTTAACCTATTTACTGTGTAAAACCTTGATATTCCACCTACCTGCTTATCCCATTAAAACATATAAAACATTAACCCTGCCACATAAAAGACCCCGGGCTCCACGCCCATCTCCCCATAACTCCATGAGTTAATCGTGATCGTTTGCACTCCCTCCACCCGATCCAACGAACCATAATCCATATCGCAAATTAAATAGCACGGTTGATAATCCATTTTGGATTTGCGATATGGGTGGTATTGCCCTCCTCTCTCTCCTCCACGCATCCATTTCTTAGTGGATCGCATCCATTTCAAAATTTCCGCTTACTACCCTCCAACGATGCAATAACCGCTTGGTGCTATTTAACCTCCCTGCGCCAAACCTCTTCCCATTTGAATTGATTGGCATTGAATGCAAACACTTTTTAAACTAAATTTTCTATAAAACAACATATTTATACATGTTTAAACCTTTTCACTATATTTTTTGTTCATTTAATTGTTTCTGAATAAAGAAAAGATGTTGCCACCCTATTTTCATGCACAAATAACCATAATTTGGCCAAATTCATTGCTGTGACCATTTAGACCCTCAAATTTGCATTTAAAGAGTTTAGCAAAGCTTCTGAAAGCTCCCAAACTTCTAGAAACCCTTTTTCGAGTCAAGTACCTAAAAAAAAACAGGCATTTTTCAAGAAAAATACCCATCTTACATCTGAAAACAACATTCTCTGGAAATTAAAAATTTGAAAATCTATTTGCCTAAATAAAAAGCCTGATTTCCTCATATATTCATCTCTGTTACAAAACCCTGAGAATTTCATTGTTTCTAAAAGGACTGTAACCTATTTTCTAAAGCAAATTGAAGAAATTTAGCAATTTACAAACCTTTAGAAACCCTCTGATTGATTCAAACCCTTTTATAAATGCTTAGAATCCTTTTGTGCATGAATTTGACTATTTTAGGTCTATTTTATCCAAAAAAAGAGCAGTAAACCCTTGTTAAACCTTTCCTGAGTCTGTATAAAGATTTAAATATTGATTTTGGAGCAGAAATTGAAACTTTGAACCAAAATAAGCCATAATTATACCTATTTCTGTTCAAAAACACCTTTGTTGTACCAAAAAGACCTTTGTAAATAGTCTAAGCTTACAGAAGGGTATAAAAACCTAAAAAACAGAGTTTTTAACATCCAGAAGGCTAAATTGTCAAAAAAAATTCTAGTAATGGCTTCTAAAAACACCATTGTCATCAATCCCCTACAACCTCCTATTGTAGATGTTGAGCATACCTCTTTAGCTGATGTAGATTATAAAATTATTGATCCAGTAATTGAATTCAATCTTCTTGATCTCCACTGTTGGAGTCTAGAAAAATATTTGGAACGGGGAGATGAAGTGCAAATTTGGGAGTCTAATTTACCCAAATATGTAGTTCCCCATACGCATCAGTGCCCTGAGGTCATCAAACTGTGTCAAGCTCACTATTCCCCTAACCTAAGAGCTATTTTTAATGATGATAAAGAAATTTTATTTACTATCAATGTAGAATCCATAAACCAAATGCTTTAGTTGCAACCATGTCCTAATGCAGTCCCATTGTCTACAGAGGCTCTTTCAAAGCTTTATCTAGATTTAGACTTTCCTAAAATATTTCAAATATTTCAACTATTCATGCCTTCATATGTTGAAATCCTAAAGATTAACCCTCCATATTCATCCTCCAAATTCCCAGAGGGATCAAGACATGTCATCTCAATGTTGCCTTTTATCCTTGGTTACTTTATTGATGAGCACGCTGATGAGTTTATACTTGGTTTTCTATCCACTTTTTTGCTTGGTCAGCCCCCTGCAATTATTTATAACTATGCTGAGTATATAGCTGACAATATCCATGATCAACTTGTAAAACTTCCTATTGAAGGAGTATCTAGGTATACTTCCTTCCTCTTTCATATGTTCCTCTACTTCCAGTTAGGTAAATTCCCAATAACCCTTCAAAAGGTGGATGTAGAGGGAAATCCATTGTCAGTTATTTTCTAGACTTCTTTAATCAGAAAAGAGTCAATTGAGTTCACTTATGTAGATTTCACACATTGTTTTATTCACCCATTGATAAATATGCTTACAAACAGTGTACATCCAAGGATAATTGTTGAGATTAAGAAAATTTTACAGCTATGAGAGCAAAGCAGAACTAGTGATTGGTACCTATACCAAAACCACATAGAGATTAAAGTCTATGGGTCAAACCTCTTGCCCTACAAACTGCCAAAAATATGTGCCAATGAGAGTGTTTGCATTAGAATATATAAGAAAAATTATAAACTCACATTCTATAAACTTTCTGGCTGCTAAAAAGAAAACTCAGTTCAGATTAAAAAACCAAGTAGGTTCTTTCATATGCAACAACAGGGAAGCAGGTGCAGAAGCAGCAAAACAATTGTTAGAGTATAAATTTGATGAAAGTTTCTTGTGTAACTATGATCCTTATGGAATAATCATTAAGATGAGGGTGAAATGTAAATTAACCCCTTATATCCATGAAAAAAAGCCTGAAATTGAAGAGTTTTCAAACCAAACTGAATGGTTGGAAAATACATTGATGGAATCTGTCAAGCAAGGTGATACTAGTCACACTTTGCAGACTCCTATTCAGGAGGACAAAACCATAAAGAGAAATAGAGAAGAAATCTCATATACTGCTGAGACAACCATAGGAACCAGATTTAAGCTCAGGTACAATAAGAAACAAAAAATCAATCCACTAGAAAAAAAAGGAAACAATTGAGGTTTTAGATAAAGAGAATCCAAAGAAAGATACTGTGACTCACACAGTAATTGAAAATGAGTAGCAACCTGCTACTTCTAACACATAGGTGATTGAAAAACAGCAAAGCATGGAAGCATCTTCATCACAACAGGTAGAGGATAAAAACATTGATATCAAAGAAAAGTATAAATAGATCAAGGCCAAAAATGAGGAGATCAAGAATGAAATCTATTCACAGTATTTGAAGTAGACTATGAGAAATCAAAATAGGCTACTCTCAGCCTTTGATTATACAAACAATAATTTGATAATGTCAATACTTCAACCTACTGTAAAAACACCTAAAACAACAGCAGATTATAAGAAGGTTGACTTTGAAGTACCAGTAGAAAGCATCCATCCCTTAGATCAGATTGAGTTCCACAAGAAAATCTTAGAAATGCTATATTCTACTATGAACACAAAGGAAATGAGTGCCCAAAAACTCTAGAACACTGTGATAAATATGAGAGATCAACTTAGGGTTGAAAAAGATTCTTCATATGCTAAAGACACTGGAATCAAGTCTTTAGAAGAATTGGTGATTGAAGTAGGGTATGACCCTTCTAATGTGAAAGCTGCAGAAGAATTGGTAAAGAATAAAAATGTTGATATTACAACACTAAGAAAGAAACTAAAATTACCACTAACATAACATCCACAGGCTAAGGAAATTGTACAGGAAGCAAACCAAAAGGATGAGATGATGAGTCTCATATTACAGATGACAGCACAAATCAAGGAAATAGAAATTGAAATGGATAAGCTTGTCCAAGAAAAAGAAGCTGCAAAGACTCAAAATGTTCCTCCTACAATCATTCCCATGGTAAAAGCAACAATTCCTTTAACTCTAGCAGAAGAATTAGCACCAAAAGTCCCATTGGCCACAATAGTGCCAGTCACTTCTTCCACTACCTCTGCTACTGAATCTTCCACTTCAGGGGTTCAACAGTCAGATGAGGCCAACAAACTCATTAAAGCTATGGAATAGATGTCAATACAAAATAATGAGATAAACATATGAAAGAAAAAGTTAAGAAACTTGAAGATGCCAAGAAATTAGCACAGATAAATGCTAAAACAGAGGAACAAAAGGCTAAAAGGTTAAGTGAACAATTAAAGAAGACAAAAACAAAGTTAACCTTAAAAGATCCCATGGAACACATCAAAAATAAACTATGGTCCAAAATCATTGAGTCAATAAATGATACTTGGCCATCAATTCAAGTAATTTATGAGTAGAAGGACTTGCTTAAGGTAGCCAAAGAAGAAATATTGAAGACTAAAGAAGAATTAGGTGCCAAGCTTGAAGAAGCCTTGGAAATTATTAAGTTTCTCAATACTAAAAACAAACAAGAATTGGATGAGATAGGAATTACTGTCAGAACTGAGACAATGCTTGAGGTAAGATAAGTAATTTCAAAGAAAAACTTGATGAAACAGTTGGAAGAGAAGTGTCAAAATATGGACATAGCCATAACTAGATTCATGGTAAAGTTTGAGATCTTGAGACAAAGAGGTCTTCCAAATATTCTTGTTATCAATGATAAAATGATGAAACAAGAGGACTACAACAAAAAGATCAAAGATTTTGCCAAAGAACAAGTGAGAAAATCAGATTGGAAAGGAGTTCCAATAGGTAAAGTGTTGCACAAGAGAATTGAAGACTTGTTTTATTTACAACATGAGATAAAACACCTCTTTGTGGTCAAGCCCACTTTTGTAAGGTACACTGAAGCAAATGAGAATTTTAGAAAACTTACAAAGATTAAATTACCACGTAGGGAGAGTTTTGCGTGTTTATTGAATTGCTATAAAATTATATCTACGTAAAAAAGGATGAAAATACAGTAGTTGCTATTTTACACAAGAAAAAACATATTTTTACACAAAGGAATCACCAAAATCGCAGGTTAAAGTGTATCAGAGGATAAAGTGTATCACGAAAGAAGAGTATCAGAAGATAAAGTTCTAAAATTGATCAAGATCTATTGCCAAGATGAAGGACACCTTTACCAGCTGTTGGTCACTTTAATTGTTTAACAATTCAAGTGCTACATATATTGTCAACACGGGAAGGTCTGTTTATTTCAAAGGCAATCACACACTATATATGCTCAATTTCAAAAGCAAAGAAATGTTGTAGCATTAATCACACTAATTATATTTATCACACTGACCACACCCTGCTTTAACAAAGCTGAAGCCTACTTGAGTTACAGCAATGTCAATCCTTCTATTGCAGACTTTCATTAAAAGAATCTTGGATTACATTAAAGAGATAATGAAAGGAAATCATTCTGCAAAAAGGAAGATCAATTAAACATAACATAGAACAGGACCCTATTCCTCCAAGTAGGAATCTTCAGCACCTGTTTCCTGATTACCAAAATGTCACACACTCATTCCACAAACAAGATTGCTGAATAAAATAACTCACAACTTCTCAAGAATGAATTGTATGAAATCAATGCAGTAAGTAATGAAAACATAGCTCTAACAATAAACACAAGATTTCAGGACTGCATTAATAACTTCAGCAAAAAGGGTTTAATAAAGGTATGAATAACATAAAAAGTTAACAGACTACGAGAACAAATGGGTGAATCTTGTGAAGAAGGCGGGCCCTTTCCTTCTCACAAGATTCCCCAGAGGAAGGAATTAGATTGGAGTGCTCAAAACAAACTTTTATTCATCTGTCCAAAAGCAACATATTACAAAAGAGTTTCGCTCCTTCTCTGTTTAGAGGGATGAACCTCCCGTGGTCTCTAACTATCCTTCTAATGCTGATGTCTCCTCTTTTTAAAGAGGAGACATCTATTACAGTTACATCATAGAAATTCTATTTTTAACCCAATCTGATCTTCTATTCTAAAATAGGGTCTTTCTGTTCTTCCATAGCAGAATGCTGTTACGATGGATATAATTATACTGGCTTCAGAGTGGCCCGTGCAACAACTTCCCTTACTTATCTTTTCTCGTTGCCGTCATACTTGAAATGCTCCTTCAAAATCGTAAATCACGGGTTGTTTCAGCAATGGGATTTGCGTACCATGTTGACTGTTTCAGCAATACAATCTTCAAAATAGATTATCTGTGGTCTTTATACTGTCTTAGCAACTATATACCTTCGATTAATGATTAAATATAAAAGTAATGTAGAATTATATGCAAAACAAATTAAACCTATAGTAAAGAGAAGAATATTATATACCTTTGGGAAAAATGGATGAAAGTGATAATGTAAGCTTTAAATATGGACTAAAAAGAGTAGAGTGGTAGCAAAACATGTGGTCAAAATGGTACATTATGAGGTCCTAACAGCCAGCTACAGCCAAATCCAAGCAGCTTTACTATTTTATTTGAATAAATAAGACATCTTACAATATATTAAGCAGTTGTCACTATATTTTTGTAATAAGATATTTTATTTCCAAAAAAATTTCCTAGGAATATTCTAGGATATTTTGTATTAATTTTTGTATAAATACTTCATCGTTTGAAGTATTAGGGTGGAATAAATTGTCGAAGATTTATATAGTCAATTTTTCTGAACCTGAAAGGTTTTTGTACCAAGTTCAAGTCAACGGGCTGGATCAAACCAATAAAGCATCATATTTCAAGATTCATGTGTTGGGCCACTTAAGTGAAGTACTTTCTTATGTTACTTGTTAATATTCTTATGTTTTCCATTCATTCATTAATGTGTTCTAAATTTTAATGTGAAATCAAGAAGTGATATATCATAATTTGTTAAAAGCACTCTGTTATTTACTGGTTTTCATTTTAATGCTTTCTACTGATATCCAGACTAGGGAACCCTTAATTTCTCCCTAATTTCGATTGACCCCCATCTATTCATTCCTTATCTGGATCAAAAAATCCTTGATTGCTCTTTATCTTGATTAAACCACTTCACAAATCAGCCTCTAAAGATCTTGAGTGACTCTGCTATCTTGCCATGAAAATATTTGACTTTAGACCTTGATCTTGATTTGTCTGCTTGACACAGTGATTCCATTTTCCCAATGGAAAACTAGATTTATCACTATCCATCTCATTAAGTGATTTTTCCCACCAAAACAAACCAAATCTCAAAACCAAATTGCCGCATATAACTAGCCTAAGATCATATATAAAAACAAAGTTAAATCTTATAGAGAGAGCGATCTCTGAGCCTTAGGATGGCTAGATCCTAAAGCTTGAAAGTAGGTATTTCGTTACCTTTGATATTCTTTAAACTATAAATCAAAATCTCACAACTTAAGAATTATTAGAGTGATAACATACTGGCGACCATACTGGGGAACTAACCAATCCTCATTTTAAAAATATATCTTAAAGGAAATATTTTTCATTATATTTTCACCTTAAGACTATTTTATAAGTTGTGAGTATAATTTCATAAAAAAATGTAATCTGGCTTCTAGAAGAGTCTACTATACCAGGTCAAATCTAGATCCACAACCTGCTGTCATAGTAGATAATCCTGATAGAATTGGAAAAAAGAATAAACAAGTAGAGGATTTAGGTAATAAAGTTTCCTTTGTTAGAGAAAATTCCCTTCCAAAATAGTTATTAAGTATACAAGACATAGAGTTTGACTTAAATTTCAAACATTCTTCATTCAGAAATAAATCAGAAAGTGACTTAAATAGTACTGTTATAGATCCTGATTTTATTTAATTTCTTTAACTAAGCAGGAAACTGTTTCAGTAGATTCTGAATCAAAGATTTTTGAGGTTTATGATAAACTTGATGAAATAAATGCTACTATACTTAAGGAAATAGATGAAGCTATTATTCAACATTCAGTTGAATTAGCTGCTTTATCAGCCTATACCCCTAAGCCCTCTACTTCTCATTTAGATACCAGCCTTATAGAATCTGTAGGATCATCACTATTGACTACCACCTCATCCATTATTTCCACCACACTCCACTCCACAGATTCATTTATCCCAAAACAACCATTGCAACCTGTTAGACTCCGTCTTGTCTAGTCCTCTGTCAGAGTCAAACGCAGACGGGTAGCTGTCAAAGTCTCAGTTCAATATGCAGGTCAAATGCCAATCAGCTTTCACCCACTGCCACTTAGATGTTTGCAGAGCTTGTTCTCAGAATGTTTCAATAACACTTGCAGGCTAGAGGGAGATTCAGTAAGTGTTTATTTTAGGAATGTCATCCTTAAAAATGTGAAATTGATTCTTCTTCAAAACCGGGTTTTGAAGAAGAAATCATCGAATGTATCTTTTCGCCATGTAGTTTCTCAGTTGCAGATGCTGGTTCTCCTTGCCAAAGTTCAATGTTAATTATCCCTGCAAGCAGACAAAGAAAAGCTCTCATTCAAATTCAGCAAATTAAAAAAGGAAATTGGAAAGCATAGTTTGTAATAATGTGAAAAAGTGCTGAGCTAAGACAGGCCACCAATCCTTGCAAAAGACAACAAAGTGTCATTAGTCCAAGATTCAGAAAAGCATAAGAGACCAAATGACAAAGTGAAGAAACATTATAATGTGGGTTATCAAATAAATTTGAAATCAAATCTGATTTTGAAAGATATTTTCTCTCATGTATAAATAATGGAGATCAAATTCATTTGCAAAATCCACGACATAGAAGTTGAATGGTAAGTTTTGGAAGGCCGCAGACAAATTAACAGAGTTTTGAACGGAGTTTGGTTGCGCGCTACTCATTGGAGCTGCGCGCTACCCATTGGGTCGAGCGCTACCCATTGGGCACTTACAGCCAGAGTAAATTTGCACGGGCGCTACCCATAGAGCCTTGCGCTACCCATTGGGTAGGCGCGCTGCCCACACAGAGACAAAATTTAAAAAACGTTTTCTTGCGCCCAGATTCGATTCAAATCGACTCCAGCAGCTTGCAAACAAGTTTTTATCATTGCTCAGTGGATTTTTAGCATGGTTATGATATTATTAATGTTGGGTTTGCAGGCTTGGATTTTTCCTCGTGGAGTAGAAGTGGCTCATTGTTCAATCGGATTTGTGATTGGTGGAAGCACAGATTGCAGCGTTTGCTTTGTTGCCTTGAGGGTGAAGGACACGTTCTAAAGGCATTTGAAATTTCTTGCTATATCAAATAGCCAGCTATGGGAAAGCTCAGAGTGGATGTTCGTTTTAAATGACAGAGTTAGTGCAAGGAAACAGTTTCTATAATGGTGACAACGGTGATGCGTTATGAGTTTTGTAGGTGTTTTTGTTGTCATATAGTAGGCTACGTTGCAGCTGGAATGGGCGGAATACAAATCTCAACATGAATCATACAAATTCCCAAATGGCATCGAAATTCTCACAGAGTCCGATAGTTATATGGCGCTTTTGGTTGAATGACTTCTTGAAGAATCTGAATTCAGTGGATTACAAATAATGAAATCAACACCAAATCGAGAGATGTTATTGAAATTGTAATAATTCACCAGGGATTCCAATGAAACGCATTATGAGACATCGACACCTATCGAAGCCAAAACTAAACGAAATGTCTACCACAGCAGAAATAGTATATACAGCGGCTATGGAATGCACGACATGTTGGGAAATATGCTGTAATGAAACGACAATCTGGAATTTTGAATCAGTAGGCTGCACGCCAAACTCAGGAGATGATAATCGCTATGGAAAGGCCGGCCCGAGAATTGGAGCTTTTGTCTTTTGCTGGTTTGTATAGTGTGTCAGCTAGGGCGGCGTACTCACTTGTGCATATATGGTGGCAATCCGCAATAATTTGGAGGTGTTATAATGGTTGCAAAGATACACTTGTTATGCTCTTTTGTGCCTCAAACAAAATCTTTGTCATTTGTATTAAAAGTCAGTTCCATTTAGTTTTTATTGCAACGGTGAAAAGTCAAAGATCGAATCAAAGTAAAAACCCAAATTAAAACGTAGATTACCAAACACAGCAGAAGAATAGGATTAAATTTACTATTTATAACTTCAGATTTCCTAATTCGAAAGGGCCAGCACATTTCCAGAACATTTGGGGGCAGTGGTATAGAAATGTGCAAAGTGGTATTTCCTAGGTGGCAGTCATTGCACCATTTGGGCATTCGATTCATCTAAAGAACATATGTGGCAGCATGGAAACGTGCATTCAGCAGAGACACTTGTCGTGACATTAAGGGAGAGAATAAAAGTCAAAAGCCAAATTTAAATACAAATAATTATCCCAGCAGAGAAATCGAATTGGTTGGTCTATTTGGGTTCTTCAAGCTACAGCTCAGAAAGTCTAGCTACAGGTTCTATCAAATCATTGGTCATCAACAAACAAATATAACGCTATTCCTTTTAGAGAAGAGTCTTCCTATTTTCATGATTATTGATGTAACTGCCCCTTATTTTCATCGATTAGTTAGCACTTCTCATAGTTTATTTAATGTATTGTAAAAACATTTGTAAGGGGGAGAATTCTGAGAGCTGGTAGAGGAGAGAATAGAGTTTTATTGTACAGATTTAGACAGAGATTTTAATGAAGAGATACAGCTCTGGTTCCTGAGATTCCTGTGGTATGAAATTTGACAAATGTTTCTTCTTTGTTTTCATATGTTATCGTTATGTTTCACAGTTCATTAATCGCAATTTCAATATTGAATGTTTCTAAGTGAGAAGGGCAGAATTCAACATGCAAGCTCTGCCCTGGAGAAGCTTTCATGTTTTGTGCAATTTCTTCTGTTTGATAAGGATTCATCACACATGCCCTTGTCAACTTCTTAGCAGTCTTGCCACTCCACTTAATTTCAACTTGGAATTGTTAAACTTTATGCCTATCTCGCCTTGTGGAATAATCCGTGCTTTTGATTAGATCTCTGCTCTTGCTGTTTTTGCCCCACACAGCCCAGAAAACCCTGACTTTTATTAAAAATCTCTTGCATATCTTTTTACTAGCCTAAAATCAATATCAGTGTTCCTTATCGGTCATCTCAGCCCCTTTGAAAATCCTTTGCCGAGATATACCCGGAGAGAGCCCTCTCCTGTCCTCGTAGGGCTAGCTACGAGGCTGAGCTTGGTTTGATGTTGCCTCGATTTTTTCCTTCTTCAGCCTGTGGCAGATTTGAGCGCTAACATAGTGGCGACCATACTGGGGAGAAACTCAAAACGTTTGTTTGCTATAGACGGAGTCTGAAGTCACGCCAGGTAGCCTTCGAACTGCACATTGCTCTGCGAGTGCATAGTAGATAAAAGCTGCTTCAGTCGATCTCCGGTTTAGCTTGTGAATGTGTCCCTTGATTTGCGAATTCCCCCAGTACATGTATCGAGTTCAGATCTGATGGTTGATGGTGGACAACGATCAGACACAAGAAGGCTGAAATCATTCACCTGGCGACTTCATTCACTGAACAATCCATAAATCGATGCCTCATGGTGACTGCACTGCAGGGAGATCAGTAGCTGTGAGATTTTCAAGATGGAACGAATCACGAGAAGATATGCTCCCATGAGCCGAGATCACATCCCAGGTTTTCCGAATAAGATGCCCAAGGTAGATTGGTCAAGGAATCTGCCTATGTTTAACAATGATGGTAAGAAAGATGCTGCTTTACATTTGGTTAGATTTCACATGCATATTTGCAAGTTGAAGGTGGATTTTCCTGAAGATTGCTTGATGAAGATATTCCTGGCCACTCTGGAAGGTGAAGCCCAATCTTGGTATGAAAATTTTCCGCCGGCATGTATTTACTGTTTAAAGGATTTTCATGCTTTGTTCATTGAAAGATATCAAACATCTTATCCATCGTTAAATTTAGTTCATGACTGTTGCAAACATGCTTCTACTTTTATTGAAAGCCTTGAGAAATATTATGAAGATGATAATTTCATGGATGATGAGATCATGGAAGCATTGTACGAGAATCCATTTCAGCAGCATAAAGATGATCATGAAAATTTGCAGCAGGATTAAGATCTTAGTGCGGTGGAAAATGAAGGAATTTTGAATCTTGACAGTCAACCGGAATTACATGAAATGGATCAGCAGTATGAGGAAAATATGTATATTCCTTCACTTGAAATCAATGAAGACAATCATTGTTTGAGCCAAAGAAAACAAAAGGTATTATCTCCTCTATCTGAAGATGAGATAGATCAGCTATTGAAAGGTCATGTTCCAGCTCAAGTTAACGTAGATCTGCAGTGTGCACATGGTCAAGAAGGTGATGGTGGAACTTCTTCCTTTTCTGAAATGGATGACAGTCCTGTAAGCAGCTTTATAGATTAGCAGGTTGAAGATTTCTATATGGATGAAACTGATGAAAGAGAAAGTGTCATTTCAGATATGCCCACAGAAGAAGACAGCATGCCAGGAACTCAAGTTTCAGTTTCAGATTGTGATAATGACTAGCCAGCTATTTCAGATCTACATTCAGATTGTGATGACCAAGCATATCTTGTGCTAAAACCCATCAAGGAGAATTCTGTTGTTGAGATCATCCGGAAAGAAGAAAACAAAGGTATGGATTCAAATGTTTTCAATTCATTAGAACACAACCTTCAGAAAGAGGTAATTCAGTCAGTTCATGAAAATCAGAATGAGATCTTTGTGCAAGTAAGTGATAAATCTCCTTTCAATAACTCAGTAATGAATGATAGTTTGAATGCCCTGTCATATGAAGATAATTACTGTTTAAGCAGAAGAAAACAAAAAGCATTGTCACCTTTGTTTGAAGATGAGATAGATCTACTTTTGAAAGGTCATGTTTCAGCCGAAGCTACAACAGATTTTCAGTGCACACATAGTCAGGAAAGTGTTGGTGAAATTTCTTCCTCTATTGAAAAAGATGATTGTCTTGTAATCAGTTGTGTAGATTAGCAAACATATAATTTTTTCCTTCACAAAGATGAAAAGGCTGTCATGTTTGATAATCCTGAAGATTGTTTTTTGTTTAAAAATGATCTAGATCATGAAGTTGAGGGATATATGTCAGAATTTCTCATGGTCAAGGAAACTACAGCTAACACTCAGATGGCAGATACCTCTCTGTGCATTTCTATCCCTCAGAAATCAATGGTCCTTTCAGATCAGAATGGAGTGAATACTTGTGTTTTTGCAGCTGGATCTCCAGATAAGCTAGTGCCTCAGGACTTTCAAGACCCCTTCAGCATTCTTCTGCAAACATTAGAAAGGATAAATATTGCCTGGTTCATGATCATAAGCTTTGGTTTCAGTGATTGTGTTGAGTTGCCTACAGGTTCATCATTCTGCCTGCTCAAGGAGAATAAGAGCAAAAATTTGGGGTGCAGCCATTTGCTGGATTGGTTGCATTGGAAAGCCAATTATACATGATTGTACATATCACATCAGTATGCAGGGGGTTGCCATCAGGGTTTTGAAATTTT
Source organism: Pinus albicaulis (assembly GCA_034641835.2). Taxonomy (NCBI): domain Eukaryota; kingdom Viridiplantae; phylum Streptophyta; class Pinopsida; order Pinales; family Pinaceae; genus Pinus; species Pinus albicaulis. The sequence continues at coordinate 127,999,427 of CM076580.1, read as the reverse complement.
GATGGACTGCTGCCCTTTTCAGAAAGTTTTTGTTTAATTCAGTCATTTCAGTTTGCATCAAGTCAGTTTGAGTCGATTTTTCAGTTTGAGTTATCAGTCTTTAGTTTGTTTGTCAGAATAATGATTCCATCACCCAATGGATGGAGGCACTGTCTGCTCTCCCAAAGATCTGCTGTTCTTGGCACCTCCAAGAAGCGGCAGCTGCCATCCCCATTGGAGCCAATGTTAGACTCTGTCTTGTATAGTCCTCTCTCAGAGTCAAACGCAGACGGGTAGCTGTCAAAGTCTCAGTTCAATATGCAGGTCAAATGCCAATCAGCTTTCACCCACTGCCACTTAGATGTTTGCAGAGCTTGTTCTCAGAATGTTTCAATAACACTTGCAGGCTAGAGGGAGATTCAGTAAGTGTTTATTTTAGGAACGTCATCCTTAAAAATGTGAAATTGATTCTTCTTCAAAACCGGGTTTTGAAGAAGAAATCATCGAATGTATCTTTTCGCCATGTAGTTTCTCAGTTGCAGATGCTGGTTCTCCTTGCCAAAGTTCAATGTTAATTATCCCTGCAAGCAGACAAAGAAAAGCTCTCATTCAAATTCAGCAAATTAAAAAAGGAAATTGGAAAGCAGAGTTTGTAATAATGTGAAAAAGTGCTGAGCTAAGATAGGCCACCAATCCCTGCAAAAGACAACAAAGTGTCATTAGTCCAAGATTCAGAAAAGCATGGTAAAGCCAAAGAGAAACGTTGCAATAAGAGACCAAATGACAAAGTGCAGAAACATTATAATGTGGGTTATCAAATAAATTTGAAATCAAATCTGATTTTGAAAGATATTTTCTCTCATGTATAAATAATGGAGATCAAATTCATTTGCAAAATCCACGGCATAGAAGTTGAATGGTAAGTTTTGGAAGGCCGCAGACAAATTAACAGAGTTTTGAACGGAGTTTGGTTGCACGCTACTCATTGGAGCTGTGCGCTACCCATTGGGTCGAGCGCTACCCATTGGGCACTTACAGCCAGAGTAAATTTGCACGGGCGCTACCCATAGAGCCGTGCGCTACCCATTGGGTAGGCGCGCTGCCCACACAGAGACATAATTTAAAAAACGTTTTCTTGCACCCAGATTCGATTCAAATCGACTCCAGCAGCTTGCAAACAAGTTTTTATCATTGCTCAGTGGATTTTTAGCATGGTTATGATATTATTAATGTTGGGTTTGCAGGCTTGGATTTTTCCTCGTGGAGTAGAAGTGGCTCATTGTTCAATCGGATTTGTGATTGGTGGAAGCACAGATTGTAGCGTTTGCTTTGTTGCCTTGAGGGTGAAGGACACGTTCTAAAGGCGTTTGAAATTTCTTTCTATATCAAATAGCCAGCTATGGGAAAGCTCAGAGTGGATGTTCGTTTTAAATGACAGAGTTAGTGCAAGGAAACAGTTTCTATAATGGTGACAACGGTGATGCGTTATCAGTTTCGTAGGTGTCTTTGTTGTCATATAGCAGGCTACGTTGCAGCTGGAATGGGCGGAATACAGATCTCAACATGAATCAAACAAATTCCCAAATGGCATCGAAATTCTCACAGAGTCGAAGTGTTATTTACGCTTTAGTTGAATGAGCCGGTTGAAGAATGGGTCGGTGGATTACAAATAATGAAATCGACACCCGGATAACGAGAAGATGTTATTGCAATTTAAACAATTCTGAGGATTCAATAGAAACGCATTATGAGACATCGGCCACTGCTCAGAGCCAAAAATAAATAGAAATGTGCAATGAAATAGTGTATACAGCGGCTATGGAATGCACGACATGTTGGGAAATATTCTGTAATGAAACGACAATCTGGAATTTTGAATCAGTAGGCTGCACGCCAAACTCAGGAGATGATAATCGCTATGGAAAGGCCGGCCCGAAAATTGGAGCTTCTGTCTTTTGCTGGTTTGTATAGTGTGTCAGCTAGAGCGGCGTACTCACTTGTGCATATATGGTGGCAATCCGCAATAATTTGGAGGTGTTATAATGGTTGCAAAGATACACTTTTTATGCTCTTTGGTGCCTCAAACAGAATCTTTGTCATTTGTATTAAAATTCAGTTCCATTTAGTTTTTATTGCAACGGTGAAAAGTCAAAGATCGAATCAAAGTAAAAACCCAAATTAAAACGTAGATTACCAAACACAGCAGAAGAATAGGATTAAATTTCCTATTTATAACTTCAGATTTCCTAATTCGAAAGGGCCAACACATTTCCAGAACATTTGGGGGCAGTGGTATAGAAATGTGCAAAGTGGCATTTCCTAGGTGGCAGTCATTGCACCATTTGGGCATTCGATTCATCTAAAGAACATATGTGGCAGCATGGAAACGTGCCTTCAGCAGAGACACTTGTCGTGACATTATGGGAGAGAATAAAAGTAAAAAGCCAAATTTAAATACAGATAATTATCCCAGCAGAGAAATCGAATTGGTTGGTCTATTTGGGGTCTTCAAGCTGCAGCTCAGAAAGTCTAGCTACAGGTTCTATCAAATCATTGGTCATCAACAAACAAATATAACACTATTCCTTTTAGAGCAGAGTCTTCCTATTTTCATGATTATTGATGTAACTGCCCCTTATTTTCATCGATTAGTTAGCACTTCTCATAGTTTATTTAATGTATTGTAAAAACATTTGTAAGGGGGAGAATTCTGAGAGCTGGTAGAGGAGAGAACAGAGTTTTATTGTACAGATTTAGACAGAGATTTTAATGAAGAGATACAACTCTGGTTCCTGAGATTCCTGTGGTATGAAATTTGACAAATGTTTCTTCTTTGTTTTCATATGTTATCGTTATGTTTCACAGTTCATTAATCGCAATTTCAATATTGAATGTTTCTAAGTGAGAAGGGCAGAATTCAGCATGCTGCTCTGCCCTGGAGAAGCTTTCATGTTTTGTGTAATTTCTTATGTTTGATAAGGATTCAATTATTGCCCTTGTCAACCTCGCAGCGGTCTTTCACTCCATATGGTTCCAATTTGATTGTTAAAATTCATGCTTACCTTGCCTCAGGAGATAATCTGTGTTTTTCATTTAATCTCTGCTCTTGCTGTCTTTGCCTCACACAGCCCAGAAAACCCAAACATTTATTAAAAACCCTCTTGCATATCTTTTTACTAGCCTAAAATCAATATCAGTGTTTCATTTAGGTCATCTCAGATCCTATTGGACATCTTTCACTGAGTTTGACCCGGAGAGAGCCCTCTCCTGTCCTCGTAGGGCTAGCTACGAGGCTAAGGTTGGTTTGATGTTGCCTCGAGTTTTGCCTTCCTCAGCCTAAGGCAGAATCGAGCGCTAACACAACCTAGAATATTATTTCCATCTCCCCCCATCTAAACTCCATCCACTAGTTTTTCTTCTGCTTTTTCCAATACATTATTCTCATTCCCAAGCACCTCTTCATATATCCCATCTTCATATTCTAGCATCTCAACTACATTTGCCAGTACATCTTATTATATTCCAATCTCATCTGTAATTTCTTTAACTACATCAGCAAGTACTTCTAGTTCTGCCCAAGTATTTCCAACTTACCTCCTAGCCAAGCTAGAATCCAAGCCATGCCTGCAAAATATGCTCCCTTGATTTTACCAGGACATTTACATGATATGCCTCAGGATTATCAAAGCAAAATACCACAATTTGATGCAACTACTCATTACACATCCCAACAACATGTTAATACGATGATAGATTATTTTTAGCTTCAAGAAATAGATGATTCTGATGTAAAAATGAGAATTTTTTCTCAAACATTAACTGGTGAAGTGAAAAAATGGTTTAAAGGTTTGAATCCTGGTAGTATTTCTGATTTAGAATTTTTTCATAAATTATTTTTGAATAAATGGGAAAAGAAGAAAAATCCTCTTAAAATCTTGTCTGAATTTGAAAGTATAAAAATAGCACCAAATGAAACAGTCCAAGATTATTGTACTAGATACAACAACATTTATAATTCAATCCCTATTAATCTCAAACCCACTCCAAAATCTGTCCTTCTCAAATTCCTTGATGGATTTGATACAGACATAGCCTATCAATTGAGAGAGATAAATTCAAAGATTTTAGAACAGATGCAAACAAATGTTGTTAGTGTAGAGGAAAACCTGTTAGCTAAGAGAGCTAGATTAAGGAATGAGAGGAGAGTAAAAATAAAAGAATAAGCATCTAGTTCATATTTAAAAATAGATCAATTAGAAAAAAAATTAGAGAGAATGATGGATAGGTTAGATAATATGGAAAGGAAGACACAATGGGATAATCAACAACAAATTATAAATCCCAATTTTAGGAAAAAAACAAATACAGGAAAATCTAGAGAGTCAGCACCTGACCAAACAATAAGACCACCTTTCCAAGAGAACTATGCTGAAATTTATCATCAAAATGATGATGATGAAGACACCATAAATTTAATTGGTATTAATGATGATAACACCACCTTTCTTACACAAGAAGATCAAGAGTTATATGATTTACAACAAATGCAATTAGATTTTGGTGAATCATTTGATTACAAGCAAGGTTATGAGTTTGCTATTAATGAAGTGCATAAGCAATATAACCTCAGAAGCAAGAATAACATAGACTCGCCTTTTACTAAGAAAACTGCTAAAACACCAACAAAGAAAACAATAGAAGCTCCTACCACTAAAGTTCTGCAAATTCTCCCAAGGGAAAACAAGCAAAACTCTAATTCATCCCAGAAATTTTCTAGCCCCAAAATTTCACCTAGTCCCAAAATTGTTGACATAATAGATGATGTTGTCCAAACATCAACAGATTCACAAAAATATGTTGTTGTCAAGACAATTAATTATGCTAAAACAACAATTTTAGACTCCAAAGCACCTAGTGCTGATCCAAAATTAGTTGATCCAAAAGATGCTACTACTAAACCAACTTCTGAAAATACTAAATCTGCAAAAACATCTACTGCTTCTCAAACTATCTTAGAAAAGAAAACTAAAAACAGTAAGAAAGTAGAAACTCAAACAGAAAATGAAAAGACAACTGTAGAAAAAGAAGATAAACCTACTCAAACTACAGCTACAAAAGAAGAGATAATTCAGCTTGCAAAATCAAAACCTCCATTTAATATCCAAGCTGAAATTGCCAAATTAAAAACACCAATTCCTTTGACAGAATTGGTAAAACATGATTTGTACAAAGCACCTATCATAGAAACTTTGAATATGAATGATGGAGAAGATTCAGTAAACTTAAATGATGATTAACCTGAATTAATTTTTGGTCCTGATGTTAATGGAAAGCACCAAGATGGAGCAATTCCACAGTATTACATTAGCCTAACTGTACATGATCAAATATTACATAATTTCATGCTATATTCAGGGGCTTCACACAATTTAATTCCAAAAGAAACAATGGAAACCCTGAATTTAGACATCACAAGGCCTTACAAAGATCTCTTTTCATTTGATTCAAGCAAAGTGAAATGTTTAGGTTTGATTAAAGATTTATGTATCACATTAGTTCAATATCTTGGTAAAAGCATAGTCATGGACATTGTAGTAGCTGACATCCTTCCCAAGTATGAAATTCTCTTATCTCGCTCAAGGGGAGCTAAATTACAGGGATTTCTACAACTTGATATGTCATATGCAACAATCTCAGTTTTTGGCCAACCAAAAAAAATCTATAGAGAAACATTGATGAAGTATATGGTGAGTAGTGTAGAAAGACCAAGAAATTATCCTATTTACACTACACCTACTGACATGGATTCATTCATTTTATGTAACTCTGAAACTAGAATTGAAAAAAATATTGAACTAAAAGAGAAAAACAAAGCACCAGACAGTGAAAACATCTTTCATGAATCATTATGGCACCTAGATTTTGATGGATCAGTTAATAAATTAGGAGTAGGAGCAAGATTTTGGATAACCAATATGGAAAAAAATCATGCAGAAGGTCATGCTTTTAGACTAAATTTTAAATGTACAAATAACATGGCTGAATATGAAGCTCTCATTTTAGGACTGCAGATTGTTAGGAATTTAGGAGGTAAAAGAATATCAATTATGGGAGACTCAGAGTTAATTGTGAAACATATAACTGGATAATAGTATGTTTATAATCCAATATTAAGCCGATATAGAGATACTATGTTAGATTTGATTAAAGAGTTATTAGAATGTGATTTTTCTGCAATACCAAGAAAATAGAACATACAGGCCCACTGCCTAGAAAATTTTGTTAGTACCTGTAATCTGCCATTTCAACCAAATCATAGATATACTACATAATTTTAACATAGACCTATAATTCCAGATAATCTTAAATATTGGCACATTTTCTCACAGGATGAACATATTTATCATTTCATGGACAATGAAGGAGAATTTCAAGGTTGTAATATAGACACAGTTTGCACAGTAGATCAAAACTTAGATAGTGAAATTGATTTGAGTAATGTAGATGCAAATAATATAAATTTTTCTAAACCTACTAAATTTAGTCAAATAGACATAGATAATTTAGAGAAGGTAGAGATTGATGAGTTAGTTGATGATGAATCTGATATTTTAAATCTCAAAGATAACTTTTTACCAAAAGGATTAGCACCTTTAGAAGATTTATTTGACTAAAATGATGTTGCGAGAAAACCTAAAATGGAGCCACTTAGATCTGATATTGAGTAATTTAACATAGGTACAGAGTTAAAACCTAAGATAATTAAACTTTCCATAGCTTTACCTCAGGAAGAAAAAGAAAAATACATATCTCTTTTTAAGGAATTTCAGGATGTATTTGCCTGGAGTTATGAGGACCTAAAATCCTATGACACCAGCATAATAGAACATAAAATCCCTATAAAAGAAGACCAAAAACCTTTTAAACAAAAGATAAGAAGGATCAATCCTGTTTTGATGCCTTTAATTGAGAAAGAGGTCAAAAGAATGTATGATGCCCAAATAATTGCACCAATCAGATATTCTGATTGGGTTTCTAATCTAGTTCCCACCAGGAAAAAGATAGGAGAAATTAGATTATGTGTTGATTTTAGAAGTTTAAATAAATTGTCCTTAAAAGAAAATTACTCTTTACCAAAGATGGACCACATTTTACAGAGGGTGGTTGGTTCTTCTAGGATTTCACTGTTAGATGGATTTTCAGGGTATAACCAGATTTTAGTCCAACCAAAGGACCAAGCTAAAACAACCTTTACTACTCCATGGGGCACTTTTATGTATGTAAAAATGCCTTTTGGATTAATGAATGCAGGAGCCGCTTTTCAAAGAGTTATGGATATAGCCTTTGCAAAGGAAAATCATGAATTTCTTGTGATTTATTTAGATGACATTACTGTATTTTCAAAGACTGATAATGAACACTGGGATCATCTCAGACAAGTCTTTATTAAATGAAGAAAATTTAGCATCTCTCTAAATCCTAAGAAAATTTATTTGGATTAGAAGAAGGTAAATTACTAGGACACTTTATATCTAAAGAAGGAATTAGAATAGACCCTGCCAGAATAAAGGCCATTCTTAACATTATTCCTCCTAAGAACATTAAAGAGTTACAAGATTTTCTAGGTAAAATTAATTTTTTAAGAAGATTCATCTCAAATCTAGTTGAAATAATCAGAGAAATTAACAATATTCTGAAAAAAGACTCAGCACTTAAATGGACTGTTGAGGCCAAGAAATCATTTGAATTATCAAACAAGCCTTAACCAAAACACGAGTCCTTATAAGTCCTGACTTTAAAAAGGATTTCATCATTTTTTCCTTTGCTTTATAACACACCATTGTTGCAGTTTTACTACAGAAAAATGACTAGGGCTATGAGCAGCGCATTGATTTATTTAGAAAATCACTCTGAGATGCTACTTTAAAGTATAATATAATGGAAAAGCAAGCGCTAGCATTAGTGAAGGCCATCAAATACTTTAGGGTATATATTCTTTATTCACATATCATGGCTTATGTTCCAAATGCAGTTATAAAGGACTTTCTGACAGAGAATGGGCCTGATGGTAAAAGAGGCAAGTGGATTGCCACAATTTTGGAATATGACATAGAAATCAAACCCACCAAACTCATAAAAGGTCAAGGTTTAGCCAAACCTATGGCTAAATCAAATTGTCATGCTTTAGACATTAATTTTATTTCCCAGATAGATGATCAGGAAGAGATGACGACTCCAGAGATCAGTGAATTGTATTTGTATGACTAAATTTACAAGCTCCTCCTAGATTATCAAGAAAAAAAGCTAGATTCTTAAAGTTAAAGGCAGTAACATATTGTATCATAGAAAATGTACTCTTTTGGAACGATCATGGTGGAATTTTATTGAATTGTTTGCTTAAAGAAGAAGCTAACAAATTTTTGGAAGAATTTCATGCAGGTGATTGTGGGGGACATCTCTACTAGAAGACTACTGCAAACAAAATCTTGAGAGCTGGTTTTTACTGGCCTACTTTGTTTGCATATGTAAAAAATTACATGACCTCCTGTCACAAGTCCCAAATCTTTGAAGGAAAGAAAAAGTTGCTACCCTTGCCCTTGAAATCCATCTCAACAGAAATTCCCTTTCAACAATGGGGTCTTGAATTCACTGGTGAAATTCACCCTCCATCCTCAGCCCAACACAAGTGGATTCTGACAGCCACTGACTATTTTACTAAGTGGATAGAAGCCATACCCTCCAGGCAAGCCACTGACACTACCATTATCTCCATTTTAGAAAAAAACATACTTTCAAGATTTGGATGCCCCCAAAATATTATTACTGACAATGCAGCTGCATTCAAATCCAAAAATATGATATAATTTTTCCATAAATACCACATTACCCTTGGCCATTCTATTGCATATTACCCTCAAGGTAATAGCCTTGCTCAATCCTCCAATAAAAGCCTTGTAAACACCATCAAGAAATTACTAGAAGATAACAAGAAAAATTGGAACAAGAGGTTAGTTAATGCCTTATGGGCAAATAGAATTACCACAAAAAAATCTATTGGTACATCCCCTTACCAGCTTGTTTATGGAATGGATGCTATTTTTCCATCTTCCTTAGGAGTACCAGTAATGAAGATAATCCAAGAATTACAAGTTGAGACTAATTAAATTCAAAGAAGAATTAACCAAACCATTCACTTGCAACAAACAAGAGAGGAGGTTTATCTTAAGTCTCAATTTATCCAAGAAAAGATCAAGATATTTTTTGAGAAGAAGAGTAAAGAAGATGATTTCTATATTGGTGATAAAGTTCTAAAGTGGGATTCAAGAAGGAAGAGAAAGGTAAACATAGGAAATTTGATTTCCTATGGAAAGGACCTTATGTTATTTATGGTTACAGAGGAAACAATGCTTTATTTTTGAAAGAGATGGATGGATCAGATATGCTAGGTGGACCTATCAATGGCAGAATGTTGAAGCACTACTACTCCTTAGAAATAACCAATAGTTAAAATTGTTTACTTTACTCATTGTACATAACATTGCAGGTTTTAGATTGAATTGGATGTTTTACTAACAAAGTTGAAGCCCGGAGAGAAGGCCCTAAGATTTGAAGGTAAAATATCATAAATGTGAATAATTGCAAAGCTCAGACAACATTTACAAAGTCAACACAGTCAAAATTCAATGGCTACTAGTCTCAAAGTTCTTGACATTTCACCAGGAAATGCCATCCCCATGTGGAGCCACTATTAGGGTCCTATAATAATACAGTTCATAATTTTTTAATTGATTTTGAATAGTCTTGTGATATGTACATACATTGCTTTTTGCAAGTTTTTTTCTCATATAATAAAATAAGAAAAATGAAAAGAGGGTAAAAGTCCTAAAAGAAAAATCAAAGGACTTGAAAATAAAAGATAAAAAATAATTGAAAAATGAACCCCAAACAAAAAGAGATAAGAATAAGACATGAAAGTGATGCAAGTCAAAATGCCACTACTATTTACTTTTACTACAAAAATAAATGATTATGTGCAACTTGTTCAAAATGCCATAATCCATGATGAGTTAAATAGTTTAATATTAACTTTTTCATGCTTTAAATTTCATGTTTATAGATAGAGAATAAAGATTTGTCAAACAGTTTAAACTTGAAAAATCAGTAGATAGTTAGAGAATAAATGAGGAGCTCAATAGTTTAATTTGAGACCTCGGATGAAATAAGGTTAGAATTAGATAGTTTCCTGCTTTATAAGAAAAATGGATTAGGGTTTTCAAGCTCAAATGCACCCGTGCAAATAAAGGAAAAAATGGTAGAATAAATGATGGGTAGGTAGAAAGAATTTACATAAAGCATGTATGAATATCATCTGGAAAATTACTAATTTCCTTCCCCACAATACACTCCAGTATTTAAAACCTTCAGTTATAAAGGCTCAGAGCATTTCTTTGACTTTTGTTGAGACTGGACCCAAGGTTTAACGACTGATTGGTACTAAGTATTGAATTCCCTTCATTAAAACCCTTTTCCTCAACATTGCCCCTTCTCCTAAGATTAAATCCCTTTTCCTAAGTTAAAACACCTTTTTTGCTTAAGAAAAGTAAAAAAACCCTTTAATTAACTCTCATTCCATTCAAAAAACCCACAAATATGCTTTATCCTAAGTATTAAGTGTGAAAAGTTAAAATGGGGCAACTACTATGAAAATTGCGCCCAAATACTTTAATTACACTTTACATAGGGTATTTTGTATTTTCCGCTCATTCATTTCATATATTAACATTTAATTTAATATATTAACTCCACTATATACCCTTCCTCCCGTATTCATATTAATTCATTTATATTAATAGCCCAACCCACATTTTTATTATTTACCCTATGGTTTTAATTCCACATGTGACAATTATCCCGCTCCCCCATAGGTTTAAATTATCATTTTATATTAAAACCCGCCCAAAGCTTACATTACACATGTATTTAACCTATTTATTGTGTAAAACCTTGATATTCTTCCTACTCGCTTATCCCATTAAAACATATAAAACATTAACCCCGCCGCATAAAAGAACCCGGGCCCCACGCCCATCTCCCCATAACTCCATGAGTTAATCGTGATCGTTCGCACTCCCTTCGCCCGATCCAACGAACCATAAGCCATATTGCGAATTAAATAGCACAGTTGATAATCCATTTCAGATTTATGATATGGGCAGTATTTCCCTCCCCTCTCTCCTCCACGCATTTGTTTCTTACTGGATCACATCCATTTCAAAATTTCTGCTTACCACCCTCCAACGATGCGATAACCACTTGGCGATATTTGACCTCCCCGTGCCAAACCGCTTCCCATTTGAATTGGTTGGCATTGAATGCAGACACTGTTTTAACCAATTTTTCTATAAAACAACAGATTTATACGCGTTTAAACCTTTTCATTGTATTTTATATTCATTTAACTCTTTCCGACTGAAGAAAATATGCTGCCGCCCTGTTTTCATGCACAAATAACCAAAATTCATCCCAATTCACTGTTGCGACCATTCAGACCCTCCAATTTGAATTTAAAGACTTCAACAAAGCTTCTGAAAGCTCATAGACTTCCAGAATCCCTTTTTCGAGTCAAATACCTAAAAAAATAGGTATTTTTCAAGAAAAATACCCATCTTACATCTGAAAAGAGCATTCTCTGGAAATTAAAACTTTGAAAATCTATTTTCCTAAAGAAAAATCCTGATTTCCTCATATATTCATCTTTGTTTCAAAACCTTGAGAATTTCATTGTTTCTAAAAAGACTGTAACTTATTTTCTAAAGCAAATTGAAGAAATTTAGCCATTTGGAGACTTTTACAAACCCCCTAATTGATTCAAACCCTTTTATAAATGCTCAGAATCCTTTTGTGCATGAATTTGACTATTTTAGGTCTGTTTTAACCAAGAAAAGAGCAGTAAACCCTTGTTAAACCTTTCCTGAGTCTGTAAAAAGATTTAAAGATTGATTTTGGAGCAGAAATTGAAAGTTTGAACAAGAAGAAGCCATAATTTTACCTATTTTTGTTCAAAAAGACCTTTTTCATACCAAAAATACCTTATGTAAACAGTGTAAGCTTACAAAAGGGTATACAAACCTAAAAAACAATTTTTTTAACATCTAGAAGGCTAAATTGTCAAAAAAACAAATCTAGTAATGGTTTCTAAAAGCACCATTGTCATCAATCCCCTACAACCTCCTGTTGTAGATGTTTAGCATACCCATTTAGCTAATGTAGATTATAAAATTACTAATCCAGTAATTGAATTCAATCTTCTTGATCTCCACTACTGGAGTCTAGAAAATTCTTTGGATCAGGGAGATGAGGTGCAAATTTGGGAGTCTAATTTACCCAAATCTGTAGTTTCACATACCCATCAGTGCCCTAAGGTCATCAGGTTGTGTCAAGCTCACTATTCCCCTGACCTAAGAGCTATTGTTAATGCTAAGAAATAATTTTTATTTACTATCAATGCAAAATCCATAAACCAAATGCTTTAGTTGCAACCATGTCCTAATGCAATCCCATTGTCTATAGAGGCTCTTACAAAGCTTTATCTAGATTTATACTTTCCTAAAAGATTTCAAATCTTTCAAATATTCATGCCTTCATATGTTGAAATCCTAAAGATTAACCCTCCATATTCATCCTCCAAATTCCCAGAAGGATCAAGGCATGTCATCTCAATGTTGTCTTTTATCCTTGGTTACTTTGCCGATGAGCACACTGATGAGTATATACTTGTTTTTCTATCCATTTTTTTTCCTAGTCACCCCACTCCAATCATTTATAACTATGCTGAGTATATAGCTAACAATATCCACGATCATCTTGTAAAACTTCCTACTGAAGGAGTATTTAGGTATACCTCCTTCCTCTTTCATATGTTCCTCTACTTCCAGTCAGATAAATTCCAAATAACCCTTCAAAAGTTAGATGTAGAGGGAAATCCATTGTTAGTTATTTTCTGGATTTATTTAATCATAAAAGAGTCAACTGAGTTCACTTATGCAGATTTCAAAGACTGTTTTATTCACCCATTTATAAATATGCTATAAACAATGTACAACCAAGGATAAGAGTTGATATTAAGAAAGTTTTACAGCTATCAGAGCAAAGTAGAACTGGTGTTTGGTACCTATACCAAAACCACATAGAGATTAGAGTCTATGGGTCAAACCTCTTGCCCTACAAATTGCCAAAGTATGTTCCAATGAGAGTGTTTGCATTAGAATATATAAGACAAATTCTAAACTCAGATTCTATAAAAATTTTGGCTGCTAAAAAGAAAACTCAGTTCAAATTAAAAAACCAAGTAGGTCCTTTCATATGCAACAACAGGGAAGCAGGTGCAGAAGTAGAAAAACAGTTGTTAGAGTATAAGTTTGATGAAAGTTCTTGTGGAACTATGATCCTTATGGAATAATCATTAAGATGAGGGTGAAATGTAAATTAACCCCTTATATCCATGACAAAAAGACTGAAATTGAAGAGTTTTCAAACCAAACTGAATGGTTGGAAAATACATTGATGGAATCTGTCAAGCAAGGTGATACTAGTCACACTTTGCAGACTCCTATTCAGGAGGACAGAACCATCAAGAGAAATAGAGAAGAAAGCTCATATACTGTTGAAACAACCACAGGAACCATATTTAAGCTTAGGTATAATAAGAAACCAAAAATCAATCCAGTAGACAAAGAAAAGGAAACAATTGAGGTTTTAGATAAAGAGAATCCAAAGAAATATACTGTGACTCACACAATAATTGAAAATGAGCAGCAACCTGCTACTTCTAACACACAGGTGATTGAAAAACAACAAAGCATGGACGAATCTTCATCACAACAGGCAGAGGATACAGACATTAATATCAAAGAAAGGTATAAACAGATCAAGGCAAAAAAAGAGGAGATCAAGAATGAAATCTATTCCCAGTATTTGAAGCAGACTCCAGGAAATCAAAACAGGCTGCTCTCAGCCTTTTATTATACAAATAAGAAATTGATAATGTCAATAATTCAACCTACATTAAAAACACCTAAAACAATAACAGATTATAAGAAGGTTGAATTTGAAGTACTAGTAGAAAGCATTCATCCCTTAGATCAGATTGAGTTCCATAATCAAAGCTCAGAAATGCTATATTCTGCTATGAACACAAAGGCAATGAGTGCCCAAAAGCTCTAGAACATTGTGATAAATATGAGAGATCAACTTAGGGTTGAAAAAGATTCTTCATATGCTAAAGACACCATATTCAAGTATTTAGAAGAATTGATGATTGAAGTAGGGTATGACCCTTCTAATGTGAAAGCTGCAGAAGAATTGGTAAAGAATAAAAAAGTTGATATTGCACCACTCAGAAAGCAACTGAAATTACCACCAACCGAACATCCACAGGCTAAGGAAATTGTACAAGAAGCAAACCAAAAGGATGAGATGATGCGTCTCATATTATAGATGACATCACAAATCAAGGAGATGGAAATTGAAATGGATAAACTTGTCCAAGAAAAAGAAGCTACAAAGACTCAAAATGTTCCTCCTATAGTCATTCCCATGGTAACAACAACAATTCCTTCAACTCTAGCAGAAGAATTAGCACCAAAAGTCCCATTGTCCACAATAGTGCCAGTCACTTCTTCCACTACTTCTACTACTGAACCTTCCACTTCAGCAGTTCAACAGTCAGATGAGGCCAAAAAACTCATTAAAGCTATGGAAGAGATGTCAATACATAATAATGAGATAAACATATTGAAAGAGCAAGTTAATAAACTTGAAGATGCCAAGAAATTATCACAGATAAATGCTAAAACATAGGAACAAAAGGATAAAAGGTTAAGTGAACAATTAAAGAAGACAAAAACAGAGTTAACCTTAAAAGAGCCCATGGCACACATCAAAAATCAACTATGGTCCAAAATCATTGAGTCAATCAATGATACTTGGCCATCAATTCAAGTAATTTATGAGCATAAGGACTTGCTTAAGGTAGCCAAAGAAGAAATATTGAAGACTAAAGAAGAATTAGATGCCAAGCCCGAAGAAGCCCTGGAAATCATTAATTTTCTCAATACTAAAAACAAACAAGAATTGGATGAGATAGGAAATACTGACAGAACTGAGACAATTCTTGAGGTAAGAAAAGTAATTTCAAAGAAAAACTTGATGAAACAGTTGGAAGAGAAGTGTCAAAATATGGACATAGCCATAACTAGATTCATGATAAAGTTTGAGATCTTAAGACAAAGAGGTCTTCCAAATATTCTTGTTATAAATGATAAACTGATGAAACAAGAAGACTACAACAAAAAGATAAGATATTTTGCCAAAGAACAAGTGAGAAAATCAAATTGGAAAGGAGTTCCAACAGGTAAAGTGTTGCACAAGAGAATTGAAGATTTGTTTTATTTACAACACGAGCTAAAACACCTCTTTGTAGTCAAGCCCACTTTTGTAAGGTACACTGAAGCAAATGAGAATTTTATAAAACTTACAAAGATTAAATTACTAGAGGGAGAGTTTTGGTAGAAGCTTACTGGCTTGTTGTAAAAGTCAATTTGCAGTAAAAAAGGATGAAAAAATAGAGTTGTTGTTTTACACAGTGAATCAGTCAAAATCAGAGGTTAAAGTGTATCAGTTGTTAAAGAGTATCAGGTGAAAGTAAATTTCTAAAACTTATAGAAGATCTATTGCTAGCGTGAAGGACACCTTTACTATCCATCTACACCCAAATCCACACATCGTTACTATTTTATTTGAATAAATAGGAAAACTTGCAATTTGTTAAGCAGCAGTCACTATCTTTTTGCAATAAGATCTTTTATTTCCAAAAAACATTCCTAGGACTATTCTAGGATATTTTGTATTACTTTTTGTATAAATACTTCATCCTTTGAAGTATTACGGTGGAATAAATTACTGAAGATTTTTATAGTCAATTTTTCTGAACCTGAAAGGTTTTTGTACCAAGTTCAAGTCAGTAGGGTGGATCAAAGTAATAAAGCATCATATTTCAGGATTCATGTGTTGGGCCACTTAAGTGAAGTACTTTCTTTTGTTACTTGTTATTATTCTTATGTTTTCCATTCATTCATAAATGTGTTCTAAATTTTAATGTGAAATCAGGAAGTGATATATCACAATTTGTTAAAAGCACTCTGTTATTTATTGGTTTTCATTTTAATGTTTTCTACTGATATCCAGACTAGGGAACCCTTAATTTCTCCCTAATTTCGATTGACCCCCATCTATTCATTCCTTATCTGGATCAAAGAATCCTTGATTGCTATTTATCCCGATTAAACCACTTCACAAATCAACCTCTAAAGATCTTGAGTGAATCTGCTATCTTGCCCTGAAAATATTTGACTTTAGACCTTGATCCTGATCTGTCTGCTTGACACAGTGACTCCATTTTCCCAATGGAAAACCAGACTTATCACTATCCATCTCATTAAGTGATTTTTCCCACCAAACCAAACCAAATCTCAAAACCAAATTGCCCCATATAACTAGCCTAAGATCATATATAAAAACAAAGTTAAATCTTATAGAGAGAGCCCTCTTTGAGCCTTTGGAAGGCTAGATCCTAAATCTTGAAAGTAGGTTTGTGGTTACCTCTGATATTCTTTAAACTATAAATCAAAATCTCACAACTTAAGAATTATTAGAGTGATAACAAAACAGACCTGAAACTCTCCCAAAATTTCGATTTTCCAAATCCGCATTTTTTTGCACTATTCCCAAGGCTAGACATTGACTTTGACTTGGTTGCATTGGCCTAGCTGCTGCTGCTATTTGCGTTGACCATTCACTGAGAGTGTTGAATTTTGGTTGAGTTTTGAGTTTACCATTTTGGCTGTCCTAGAGGGTTATGTGACATCGCTGGTTGGCTGACCATATTGAGACTTTGTTGGTTGAAGCATCCTGTTGATCTCCGTAATGCACCAACACACTTATATATTTTTGGCTCGTCTTCTGTCGATATACTGGTATGTTCTATCAACATTTTACTTTGTTGTTTATATGATTGCTGACTGATATTGGTATAAAAAGTAAATTTTCATCAAGCATAGAACATCTACAAAAATTTATAGTTACCTTCCCCAATACTCTATGGGGTACTATGTTATGCACATATACTGTTGTATTGCAGGCTTCTGTCGACAAAAATTTGGGCATATCTTGGTCACATAGCATTGCCCTTATAGCCTCTACTATGGTTCATTTCTTCCTTTCTGCAACTCCATTTTTATCTGGATTGTATGGAGCAGTCCGTTCTCTCTTGATGCCTTCCTTTGCGCAGAAACTGGTGAAGTCCTTATCGATATATTCTCCACCATTTTCTGATCGCAAATTCTTGATCTTCTTTCTTGTTGAATTTTCTACCAAACCTTTGAAATCTTTGAACTGTTCAAAGACTTCATCTTTGGTTTTGAGAAAATAGATCTAATAAAGGTAGAAAAATACTTTGCACCACTGAGAGCGGTTGTGGACATTGTATTGCAAATATCTGAGTGTATTAGTTCTAATATTCTTTTGGCCCTGCTACTGCTTCTTGGAAATGCTACTTTAGTATACTTCCCTAGTACGCATCCCCTGTAGACTTCATCTCTCCTTGTGATGATCTTAGGAGACGCTATAACAACATTCTTGAGAATCTTCAAGGCTCCATGATGTAGATGCCCCATCCTTCTGTGTCATAATTCATTTAGATCTCCGTCGTCTGTACTACCAATCAGGGCCATGGGGGACTCAAGCCGGAGCTTATATAGCTTATGAATCCTTACTCCAATTTGTGCCTTCTTGCTCCAGCTAGGATGTTTGACATATAATTTTTTTCCAATAAATTATATGTCATAACCCTTGTTTTGAACCTGAGACACTAAGAGAAAATTCATCCCCAACCCTTGTACATGTAGAACATTTGTGTCCTGAATCTTGTTTCCAGCTTCTATCTGAAATTTTATGGTAACTCTTCCAACAAGGGTACACTTGGCCTTGTTTCCCATAGTAATATGGAAATTCATCTATTCTTCTTGGTAGCTTGAAAATCATTCTCGAACCCACACCATGTGAGAAGATGCTCCATTGTCGATATACCAAACACTTGAAGGATTCGTGCTCGACACACAAGAAATATCCTCCTTAGTCTGGATGCCACCACTGTCATGTCATGTTCCCTCTACATTTCTGTGTGCTCTAGAGGACCGCGTGAGTCCCTATGACTGCTTGAACCCTTCTGGATGTCAGATCTTTAGTCCATAGAAGATCCTCCCTTTCTTTCTTTAGCCTTTTTCTCTGATACCATGTGAAATTTTCAAATCTGAAAAATATTACTGCAGTGATTGATTTATTTCTCCTACTTATTAGATAAGTTATTTATAGATGCTTCAGTAAATTTTGAAATAAATACAGTTTCAGTACTTCACTCTAATCAAAAGCAGAAGAACATAAATTACACAAGTAGCACAATAAAAACAATTGTATGAATACAATTATTTTTGGACAATTGTCCTCGGAAAAACCCAATGTGGGAAAACCAGTGCAGCAAATGAGGGTTTGTATATATCATCAGCAATGAGAAGATATCTTACAAAATTCCTGGTGAGAAAATTAAATTAGCATACACCTGGCATGAATTTTCCGGACACACCGGAAGTATTCTCGACTCTCGGGGTGACCTTCTAAACCCTTTGCATCATCCTGCATAGCTGCTCTGCACAGTCCCTCCCTGGACTGCGTAACTCTGTGTGGAGGTTGTTATAGATCAATTTGGGCATCATTCCCAATGACCTGTTCAAGCTGGACATAATCTCTAGGACCAATGAAATAGGGTATATCATCCCCTATCATTTCAGTTGCTACATGCCCTAAGACAAGAACAAACCATTCATGACTTCCATTGCAAGGTTTCCAAGGTTTGAAGTATATGTTATATAACTTATGAGCTCACCAATGCAACCTCTCAAGGGACTAACTGCTTTGCATATGCAGCTCCCTCCATTCAAGGGTGCTCTGCAAAGCACTTCCTGACATTCAAGAGTGCGTTGGTCAAATGGGAGAGAAATTATCATTGTTCTGGAATCTCCACATGGACAACACCTTCTAGAAGAGTCCATATGTGTCAAACGTTGAATCAAAGTGTCCATATAACACCTCTGAGCTTAGGAACATGTCTTTCCTATTATTATAAAGTGATTGATTGTGAAACTACCATCATTTGTCCTATAAATTGAGCACAAATCATAGTGCTAGGGAAGGAAGACATTTGGTAAAGAAATGTTGTTGGATTCTCAATTGAGTGTGTGATAGGAGTGATATGCTACTGGTGAGATGTTTATTGTGATGAGGCTGGGATGATGCTCAAGCTGGTGACATCAAATCGATTGTTGGTTGTAACCTCCCCCTTCTATCCATTAATTAAGATTGCTGCTCATTTTCCCATATATGTATTTGTTTATGTTTCTAATTTTCATATGATGGATTATTAACTAATATATATGTTTCATGTTCAATCGATTTAACTGATTAAGATAAATAGAAATCTGTATATTGCAATCTTTTTTTTGTTTAGTGTTTATACTTGCAGGAACTAGTATGGCGATCTAAGTTGGATTGTAAGCTACAACAAGAGTGACAGAAGGAGAATAGGAAGCGCTTGGATCACAAGTAAGTTCCTCTATATTTCTATGTGTCTATTTACTCTTAGAGAAAGTGTCTGAAAATTCTTTGATCTGTTGTTCTAAATGCATAGCACCACATTTAGGGAATGTGTTTTATCTGTAATTCATAATTTCGCATAACAAATTAGCAACTCCGCTGGGGAGTTTTCCTTATCATTCCTAGTGTTTTTGCCTCTAATTATCCACCCAGTAGCATCTACTGTCAATTATTAGACTTTTGAATCGAATAATTTCATTAGAAGTGTGTTCTATAGCTTGAATTTTGAATCTCTGTTGCACCCAACGCACTGTTGGTCAAGACACAGTGCTTTGCAACACACTGTCTCCCTTTAGAGACTATGTTGTCCCCTTAGCCAACCAAATTCCCTTTAAATTTTTCATTGCCATCATACTCAACCTTTTGTTTGTTGTGTTTTCAATTGTCTGATACCTCTCCAAGACCAATAAATTTTCCTGATTCTTCCTCCTTTGAAAAGTAAGTTTGTTCAATGTAAGTGTTTTTCTTTATCATTGAAAAATCAAATTTAAAGTATTTTTTTATGCATTAGATCCATTTGTCTTCGTAAAGGAAATTATCGTTAAATTCTTCGTTTCTTGTAGGAAAAATTGTAGTTCCATTCTTCGTTTTTCATAAAAGATAAATTGTTGTTAAATTCATTGTTTCTCAAAGAAGAAAGCATTTGTTTTTTGTTGATTTGATGCATATAGTTTCCTTTTTGAATTCAGATTAAGGGGTCAGCAAAGAGAAAATTTCATTTGCATATAGTGAATTGTGTCTTTTGCATAGGAAAAAATTAGGAAAGTTGCATATTAGTTTGTGCTCTTTGTTGTTTGCTCTCAAAACTGATTGCTCTTTCCCTTTAGTAGCTAGGATTTTCATTGAAAATGCTAAAATTGAAAAGTTTGCTTGTCATTTTAGTTTTCATTGTAGGAATTTCCATCACATCATCGCGGTGAACCTTGAAAGGAAAATTGATAAACAATATCAACTTAAAATTTACATCAATTTACCTAAAAATGCATTGGAACCATAACGATAAGATTTAGAAGGTCTTGGCTAGAGACGTGTTCCGGCATCGTTAAACATAACAGCTGCCATTAATTGTCTGCGATACATTCTGAGTGTGATACCTCACTCCATGTACGTAAATATATTGTAGCTCGTCACGTACCTTCGGGTATATCGGGCGGTGTTATAATACAAAAAGTATAAAGGGGTGCTCTCACTTTCTAGTTTCGCATTAGATAGTGCTAATACAGACTTGGACCTCCACGTACCTTCGGGTATATTTTGGAGGAAAAATTTAGGTTTCTATCCATCCATAGTGAACTGAGTCGGTTGCCTTTTAAATTGAGATACACAAAACACAACATTTGGGGAGATTGCCTGCCCGTAATTCTTGGTTCTCCAGGAGGTATTCTACAGTTCACGGTTTCTTGATAAACCTTTTGCCTAACATTACCCTTTTATTTTGTTTATTTTTTTTTGGTCATAAAATAAATTAGTCATCATGGAAGAACAACATCCCTTTCCCCGTCGTTCACGTAGACTTGAATTGAGACCACCTTTACCACCGGAAGCCACTTCTAGTCGGCAAAGGCGACATCGCTCTACCGAAACCAGTACCATCAATACCTTTGGTGAAGCATCATCTTCACATATACTATATTTGGCACAAGTTGTTTCTACAAATATTGGTTCATCTACTGTTTTCGAGATGAAGTCCTCATAGCTACTTATGGTCATGATCCATCGAATCAGTGAGACCATACCTCTCGAACCCGACGTTGTTCAACTGGAAGTTGATCCAAATACCGTCTCTTTTTTTCCAGAACATCTGCATCCCGAAGTCAAAAAATTGGAATTTTTTCCTGTATCGGTCACCCCACAATCTATTATAGCCATTGAGTCTCCCATATCACATAGTCAACCTCCTAAAATATACTTTGGGCCTGACGACGAAATCCTTCCATCTGATTTAATTTCGATTAAAGAAATATCACAAGATGAAACAACTTTAACTCCAACTCATTTTGGGGCGGAGCTTTACCCGTACGAGTCTTTTCCTCAGTCACTTGCCTCTGATTTTGTTGATCTTATGTCTATTAAAGTTCCCGTAGATCCAATAGGGTATACATTTGGTCAAGTAACCATGCCTGAACCAACATCTTCGGCTGGACCATCTATTCCAATTGCGACAACACCTTCTCTCGCTACCCCGTCGATGTTTACAACTTCACCAGAGTCATATTTACATGGAGGCCCTATGGTCCCATCTGGTTATAAATATTTATCTAGAATTTTCTCTGGTGTATCTTCAAACCCATGGACTTCACCAATGTCATCGTTTGGTATTCTAAATGGTAAACCTATAGTGAGTATTGAACGACTTGATCCTTTATATCCATCATCAGGGCAATATCAAGCTGGTCCATTTGGGTATATTCCATTCAGTACAATCTCAATTGGACTCCCTGCATTTGGAGAAAAATATTTTCCATCTTATTATTCTCCTCATGCTGGGGGGAAACCTATGGTCAACCACTTTAACAGTACTCTGTCATTATTTTTTCATCCTAATGTTGAAATGAATGTTTGTCAATGGCAGCGCACTCTTCCCATCCAAACACAAACTGTTGTACACTCGTATCAACTGGTTCAACCTGTTGCACCTACATCAACTCCACATTTTAATACATCTTTACCCCTGTTACATACTCAAGCTGTTGTACAACAACTATCTCAGGCTAGTCCTTCAACTCAATACTATCAAGTATTGGGCCCTTAGACTCCAACTCCTTCGGCTAGTTTACAATAACCACCTATATCTAGAATCATTTATTCACAAGCTGGATTACCATATTATGGGATGTCGTAGCCACAGCCAAGTTATAACTATCCTCAACCGAATCCAAGTTATCCTAATTTGGGTTATAATATTGGTGGATAGACCCTTGGCAGCCATAGACGCAAATGCCACAACCTTCATTTCAACAAGTATCGTACCTAGGTTTTGGTCAACAGAATCCTCAAGCGTTTTCTTATCAAAACAACCCCTATCTAGATTACCAGCAACAGACTCCTTATGCTAGTGCTCAAAGGCATGTTTCCCAATCAATTCCATCATACCCTGGTTATGCTCAACCCGACCTCAATCGATAGTTTCCCTTTGTTGGAAATTTAGAGTTACTATATTTAAAATGGCTCACCAATGATCCGATCAACTATGCTCCTTGGTGTCCGGTGATACCTCATAAATTACCCATGGATATTCCTAAGTTCAATGGAAACCATGGGGAAGTCCCATCGACTCATGTTATGAATTAACATTTGTGGTGTTCATCTAGCTCCCTAAATGACGACTCTGTTCGACTACGTCTTTTCCAGTGTACACTCACAAGTCGGGCCGCAAAATGGTACATTGAGTTACCTAGAGATTCTTTTTATAATTTCACTTCCTTAGCTACTGTCTTTTTTATTCACTTCTAGTTACCCATACAATATGAAAATGGAATAGAACTCTTGCCTAATTTTAAACAGACTAATGCTACTCACATTTCTGACCATATTCATGAGTGGTTTCGTTGTCGTAGAATGGTTAAGACATTTGTTCTTGATCAAATCCTTGCTGAGTGGTTCATTAAGTCCATGTAACCATCTATAACTGTGGATGTGGCTAAGGGTGGCGTCGTTATTGAAGAGAAGGTAATTTCTCATGTCAAATATTTATACTTGATTTATACTTAGTCTGGCACGCTCTATGAGAAAACTCCTAACGTGTCGCGATCTAATTTTAATATTCCTCTTCCATCAAAGGACTCTCAGGCCGGAGATGGTATGATCGATACTACAAGAACACATCACACTACTACATCTGATCCTGCGCCTTCTTTCAAAATCCATGTCATGTCATATGACAAGGGAAAAAGTGACAAGCAACCCGGAAGTAAGAAAAAAAGGAAATAAAAGAAAAATAAAACTTCTACCCTGCAGGAAATATCATCTAATCAATCGATTGGAAATTGGAAACCTCGTTATCCATGCATAATATGTAATGAGGAACACTTGTTTCGGGATTTTTCTCACCGCGCTGAAGTCTAAAAAATGGTTAAGACCTCACATGCGTCAGCTGTGTTGACAGGTCTGTTTCTGAATCTAAACACAAATTTGGTTGCTACAGATCCAGCTTCTAGTTCCCAAGTGCGTATGGTATCTATCACGAAGACATCGACTGATGTTTTGGTGTCAACATGTAATAAATATTATGGTAGTCAGACCACTGATCAACCTACTACCTCGACCATGAATCTGTCTACAGAATAAATACCGCCACCTGCTATTCCTAAATTGAAAATCAAGTCATCGAAGGGAGTCATTCATAAATCGACATTTAACCTCGAGCCAAAGATGCTCAAAATTATAATATAGTAAAATATTTGGCTCAATCCCCTTCATCTATGTCAGCGCTCAAGGTGCTACAAAATTGTCCCTCCCAGAAACAGGCTTTGTTGTTGGCAATTGGTGGAATTGATCCGACTGATTTAATCTCGTTATCTTTAATCATACAGGCTATGTGCCGCAATTACCAGCAGAATTGGCATTCTCCATCCAAGTAAATTTTCTCAATCACCTTGTTCATTATACTATTATTGATGAGGGAGCATTTACATGCATTATTTCTCTAAACTATTGTAAGTCACTTGGCTTGCCGCGCCTATCTCAATCGGCAACAATGTTGAAAGCTTTCGACGGATGTACATATAAGCCTTGCGGTATTATCAATAACCTGCATGTTGAACTAGGGGGAAAAACAGTGAATGTTGAAGTTGAGGTTGTTGATAGACCCCTTGACTACAATATTCTACTTGGAAGGCCATGGGTATGTGCTATGACTATGATCGTTTCTACATATTTTAGAATGATCGCCTTTCCACATAAATGTGTTATCATAGTCATCAATCAACTATCCTTATTTGCCTCTAGTTCCCAGGTAATTGGAAGTGTTCCATCAGTTCACGCACCCCAAATCGCACTTCAGAACATTGGTGTAGGACTCTTAAAGGATTCCACTCTCATGGGAACCTTTGCATTACTGCCGCCTGTGACGTCGGTAGAAATTGCAAGTATAGAGACCTGCTACATGATATCTTCCACTCCATATGGATTAAGGAAGAGTACGGGTGATTCTGAAGTTGTTACGTTGGATGAGTTTCTACCACCTAGCCCTATTGAGCTAACATAACAATCAATCTATCTGGCTTGGGCGACGAATCTGAAATCATCATCACCGGTCGTTTGGGTTGATCGTTCATTAGATTTTGGTACTCCATTTGATCCTTTTTCCTCAACTTTCTTGACAGATGAGAATATTATGGAAACCATGATGTCAGAAGGAGAACCATGGGAATATTATCATCATTGTTCCCATCTTCTTGATTATGAAGAAAATAATATTAGTGAACTATATCACCCATCGATCAAAACTTTCTTTTCTAATTATTTTCCTATTAATGCAATTGATTCCGAGTGAAATTTGTCAAATATTGAAGAAACCATTTCTATCGATATTTCAACCAAACCCAGCGTTGTAGAAAACATTCACGTCAGCTTGTCTTGTTCTCCATCAGAAATCGAAATATATCACTCTCTCTTTCATGAATTTCGTGATGTATTTTCTTGGTCTTATGAGGAAATGCCAGGCATAGATACTAGTATCATTGAACACTCTATTAATATGTACCCTAATGTCAAGCCGGTACGTCAACGCCTTCATCCTGTTCATCCAAGGAAGGCCACGGACATTAAAGAAGAAGTTGAAATTTTTTTGCGTGCTGGTTTCATTTACCTTGTTCTGCTAACTAAGTGGGTCTCCAACATCATTCCTGTTATGAAAAAAACATGGAACCATCAGAGTGTGCATCGATTATCAGGATGTCAACCTTTCTTGTCTAAAATACAACTATCCTAATCCCTTTATCGACCATATTATTGATGATTGTGCTGGATACGAAATATTTTCGTTCATGGATGGATTTTCCGGCTACAATCAAATCAATTTCTACCTAGAGGACCAATATAAGACAACATTCATCTATCCCTGGGGCACATTCACTTATAGGAAACTATCATTTGATCTAAAGAACACTGGGGCAAATTTTTAGAGACCTATGGATTATGTTTTCAACGACATCAAGCACATTGTTCAACCCTATCTAGATGATTTAACCGTGCATTCACGAAATCAGACTAATCACCCCATGCATTTGAGAGTTATCTTTTTATGCTATTGACACTACAAAATACACCTCAATCCACATAAATATGTGTTTTGTGTTGGTTGTGGTCATTTGCTAGGATTCATCATCTCAAAAGAAGGAACTCGAATAGACCCAGGCCATTCTTGATTTGCCAGAGCCATCAAATTTGCTTCAGTTACAGAAACTTCAAGTAAAAGCTAACTTCCTAAGGAGTTTCATACCCAAATACACCGAAATGGCTAAAGGATTTACTCGTCTCTTGAAAAATGGGATTCAAATCCATTGGGACCAAGTTGCACAAGCTTCTTTTGATGCTATCAAGGATACTCATGTCTGGGTGTCATTAATGTATTCTCCCAATTATCAGAGTGATTATTTCTTATATATCGCCGCGGCTGATATGACCATTTCTATGGTATTGGTCCAAGTAGAAAATGGGATAGAACATCTGATCTATTATTTGAGTTGTAATATCAATGACACGGAAGTGAATTATTTGTATGTAGAAAATCTTGCCTTGGCGGCTTTTCAAGCTGTCCAAAGATTTCGCAACTATATCCTGTTCAGGAAGACCATTGTTATTTCGGATTGCAACCCCATGACTTATATATTATCACGTCAATTTTTTGGGGGAAAGTATTCAAAATGGATTTTAATTTTGCAGGAATTTGATTTGGAATTCATTAAATCCAAGCCAAATAAGTCTTTAGTTTTGGCTGAGCTTCTTTGTGACCTTCCCTCTAATAGTACTGCTAGTACATCAGAACCATCTATTCCTAAAGAGTCTCTGTTTCTGATCGGATCATATGACCGTTGGTATAGTGATTTTATCATTTATCTCCAGACCCAGAATTTTTGGCCTGATACCTCTTGCTCTGACCAACGACGTATTCGATACCAAGCCAAAGATTATATAATCGTTGGTGATACACTTTATCATCATGGTGTTGATACAATTTTAAGAAGGCGCCTCACTCATGAGGATGCCAAAAAGGTTTTAAATGATTGTCATGCTGAGGCTTTTTGTGGACACTTGTCTAGATATGCTACCGTGCAGAAGATACTCCGTGTCGGTTACTTTTGGCCTACCATATTTCACAACTGCATCCTCGCAGTCAGAAGTTATCATGCGTGCCAGATATTTGATCGGAAAATCCGCAAACCGCCAGCACCAATGCATCTTGTTGTATCTGTAGGACCATTTTCGAAATGGGGCATTGACTTCATGACCTGTAACCCTCATTCATTTGGGGGGAATGGTTATATTATTTTCGCAGTAGAATACTTTACCAAGTGGGCCGAAGCAATGCCTACATTCAACAACACAGGATAAACAACTGCATTGTTTCTCTTTAATCACGTCATTGAACGGTTTTGGGTCCCACAAGCTATAGGCACAAATCATGGTAAGAATTTTCATAATCACATGATGATTGAATTGACTGCCAAATTAGGATATTCACATGAGAGTTCTACTCCTTATTATCCACAATCAAATGGACAAGTTGAGGCTATTAAAAAAATTCTTAAATGAATGCTTCAACGAATGATAGGAGTTCATAAATGAAATTGGCATTTAATCCTATACTTGGCCTTCTGGGCATACTGAATCTTGGTGAGAAACACAACTGGATTTACCCCCTTTCAATTGGTGTATGGTCTGGAAGCTATTTTTTCAATCCAATGTGAAATATCGTCATTAAAACTCACAATCGACTTGTTGCCTGACACCTCAGATGAAGAAGCACGTCTTTTTAACCTCATCCATCTTGATGAAATGCGTCGTGAAGCTGAATTGGCCAAAAAAGTGCATAAGAGACGTATAAAGACATAATACGACAAGCATGTCCAACCTCGCAATTTAGCAGAGGGCGACTTGGTCCTTCTTTATGATCAGGAATATGATGTAATAGGTACAGGGAAATTTGAGCCATTATGGCATGGTCCCTATATTGTCAAAAGAGTTCTTGCTAAGGGTGCCTACGAGTTGGTAGATTATGATGGAATTCTGTTGGCGCAACCCAGAAATGGGTTATATCTGAAACGTTACTATGCTTAATCATGAGCGTAGTAACTTTTTGTATTGTATTGTATATATATGTTGTTGATTTGCATTCACTGTCTTAGTTTGTTTTTTAGAGTTTTCTTGACGTTAGTAATCCGCTTTATATTTCATAGCAGATGTCTAAATCTTTGGAACCATTTGTTGGGTATGATGATGGTGCTAGTCGTAGTACGCATAATATATCCTTTGTAGCGTGGGCCATTTTCACTCCGAAAGGTGAGTTAGTTATTTTTCAAGGGATTTGTATCGGTAGATTGACAAACAATATCGCTGAGTATAGCGTGTTGATCGAACTTCTCTCTGATGCCATTTCATTAGGTATTAACCCCATCACCATAAGGTTAGACTCACAACTTGTGGTATTACAACTTACTAAGTGTTTATACTGTTATAAATCCAACATTGCATTGTATGTTCCTAAGAGTTTGACTTTTGGAAAGACACTTCGATTTTATTCAATATTAACACATTTCCATAAACTTGAACACATTGACTGATTATTTAGCAAATTATGTTATAAACAGACATTTGCAACACATGTAAATATACATTCACATAATTGAATAGGATTGCGCAATAAACATAGGAAAACACTGAAATCAAATCGATAGATTGTTATAGGTTTTACAAAATTTGTGCCCAAGACACATTGGTCATCTGACCTAAAAATGTATGCAACATGTCAAAAGTAAACTAGTGATGCTCATGGTAACATGCTATCGATCTAGCTATTCTATGCAGTAACTGCATCTAGCGGTTAGGAACGCCAATAGTATGGCGCTGTAGCCACATGGGTAACTCTTCGATCTGAAAATATGGAATCCTGAAGGTCAAGCACTCTATGTGCTGCCGAAGCTCATCAGGAGTTTCATCCATGTCTAAATCCTAAAGGACTGCTCTCCTGACAGCCCTCTCTGCTGGCTCATCCGCTCCATGCTCTGGTTCCTCCACTGGTTGAACGCGACCCACATCTACATTTCATTAAAACTTTAGTTTAGTCTTGGGAAAACATCAAAATACGAAAACATGTATAAACCTTATAAAAATAAAAAACATGGTCAAAACTTTCTTACCGATTTCACCCCACTGAGCGCCTTCTGGTAAAGCTAAGTCTGGATGTCCTCGAAAATTAATGCCTTCATATGCATATTCATCGACAACGATAATTTGTCACCTAAACCAGGCAAAGAATGCAGTCGAGAACATGATGGATGATTGGTCTGCATGCCTAGCCATCAGTTCTACCCATCTTTGCATCCTCGGATCTCTAGGGTTAGACAAACCCAGCGTCATATGCTGAGGCTGCATCAATGGAATCTAATCTAAGGAAAAATAAATGAGGATCAAACCATAACTAAAGTTTTTCTTCCTTCCTCCCTTTGCCTTTGTTAGAATGAATCTTAATTGCAAGTGTACGAAAAAAGACCACTTTAGCTGTGCATAAAAAACAACCCTAACAGCAAAGATGGTTGCCAATATCTTCAGATCTGCAATTAGGTGATCAAGATAAATGCTACAAAAATCTAGATCTATGCATCAAAAGACATTAAGCAGTAAATAAAAATGAGATTTACTCCATGCATCCAATATACAAGACAAGAATATGTTGAATTAATTTTATATTAAGGGCACCTGGGAGGAAAACATAGAAGGATGTTACCAGTTCTCCTCAATGGGATGGGTTCTTGTAAGTTCTCAGCACTTCAGATCTAAAATTCCTCTCTCTTGATGGTGTAGAAAACCCAGACAAAATGGAACTCAAAGGGAGCTCACAAGCAAAAAGATAGAAAAATATGACAATGATGGTAGAACAAAGTCAGACCCAAAGTATAGATCCAAAGTGATCTTTAGGCAACAAAAGGTGATGAATGAATGGAGAAACCATTCTATTTATAACAAAATATTGAGTTAGTCTAGATATTGGTGCATAGTTAAAATATTATTAACCAAATCAAGATCCAACTTTTATGGAATATTTTATTATATTTGTTGGAGGGAAAAATAATTTGACTTGGGTCAAATCCCTTTATTTGTAAATAATAAATAAATAAACGATTTATTTATTATTTTAAGGATTTGGTTGAGTAATAATTAAATAAATAATGATTTATTTAACTATTTATGAGTGATTTAGTCAAATTTAACAAGGAATATTAGTTAAATAAGGTTTAAATAATCATTCCTAGAAAATGATAAGATAAATAATAATTTACCTAATTAATTTTCTTGTTTTGGGTTAAATATGACCAGGAATATTAATTAAACTATTGTTTAACTAATTATTCCTTGAGGAAAATAAAAAAAATGTGGATTTATTTAATATTTCCTCATGAGGTTTCGTGTTTAGACCATAAAAAACTTAATAAAGTTGTTTTACTAAGTTATTTTTCGTAGTGAAAGAAATTTCACTTAGGGTAAAAATGGTCTTACATGGTGTACTTAGGTCCATCTAATAGTAACAGGTTCAATGACCAAAAAATGGTGTAACAGATTTCCCCCAAAGTGCGAGCGTTAGGAGCTAATCATATGACCGAAGTACGTTGTAAGAACTCAATCACTAGACACTGAAGGGGAAGTCAAAGAGAGAGAAATATAAGGTATACCGAAGTGCTAAAGGACTAGACCTTGAGGAGGCGAGACTTACAGGTGTGAGAAGTCTCTTTTATGAGTGAGTACTTGTGCTATAGGTGGCGGGGGAGGCATATCTATGCCCGCCGAGACAAATTACAAAGAATAATGCGTCCAGTAAACAAGGGACTGAACAATATAGTACATGTTGGCATAAACATGAGCCAGGTAAAAACATGATAATGAATCCCAAATAAATATTGTGCCTGGGATAATAGCCAGGACTTATACAATAATATCTGAGTACATGAGATACAAATACAACCCAAATGCCCCTGTAAACAGGAAAGGGCCCTGAAAATCTGATTGATACATGCAAAAAAAAAGGCGCTGCAAGTGGTTGAGGTCGAAATCATCAAATATATGGAGCTGCATCAAAGGCTGTAATGAAGAGGTCATCCGGGCATGTGGGGGGCTACCTATAGGGCCACCCCCTCATGAGGGCTGAAAACATCTCTCACACACACCCAAGAATCACTGATATCAGCTGTTGCATCACTGAACCATCAAGTATACAGATCTCGATCATGCTAAAGGAGCTGGAGCTGAGAAAAAATCAAGTCAAAGGGAAATAAGGAGTCCCTTTACCTGATCTGAGGCATCGAACAAGGGTGGAAGCTGGAACCAAGGTACACCACCCTCTAGACCTATCTTCTGAAATGAATGATCTGATGTTGAAAGAAGGAGGTCTGCCATAGGTGAGGCAATAAGGGATCCTCAACTAAGGCACGAGAGAAAACAGTAGAGAGACTGACAGATTGACACCAGGGATGATGATGAAATTTGGGGTACTAAGTAGCAGATGGACGACTTCCCTTGTTAGAGCATAAAGGGCATGGATGACCTAGCAGCGACTGACACAATATCATGAGGGATAGGGGACAGTAGGACTGGAGGCCATAAGGTGTGACACGAGAGAGGAACCAAGCAATGAAGGATGGAGGAATATGGTGGGATACAAAGGAACTCGGGATAAAATCCATGAATGCGATGGTGACTCAACTCAGATGCTCTAAACAAGGGTGACTCGATGATTCTGCCACATAGAAAAAGTTCCAGCGGGGACCATAAAAACATGAGTATATGATGGTTACTCATGATGAAAATCAACATGAGCATGGACAATTATGAAGACAAAGTGGTGCCCCAAGTACAAGTGTTGTAGGTGAAGAAATTTGATTTTGAGGAGTGGTGAAGTGACACTTCATGGAAATAATGTGTCCTGATGAAGTATCAAAAAAAAAAAAAAAATAACATATACCCATTTGAGGTCTCGGTGAGAGCTTTCCAACGATATAGATGGTTTGTCAAATTGAGGTATGGTTTGGCCGAAACGGGGTTTATATTTTAATTAGGGGTTTATCTTTTAATTAGGGGTTTATCTTTTAATTAGGCATTTTCCCTCCAAATTCATTTATTTGAATGTGGAGCTGTGGTGAATGTAGAGAGGAGAGAAGGCCCTAAATCTTGTGGCGATCATAGCAGACAAATAGGCCATTTAGAATTGATATCCGTCAGTTGTAGGTAAGAGGCCTAACCCTACTCTTTCATTTCAGTGGATTGAAAGTTTAGTTTAGGTCCCCAGAGCTCAGGAATAGACCCTTGCTCCTCTTCACGGTCGGGTCGCACTTTTGGGGGAAAAAACTGCGACCTGGGTAGCACGGTTTGGGAAAAAAAATATGACTTGTCCCAGGATTGGGCCTGAAAAGTGCAACCTAGGAGGGAGGGGTTTTTCTATGCTATTTTTTGGCTAAGAAATGGGTTTTTATGTTTGGATACAATATTTCCTCTTTGTACACTAACAAATATGATGATTCTGTGCAGATATGGCATAATTACGGATCAAATGGAGAGAGAGAGACCTGGGCACATTACGGTCGGAGATCCAAGAGGATCAGGGTGTCCACAGTGTATTGGCTAGGTTTAGGGTTTTTAATTTTGTGGGGAACCCTCTGATGAGAGCTGGAGAGCCCTTATTGGCCCAGATTTTCAACTATTTGGATCTGGACCATGAGGTCTTTATAGTGCAGTGGCACTGGATCGAGTTGACGGTCCAAGATATATATTTCTTGACTGGTCTTCCACCACTTGGGATGGTTGGGAATACTCAGCCAGTGTTACCACAAGGATGTAACATCATGGAGTTTGTAGAGTTCCATTGTCGACTAGGTCTCCAAGTCAAGGGGACTCGGATACCCATCGGGGATTTGGAGAGGTTAGAGACCTGTACTGTGGCTGCAGTGGTGCTGCAGATCCTGGGAAACCAGGCACTCCACCACATCACTGGAGGGTAGATGATGCTTGTGGAGAGTGTGTTGAGTGGGACCTACTATGGGTGGGCCCAGATGATGCTGTCGTCATTGAAACGAAAGTTGTCGCTATGCAAGAGGCAAGTGAACCCTGATTGTGCATATGGGACAGTCTTGTGCTCACTCTTCTTTGAGAAGATCCTGACACCTTGAACTCACATACAACTCCAATATGGGGGCTCGAGAGAGCCCAATATGTGCCGATGGGGGCAACTACTGTGTAGAGGAGGAGGTGGGGTAGTCAGACGGGTGTTCCGACTTGAGTTCTTTGCTCATTGGGATCAAATTCCATTGTACATAGACGACTATCCCTATAGTGGGATGAGTTATCATGGAGACCCGGACTTGCCACTACTTCCTGGTTGAGTATGGGGGCCTGATGGTAAGTGAAAAATTGCTAATATTTTATGTGCATTGTAAAGTTTCAGAATATTGTATATGGTACTGATTTTTTCACTTTTGGTATGCAGATATAGCACTGGTAAAACTGGTCGGGTATATGGGATGGCCTGCAGTATCAGGAGCTGCAAGACCTAGTGGGTCGAGGGCACCACAAAATGAGGATTGAGTAGCCCTCCTAGAGGACATCCATCGTAGATGTGAGAGGCTTATGACCGGTGTTTTAGAGTGCGGCTGGCAAGACTTAGAGGACTAGTACATAGAGCCATGTATTGGTCTACCCTCGGAGTGGCGAGGGGTCATGCGGCGCATGGCGATGGCCGGATAGGGGATGTGAGATATACAAGCTACGAGAGCAGAGCCATTGGCTCAGGATCCTCCAGATAGTGATTAATGTGTGAGGGCAGGTGGTGCCCCCAATTTTGCGTTTTTGTAACATGATATGGGCATGTCATATGGATCAGAGTTGATGGACTCTAAAACATTTTTTTACGACACATATTATGGATATGCATCATTTTGATGGTTTATGTTATTTTATTGTGTTAAATACGTGTGCTAAATTCCAATCTAGAATATCGTTTGCAATGCTATCTACATGGTGATTTTTTGCTCTAGTTACATGACTGGATGTAATGATTTCAAATTCATGCAT
Source organism: Pinus albicaulis (assembly GCA_034641835.2). Classification (NCBI taxonomy): domain Eukaryota; kingdom Viridiplantae; phylum Streptophyta; class Pinopsida; order Pinales; family Pinaceae; genus Pinus; species Pinus albicaulis. The sequence continues at coordinate 127,965,407 of CM076580.1, read as the reverse complement.
CAAAAGCTTCACTCATAATATCTTCTAAAAAGGATAGGATTATGCACACGATAGACATCATTCAATTGAATGACAAGAAGCAGAGAATCTAAATGAACATGAAGGTGGAGGATGCGATGAGAAAGGGCATCGACTAATAAACCTCGCAGGGCATCATATTCGGCCTGATTATTGGTAGCAATACCAATGCACACACCGTTCGATTGAACCAGCGAATGCAAGGGGTTAAAGATGGCCCAACCTGCTGAGGCTAGATTCTGGGAGTAGTGACTTGCACCATCAGCATAACCGAAATAAGGTGTGGACGGGAGGTCCATCTAAAAAGTGCCACAAGATAATAAATGGGAGGATGATGAACAATGTTGGCAACCTTATCGCATAGTAGAGATCGAATAGACACTGCAAGAGGGAGTGATCTAGGCAAGATGTCTACTACTCACACGTCAATGGATAGGTGGTGTGTGGGAGCTACTGGAGGCGTAGCTTGTGCACAGGTCACGAAAGTCACCATAGATACAGATGGTGCCATCCCACTTATGGGCGGGAAAGATGAAGTCAAGGGTGGACCATGCTTCCATGATCTCATCATCACAATAGAAGATGGAGTGACAGGAGGAAGGGAGACCACATGACACGATGAAGTTACCTAACTTATCATCATGAGAAGACAGGTTCACATGTGAATCGTCATGGGGGATGACGGAAGAACAAGTAGATAAAGGATCCACCGATGTTGAGCACAGGGTGATCACTGGAGGGAGGTCGAGCGAAACAACAGGGGAATATTTAGAGGGAGTTTCCACCGAGGGTCTCGTGGATGATGATGGGTAGAGGATGGTGGCCACAGGCTCTATCATCTCGACATCAGGAGGGATAATGTCAATGGGAGTGGGTAAATCCTCAGTCTGGCCTACAGCATACTGCACAAGTATGGGAGAGGCGGATTGGTTCTGTTCAACCTCGTACTCCCGAACAACCTCCAAAGAGGCATGGTAATGTGTAAGGCTGGGAATATTAATTGGTGTGAATATTCTCAGGGTTCTTGGCTACAGTCAAGAAAGAAACAGAGGCTTCAGGGATCGTAGACTCAGGTAACACAACATTAACCATGGGCTTGATACGGGGCAGTTCAGAACAGTTATGGGTGGCGTGGCCGACGACATCACACAAAGCACAAGGCTTTGGAGGCAGAGGAGGTGTAGGGTTAGTCGGGGCAGCCTTGTCTTTTGATGCCCTCTTGCGAGCTTCTCCCTTCTTACCCAAAGCGGTCGCAACAGGAGGTGGTTCCTGTTGAGGTGGCTGAGGCACCATAACAGTGGGAGAAGTCAAGGGGACTGGTTGAACCGGGGTCAAAGCAAGATAAGGTTTGGGTTGACCAGGTGGGGTAGTAGCTGGAGGATCAAGGTACCAGACAGGAATCCCAAGGTTCAAGTTAGGGAGAGAGAGGGTAGCCATGATAGGTATCGTGTACACTCCTAGTGGGGGAGCTAGGAATGGTATCTGATAGAAGGGGTAATGGCCAGGCGGGACGGCTCCAAGATGGTTAAGGCCTAGAGGAACCATTCTAGGAGGGTTAAGAGGCTCATGAATACCAGTTGTAGGTGAAGGGACAGGAGGAGGAGGTCTAGAAGGCTGAATCGAAGGGCTAGGAGTAGGCTGTGGAGGGCGAGGAGGCTGCTGACTAAGCAAAGCGGGCCGCTTAAGGGCAGACTGAGATGATTTCATCATGCAAACATTCGATGAGCTAGGATCAGAGATAGGAGGAGGAAGACCAGGGAATGTACCAAGAAGAGAGGAGTCTTTGTAGACTTTGGGTGAGACACTGGTTAAAGGATCGACAGTTTGCTTATTGGCCACCAAAGAAATGATGGACTCAGGAGGGGTCTGAGACTTCGGTTCGTAATATGTCAATTGGTCAATGGTGACTATCTTTCCATTATGAGGGAAGGACATCTTGTGGTGAACCACAGATGGGACAAAAAACATCGCATAGGTGTAGCTACAACCCAAAATAATGTTGTAATCTAATGGGGCATATATGACTTCTACGTCGACGCAAACAGTCTTGCCTGATAGAGTGATAGAATAGTTGCAGAATAGGCCAATGGGTTGGGAGGCCTGACCATCCCACGCTCGGAGAGTGATCGTGGAAGGAGCCACCTCATGTGATCCGAGTTGCTTCCAAACCGAAGCGAACATCACACAGGTGCATGCCCCATCATCAATGATGCACCAGGAAGTGTTGGCGTTCAAGATATTGACTAGGATTTGGAAGGCGATGGAAGCAGGGAGAGGAGGATGTTCTAACTAGTCAACATCAAAGATAATCAGGCGATCATCGAAAGGATCTATAGTGCCCATGGCAGATAGTATAGCTTTTCGTTGTGAAGGGAACGACTAGAGGAGTTCCAGTGTTGAAATGGAAGCAGGATATTGCACCAAATCATCTACTGTACTATACGAATAGGAAGCTTTTCCAGAAGCCGCATTTCGGCATAGTGGTCCCTTGGGGATTTTGGTATGAACCTCCACCTTAGGCTGTGGGATTTGCAAGGGACCATTAGGTGTCAAAAGAGGCTCTGTAGGGACCGAAGGAGGTGGCTCGGGGATAGACATAGCGGGAGGCTTGTTGTACTGACGGGACCGTGTCTGAAGATTGATGTCTACGGTTAGAGGTTGGTCAAAATTCATCATGAGAATCTAGTAATCGAAGGTACCATATGGAAGAGGTTGAGTGGCCAACTGACCTTCAGGTGGTTGGGTAGCCACAAATCCTTGTTGAGGGAAAGGATTAGTAAACACAGCCGGCTGACTAGGCACAACACTGGGAGGGACGGAAGGGGAGGCTTGTTGTCCTCGCAATATTGGTTGAGACTCCCACATCTACTTCATCTGTGGTAAAAGAGGACAATCATGCGTGTAATGACCATAAACACTACAATAAGAACAAGGCTTGTTCATTCGAACATGCCTGTCCTGCTTGGGCTGAGTGACTTGTTGCTGGTTTGTAGTGTTAGGAGCATTATTTTGAATATTAGGTCCAGGATTACTGGGATCATATTGATTTTGAGTGCCTTTCCTCTTATTTTTGGAAGGAGGAGGATTATTCGCACCCTGTTGTGCATACACCTACCCCTGAGGGGGCGCTGGCTGTTGTTGCGGGGTTTGAGAAGGCAAGGGAGGAGGAGGTGCTAATGTTGGAGGAGCTGGAGCACCAGGCTATGGATATGGATAATAAGGAGGTTGGGAAAAATGAGGAGGCATGCCGTATCCTAGATACATGCTACTGGGAGGGGGAAAAGTGCAGGAGGTGCTGGCCCCCCCTGAGGAAAACCATAGCCCATGGGAGGCTGAGCGTATGGATGAGAGAGAGCTACAATGATACCACCGGCGACATCAAATTCCCCCGATGCATTGGCACCACCGAGTCTAGGAAGATCAGGTAGAACAGTATAAACATAACTTGACTGAGCGTAGATCAGGTCATATTTTAACACAATTTGGAGAGCGACTTCTTCGGTTTGAGGGAAATGTGATGCGACATCTTTGTTGATAGCAGGCAAGAGAGATATAAGGAACCAGTCCATGTAGACATGGTCTTCGAAGGTAGGGGCTTGGCATAGGATCTTTCTTCTCTGCCATTCCTGGGCATGATCAAACAGGTGGGTTGCAGATGATTGACGGAAAGAAGTCAAAATTTTGGTACCAGTGGCATAATGAAGGGGAAGATGGAAATAATACAAGAAAGCCTGAGCAAGAGTCACAAAGGTGGTATGAGAGGATGGGGCCTGATCAACATACCACTTAGAAGCTTCACCAATAAGCATTCGTTGGAACAATCGAAGATGAACATAGTCATCGGTAATGGAGTTAGATGAACACCACATGTGGAAGGATCGAATATGATTTGTAGGATCTTCGCCAGCAAGACCTTCAAACTTGGGAATGTCAGAAGGGAGATTGGTTGGAATTGCAGGACAACCAACATTATGGTGTATAGGGTCATTTATCAACTGGTCAAAATTGGGAATACTGAAGCCTGCCATATAGGGGAGAAAGGGAGCAGCTGGGATAGTTCCTGTTGGGGTCCCACTAGTAGTATTCCCAGCATTAGGGTAGGGGCTACCACCAGCATTAGGTCCTGAACCAGACACGGTGAAGGTGACAGGAGGAGAACCGGGGGGCGGAATTAGAAGGAGAACCCAATGAACCAGAAGAATAGTCAGAGTGCAGACTCGATGGAGGACTAACTCGAATCCTACGCAGAGGAGTAAGTCTTCCGACCAGAAACTAAGGATGAAGGCCAAGAAGTCTTTGGGATAAACGCCTTGGTGGTGTAATAATGACGACACAAACACGACACAAAGGAAAAAGAGACCAACAAGTGCAGGGAGGCACAGGATCAACTGATTACAATGTCGAGACAAGGGAATAGAGGCGTAGGATCAATTGATTTCAATGTTTTAAAGTATTTTCTTGGCAGTGTTAACCAAGCTCTTTTTCGCTTAGGGTGTGTGTGCAAAGTGTGTAAATTTTAATTTTTAAAACCTAGACGTTTATAGAGAAAAAGAAATAGTGTGTTTTATAACTGTAAATAAATCTGCAGATAACAGTATATGGAACCGAAATAACAGAAAATAAACAGCTAATTATGCAATAATCTAAACCCAAGGAGGCGGGCCTCTCAGCAACTAGTCTATAGGCGGGAAAAAAAATAGTCAAAACACACTAAAATAACCAATAGATCTAAGCTCGGGAGGGACAGGGATACAAAGGTAAGATTTGCTGGAAAGTGGTGCAGAAAAATAGCAACAAATCAAAGGAAAAATTGTTGTAAATGAGGTGGAAAAAGGCTATCTCCTGGAGATAAATGGAGTGGACACTAGAGGAAAACCCAAAAAAAACTAAATGAGGTGATTTGGATGGAGAAATAGCCAATCTGAAGTGGATTTGAAGGTGAGGTATCAGATCTGAAAAATGGCTGAACACTCGGGAAATTTCAGACAACCTGTAGTGGCTTAAACTCTTCCACAAAGTGTGGAGGGTACTGAAGCCCTAGGGGGATAGGTTCCCACTTAGATGAGTAAAACAAAACAATTAAAGGTCCAAAAAGGGTGGAGACGGAGGTCAGAAAACCCTAAACAGAGGCCCAGATGAACCCATAAAACTTTCATAAAAACTCCAGCAAAAAAGTGAGGTTGTAGTTTCTGACCTGTTTCTTGCTGAGGTCACAATTTTTGGGTAGATATCTGTGTCCTGAAGGTCCGGGTTGCAGGTTTAGGGCCAAAAAGTGCGACCTACACTTCCGGCACTCTCGACAGCAGATTTTAGTAGAATGTGTCGTCTCAGCTGCGGCTGATGTTGGTAATGTTTTAGGGTTTTATAGGTTAAAAAAACATCAAGAAAATAAAAACAAGAAGCTAAAGAGAAATCCTAGGGTTTGAAGCAGCTGGATATGTAGGGATCTGAAAAATGACAATGGTTGTAATTGTAAACCTATGTGGAGTCGCCAGTTGTTAGTATGGATCTTAATTGCAAGTGTACGAAAAAATACCACTTTATTTGTGCATAGCAAACAACCCTAATAACAAATATGGCTACCAATATCTTCAGATTTGTAATTGGGTGATCAAGATAAATGTTGCAAAAATCTAGATCTATGCATCAAAAGACATTAAGTAGTAAATAAAAATGAGATTTACTCCATGCATCCAATAGACAAGACAAGAATATGTTGAATGAATTTTATATTAAGAGCACCTGGGAGGAAAACATAGAAGGATGTTACTAGTTCTGCTCAATGGGATGGGTTCTTGTAAGTCCTTAGCACTTCCGATCTAAAATTCCTCTCTCTTGATGGTGTAGAAAACCCAGACAAAAATGGAACTCAAAGGGAGCTCACAAGCAAAAAGATAGAAAAATATGACAATGATGGTGGATCAAAGTCAAAACCAAATTATAGATCCAGAGTAATCTTTAGGCAACAAAAGGTGATGAATGAATGGAGAAACCCTTCTAATTATAACAAAATATTGAGTTAGTCTAGATATTGGTGCATAGTTAAAATATTATTAACCAAATCAAGATCCAACTTTTATGGAATATTTTATTATATTTTGTTGAAGGGAAAAATAATTTAACTTGGGTCAAATCCCTTTATTTGTAAATAATAAATAAATAAATGATTTATTTATTATTTTAAGGATGTGGTTGAGTAATAATTAAATAAATAATTATTTATTTAACTATTTATGAGTGATTTAGTCAAATTTAACAAGGAATATTATTTAAATAAGGTTTAAATAATTATTACTAGAAAATAATAAGATAAATAATAATTTATCTAATTAATTTTCCTATTTTGGGTTAAATATGACCAAGAATATTAATTAAACTGTTGTTTAACTAATTATTCCTTAAGGAAAATCAAACAAATGTGGATTATTTAATATTTCCTCATGGGGTTTCCTGTTTAGACCATAAAAAACTTAATAAAGGTGTTTTACTAAGTTATTTTTTCATAGTGAAAGCAATTTTACTCAGGGTAAAATTGGTCTTACATGGTGTACTTAGGTCAATCTAATAGCAACAGGTTAGATGACCAAAAAATGGTGCAACAACCTTGCTCAATTGTTCTTTCATTTGAGAGAGTACAACTTCAACCCAGTTGAAGACTGTTGGTTCCATGCACTCTAGCGCATACTGCATATAAGATCTGTTCGCTACATGTACTGTAACAATACCAACAAGCTTTTTGATCATGAATAGGATGGTTCTCAAAGGCAAATAAAAAACGTCACAGATGTTTATTTTCCCATCCTTGCTAGGCTCTGCCCCTGCATAACAATGCTGCAAAATATATTCTCTCACCATGTCTCCTCTAAGAGCAGACGCTGAGTGAAGAATGGGTAAGCCTCTCCTCAACAAGCCTATCAAAAAATAGATGTCCTCCATTGTAATTGGAGCCACTTTGTTCCTAATGTGAAATGCCTCAATTTCTAGATCCCATGCATGAACAAGGAACTCCAAAAGTTCCATTTGTTGCAACATACCTGATAAGCAGAAGTACTTTAATAACCCACAATCTCTTAGGGCTCTTACAGTTCCTAGATCATTAAGGGAAATCATGTTTTGTTCTTCATGCTCTCTTTATCTCCAAGTAATTGTCATTCTAGTCCGATGAATCCCTGAAAGATAATCATAAGACTCATTAGACTAATTTTCATGCAAAAAATTAGGCAAACTTTGGGTACAATGCAAGAATAAAAAATGTGAATTGTGCCCAATGCAGTCTTGGTCAGTAGATAGTGCATTGCATATGCCCCTAAGCTTCATTTTGAGTGCATTACAATGCAGTTTTCGATGCCCAAGTGTGTGTTTCCCTCTTTAGAAAAATAATTTACCCTAAGGGGCCCAAATCCATAAAAAATTGCAATGAAATGAAATAAAATGACTACTAAAAGAAAGAGGGGGTTTATGGCACCAACCTAGATCAAACGGCAATGAAAACTGTCCACAGAATCGATCGCAATCAACAGCTAAAGTTCGGGGGAAATAACAAGTTCGGAGCTCCAAAATGAAAATTGTAACTTTAAAATGGTAAAAATGAATAGTAAAACTCTTTTAATTAGTCATTTGATTATTTGAAAATCATATTTATTGCTGTGACTATGGTTTTATTCAATTTTTATCATGAGATAGGTATTTTTAATCTATTTGATGTTGTTCTCAACAGGTTTGCAACTGATGAGAAGATTAGTCATGCACATTTATTTCAAGAATGATTTGATCGCAAAGCATACTTTTATCCTTATTTTTCGAGCTTTGATAAAAATCAAAAAGGACTTGAAGCACAGTTTTATCTCTTTTATGAGCTTCGATAACAGTGAAAAAGGAACCCCTGGAGTCTTCTTTTAGCTTTTTCAGACTTTGATAATGTGAAAATATTGTCGAGCACTTGTATTTTCGAGCTCGTAAAAGTAAATGAATTGATATCTACTCAGTATAATTTTAAACCTTTTCCAGACTCAGATAGATTATTTACGAAAAAGGAATGCCTTAGTCGAACATGGCTAGGAGGTTCTCTCAGATATCAGTTTACACTTTTTTGGATTTGAGCGAAAAATTTACGAAAAAGTACCTATGGAGTTTTATTTCATCCTATTTTTCAAACTCTCTAAATATGAAAAAGGACCAGGTTGTCACTATTGTTAGGATCGTTAAAACATAAAATAGCAACGAGCTTGTCGATCATGGAAAGAATCGAATTTCATTCATTGCTAGACTCATTAAATTATTAAATAGCAATACATTGTTCGCCCGAAGGGTTGAATTATAGATAAAGCATATGTTACCCTCCTCAAGCTTGTTAAACAATAAAGAGATACTAGTCGTCAAATGACCGTGGAAAATTGGGGAAAGTGAATAGAAATTTTATGTCAACAAGTCACTCTTGAACATGACACTTCACTTCATCACTGTGACTGTTTGGGTTCGGTAATATTCTTGATGGTTCATTCATACCTATGGTTCATCATACCTTCACTTTGGTTTTGGGTCAATGCTACCAACTCATCTTAGTGTTACCGATATGTTCAAGAGAAGTCATATAGTGAATACTCATCCTTCTACAATACTCATAAGCCTTCATTCTCATGACAGTCGTCCCTGAACATTGCTATATCAAGTCACATTTTGCCTCCAAAATCAGTAACTCTCATTTCATGATAAAGTGGCTTCCTGTCGATGTCAAATCATCATCCAAGAAGTTCACTTAGAAACATCATATTCCAGTACCATGAGGCTTGTTACAACAACAAAAAGATCCTCACTTCCGGACCTTTGACCGAATGATTTTTTTTGGCATTCAACATCAAATCATCTATTCACACCTTACAAAATGTATTGCAGTACCTTGAGAACCATTAGCATTAGTGGTGGTTCTCTCACATTTTTTAACATGGTGGTTCTCTTACCATGTTCGACTACAAATAATATATTCACATGGCTAGACTTGTACCCGAACGATTGAGTGAACGAGATAAGGAGACCTCGGATCTAGTTTCAGCCATCCGTGCTACGATTTTAGGATTGTTGTACACATCATCTATACAGTTACCTTACATACATATCGTCATCTGAACATGGGCCTATATCTGTAGGCATGTTTGTATTGTGAAACATTCAAATGTAGACGAATTTATGCATTATGTACATGTTATTAGATAGTTTATGTGCAGAGCATGGGAATGCCTCCCTCAACAATTCGTGATCAAGAGGATATATCATGATGTAATTTATTTGAAGATCGATGCAGGTTGCCAGTCCGCTTCAGTTCGAGCCCATCACATCATAAAGAATCTCATTCAAAAAATATTGTTATTATTCTGACTTCATGCTTTAGGGGGAAGTTGTTATGGGTCAATTTGGGCATCATTCCCAATGACATGGTCAAACTAGACATCATCCCCAAGACCAATGAAATAGGTTTTATCATCCCCTATCATTTCAGTTGCTACATGTTATAAGACAAGAACAAACCATTCATGACTTCCATTGCAAGGTTTCCAAGGTTTGAAGTATATTTTATATCACTTATGAGCTCACTAGCACATCCTCTCAAGGGACTAACTGCTTTGCATGTGCAGCTCCCTCCATTCAAGGGTGCTCTGCAAAGCATTTCTCGACATTCAAGAGTGCATTGGTCAAATGGGAGCGAAATTCTCATTGTTCCGGAATCTACACATGGCCAATGGCTTCTAGAAGAGTCCATATGTGTCAAACTTTGAATCCAAGTCTCCATCTAACACATCTGAGCTTGGGAACATGTCTTGCCTATTATTAGAAATTCATTGATTGTGAAACTAACATCGGTTGCCCTATAAATTGAGCACATATCCTAGTGCTAGGGAAGGAAGAAATTTGGTAAATAAATGTTGTTGGATTCTCAATTGAGTGTGTGATAGGAGTGATATGCTGCTCGTGAGATGTTTATTGTGATGAGGCTGGGATGATGCTCGAGCTGGTGACATCAAATCGATCGTTGGTTGTAACCTCCCCCTTCTATCCGTTAATAAAGATTACTGCTCATTTTCCCATATATGTATATGTTTATGTTTCTACTTTTCATATGATGGATTCTTAACTGATATATATGTTTCATGTTCAATCGATTTAACTGATTAAGATAATAGGCATCTATATATTGCAATCTCTTTTATTTTTAGTATTTATACTTGTAGGAACTAGTCTGGTGATCTAATTTAGATTTAAAGCTACAACAAGAGCGACAGAAGGAGAATAGGAAGAAATTGGATCACAAGTAAGTTCCTCTATCTTTCTGTGTGTCTATTTACTCTTAGAGAAAGTGTTTGAGAATTATTTGATCTGTTGTTCTAAATACATAGCACCACATTTAGGAAATTTTTTTTATTCGTAATTCATAATTCCGCATAACAGAGGGGTTGATGTTGCTGCTCAACACTCCTTCCCTTCACCCTTCTGTCTTATACTTCTCAATCTGTTGACCTCTCCCTTATCCTTCTGCCTCTGCAATCCCGCCTTTACAAACTCACCCACTGGAATAAATTTGTCTTGCTTCATAATCGATTTCCTTCGGGTACTGAGAATGTCCCCAGCTTGATTTCCAAATGACCCTCAAACATCTTCTTAAAATATTCTCGTTGATGAATCGATGACCAATATTATATCTTTAATCAATGGCTCAGATTAAAATATCACTTGATCTCATTTTTCTAGAAGATTCAAACTCTGCCTTATTAATACCCTTTAATTATTTAATTTCCCTAAGTTTAGACTTAGGTTTTGTATTAAAATAATTAATTATTTTAATAAAGCAAGATCCAAGTAGAATATCCACAAACTATTTCTGAGTTCTCTGGATAATTGTTGTCCAAGCCTCTCCACAAAATTTGAGACTTGGAACACTTCCTGATGCTATAAAATAAACAAGGATGAGAGTGTAAATGTGCTTGGTAGGACTTGGTGATGATGTAGCACCCTCTGAGTGCTTCCCTTCATGATTTTATACCTCCATAATGGATTTTCTACATTTGTGCAACAATTCAACAAAAACTATGTGGCTTGGAGCTTTGCGCAACAGGTGCGCAACGACCTTCTTCCACATGAATTGTGAATTTAGGAGGTGCAATGGAATGATGATGAGATGTGATTTGAGGGGTGCCATGATAATAAATGGTAAATTAGGGGATCATATGATGGCGAATGATGAATTGCGAATGGTGGTAAGGGAATGATGACATAAGAATGGTGACATGGTGATGATGGACACCACTAATAGACCCATAGAAATGTAACTGACTATCATGGTTTTAATTTGTGATAAATAAGACCCCCATGAAAAGCCCCCTTGAACCCTCAATGACTTATTTGTCCCTCAATGATTACACATTTAGAATATGACACTTAGTGAACCATAGGCTAAATTACAAACAAACCCTCAAAATGAAATAGTAAGATAGGAAAACACTTCGATTCCTAGACTCTAGGACCCTAACAGAGGAGAAACTTTGCCAAATTGCGGAGATAGATCTTTGAGGTGAAGGTATAAGCATTGTAATATGTTTTTCATGATTAACGGAAACGTTTGTTCCTTCCCTATATGAATTTGTATTCATGATGTTAATGGTTGATTCTATTGCTTTTGATCTAACGATCTTCTGAGGAAGATCACATGTTGCCTTTGTTTTGTTGTGATTGTGTGTAGGGATAAGAGATTAGGTGCAGACGTGGTGGATCACTCGAGTGGATCGTGAGATTTGCATAGAACTCAAAACCCTTCTCCGATCTGCAAGGATCACAGGTGTGATCTCATTTCCTTATAGTGTAGAATCGATTGTTTGTTGCATGACTGCTCATTTGGGATTGGGGATTTCTTATTAGTCTATTGGATTTGCTTTCTTTTTTTTGGTGATTTGATTTGGACACAAGATCACAGAGCAACAACTCCTTGCAAATTCAGATGCAACAATATAATAAGTATATATACCTTGAAATTTGAGATCACAATAGACATATTTTATGAGTTCAGAACCGAGGAGGTATGAATGGTTGGAAATACTAAAAGGAGGGGTGAATCAATATTTCTCTTTAATTAGTAATTTTAACCTCATAGAGCATTAATTTTTAGGTCGCTATAAGACTAGTGTATCCCGTTATTGCTATTCTTAGTGTAGCCCCCTTATTATTATTGTGTACCCATGTACACCCCATATTGTTATTATTATGCCCCATAAAAGCCCACTATTGTTATTGTTGTGCCCTTACATTATTATTGTTATGTCGGCTCTGATTATATTGTGACCCCTTAGAATCCTATAAATAGAAAGTAGGTTTTGTCATTTGAATCATCCAAGAGTTTCTTATTTATCTAATGTAAAGGAGGTTTCTCCCTCAAAGATACTAATTTCTAATTCATTGATCTATCTTTTCTTATATTTTGTGAGATGGTTGCATAACACTTGATATCAGGGCTTGGGATTCTAGGGTTTCACTTCTTCAAACATGTCATCTTAGCGTTTTCACTATAATGTTTTTTATACGAGGCTTTAGAAGCTGAAATTTTTACCCCGTGGAGCTGAAATCTCGCTAAAATTCATGTAAAAATTTCAGATCTTGGTTCACTATATTTTCAGAGAAATGATTTGAGGAATTTATGGTTTTTGTAGGCTCCAGAATTTCATCTCAAACATGTGATCGAGGGAAAATTGTCATAAATTTCGTTTCAGACATTGGATTTGAATTTTGTAAAAAGTGGTCGAAAGTGCACAGATTGTAGTTTCTCGTATATCTATTTTAGAGCCAAAGGTCAAAACAATGACACATGGCAGGCCAGATAAGTTCCCTCTATTGAAACGGTCTATAATCAAGTCATCGTGGGAGATAGGGCATAACTTTATCTTGAAGAATCCAAATTAGGTCTGACCTATGACATTGGAAAGAAGCCTCAAATACTACATGACCGAAGCTCAACTATTGGGGACATGAAATCATAGAGATACATTAGTTTCAATATCATGCTCCTCAAAAATAAGAAACAAGTGTGTATCTTTTTTGTTTTAAATTGCATAACTTTTGTTTGAAAAATCAGTTTGAAGCGATTGAAAGGGCATATTTAAGCATAGATATCAGTATTGGATTATAAAATGCTTACCAAAAAGAATTTCACACCCATTAATCCCTCAGAAATCTCTATTATGACGCATGAAGAGGAAGAAGTGCAACATGATATATCAAAATTATGAGACCAAGTGCAAAAAATTTCGCTCTTGCAAAGAGTAACCAAAAATGAAATGGAAGCTAATATGATGGTTTGAAGAATGGCGTGGATCCTAAGATCGATGGTATAGAAGAAAAAATGAAAGACGATATGGAAGACATGAAGAATGGTCTAAAAGCAAACATGGAAGGTTTGAAGGAAGGTTTGAAAAAGTTGCTACAAGAAATGATTCCTAATAGTGAAAAGGTAGTAGATGAAACTCATGATAAGACTCTAATGTTGGATTTAACACCCACCACATTCAAAATATTGATATGAGGAATTTTGATGGAAAGGATCCGGTAACATGGATACTACAGATGGAACAATATTTTGATCTCCATAATGTGCAAAACACACAAAAGCTATGCATTGCAACTTTATATTTACAACTCAATCATTTTGTATGGTATCTATCACTTTGTTCTCATATACCACTTTTCACTTGGTTAATTTTTACGAAGGAAATGATAGCACATTATGAGGATACAAAGAGAAACACCTTCTTTAGCCAATTGATAAATCTCATGAAAAAGGGTTCAATGATAGAGCAAATTGCGGACTTCCAAAATTTGAATATTAGGGTAGAAGATATTCCATAGGAGCATAGGATTGATGTCTTCATAGGGAATTTAAAGGATAACAACAACATGAGGTTCTCCTTTGGGAACCCAATTCATTGGATAAGGCATTAAGGGTGGAAAGAAGAGTTGAAAGAAAAATAATGGCAACAAGGAAGTCTACCAATCACAACTATAAAGATGGAAATGTTTTTGCTCCTAGCCTTCCACAGCCTATAAGGTTGACACCACAAAAATTGGAGGAAAAAAGAGAAAAAGAGCTTTGTTATAGTTTTGATAACAAATACACTAAAGGTCATAACTGTGTCGAGAAGAAACTATTTTACATAGATTGTGAAGAGGAGCAAGAAAATGAACAAGAAACATTAAAAGAGGAGGATATACACTAGGAACCAACTTGAGAGAAGGAAGAAATGAATCCAACCATATATTGTAATTCATTGGAAAGAATTACCACTCCTAAAACTCTCAAGATAGAAGGATATATCAAGAAAAAAAGGTAATAATGTTGATTGATTTGGGTCGTACACATAATTTTTTTCATTTTAAGATAGCCAATGAATTGAATTTCTTCCTATATCGAACACTAAAATTTCAAGTGATGGTTGAAAATGGAGGAACTATAAATTGCTCTGGAAAGTGCCATAATATCAAGCTAACCATGGGGGAATATATATTGAATAGTCCAATGATTTCCATTCCAATGGATGGCGCTGATGTTGTACTAGGATTCCAATGGTTACAATATTTGGGGATTATAGCTTTTAATTTTCAAGAACTTTTCTTGAAATTTTTTTGGGAAGGAAAGGAAGATGAATTTCAGGGTATCACAGGGAAACTAGGAAAGACAATAAGCTCTAATTTCATGACAAAGCTTCTGAAGAAAGAACAACGACGTGTAATTTCACAATTATGTTCACTACAAGTCCAAACAGTGAAATCATCTATTTCTCCAGATCTCCAAAAAGTCTCAGAAAATCATTCCAAGGTGTTTGAGACTCCCAAATGCCCCCCACCTATTTGTGATCGTGATTATGCCATTCATTTTATTCCAGGAAGTGTTCCTCCAAACATCATGCCTTACATATATCCTTATACCCAAAAGAATGAGATTGAACATATGGTTGCAGAAAATTTAGAGGCTGGGATAATTCAACCTAGTCAAAGTTATTTCTTTTCTCTAGTAGTATTGGTGCAAAATAAGAATGGATCACGACGCATGTGTCTCGATTATAGGGAGCTCAACAAGCTCACTATTAAAGATAAATTTCCCATTCCTATCATTGATGAATTATTGGATGAATTACATGGAGCAATTTAATTCACCAATTTGGATCTTCGTTTAGGATATCATCAAATAAGAATGAAGACTGAAGACATTACGAAAACAACATTTAGAACTCATGAGGTTCATTATGAATTTTTGGTCATGCCTTTTGGCCTTTCCAATGCACCTTCTACATTTCAAGGTTTGATGAATTCCATTTTAAAACCCTTAGAAAATTTGTGTTAGTATTTTTTGATGATATACTAATCTACAACAAGACTTGGAAGGATCATGTCAACATGTTGACAGGGTGCTAAAACTATTGGAGGAGAAACAATTATATGCAAAAACCTCCAAATGTTTCTTTTGAGTATAGGAGGTGGAATATCTGGGTCATATTGTATCTCATATGTGTGTTAAAGTATACCCTAACAAAATTAAATCCATTAAGGAATGGAAAATCCCCACAACCATAAAGCGTTTGCGAGGATTTATCGGGTTGACAAGGTATTATCGCAAGTTTGTTAAGAATTATGGGAGAATAACAGAACCTCTAACAACATTACTGAAGAAATATGCATTTTATTGGACTCCAGAAGAAACTAAGGCCTTTAAACATCTTAAAGAGGAAATGTGCCAGGCACTAGTCTTAGTTACACCAGACTTCACAAAAACAATTATTTTTGAATTTGATGCCTCGGGAAATGGAATTGGCATTGTTTTAATGCAAGAAGGAAGACCCATTTATTTTGAAATTCGTCCAATCAAAGGAAAGTATTTACAAAAACCTATTATTAGAAGGAAATGTTGGCAATACTACATACACTTAAGCAATGGAGACCTTATCTAATGGGAAGACACTTCAAGGTATATACAGATCTTGATAGTCTTAAATACTTTTTAGAAAAAATATTATCTTTAGAAGAGTAGCAAAAATGGGTCACAAAGAAGTTGGGTTATGACTTTGAAATAATCGACAAAAAGGGGAAGAAAAATATTGTTGCAAATGCAATCTCAAGAAAGGATGAGGATGTGGAAACATTGCTTTGTGTCATTTCTATTATGTAACCAGATTGGATAATTGAAGCAAGGGATGAATGGAAGAATGACAAAGAAGTATGGATGCTCATTCAAAATTTGTACCAAGATCCTTGTACATCTGATACATTTAGCTGGAAAAATGATTCATTATGGTACAAAGATTGCTTATATATTTGTAAGAATTCTCAACTCAAACAAAATATTCTTTTGGAATTGCACACTTCTCCCTTAGGAGGGCACTCAAGGGTTTTAAAAAATTACCATAGGGTTAAGAAGGATTTATTTGGGATGGTCTTAAATATGATATTCAAAATTTTGTGGCAGAATGTTTGTTGTGCCAACAAAATAAAGTTGAGACAATTAAGACCTTGGGCCTATTACAACCTTTATCCATTCCAGGTCAACGTTGGGAGGAGGTTTCAATAGATTTTATCATAGTTTTACCCAAGTCCGGAGGAAAGAGTGTCATAATTAGTTGTTATAGTTACCAAGTATGCAAAATTTTTTGCATTATCACATATATTTAAAGCTAGTACAAGTGCCACTGCATCTATGGAAAAAATTCAAAAGCTACATTTAAACCCAAAGATTATTGTAAGTGATAGAGATCCCATTTTCACTGGAAATTTTTGGAGATAATTATTTTCTTGTCTGGGTACTCAATTAGCTCATAGCTCATATTATCATACTAAATATGAAAAATATCTTCGTTGCTTTGTATTTGATAAATAGACACAATGGGTCAAGTGGTTACCTCTGGTTGAATGATGGTATAAAATTTCCTTCCATACTACAACAAAATGACCCCATTTATGGCACTTTATGGATATCATCCACTGTCCATCGCATCATATTTAAGAGAAAATTCTACGGTTCAAGCGGTGGAAGATCACATCGAGCATAAACAAAAATTTCTCCAACTCTTAAAGGATAACCTCACTTTGGCACAGAATCGAATGAAACAACAAGAAAATCAACATTGCAGCAAAATTTTTTTTGATGTAGGCGATTGGGTATTTTTACGGCTACAACCATACAAACAAATGTCCCTCAAGCAAGCTATAATATGGATAATAAATTATCACCAAAATATTATGGTCCTTACAAGGTATTGCAAATGATTGGTACTATGGCATACAAATTGGAGCTTCTGAAATCTTCTTGAGTGCACCGAGTTTCCATGTTTCATGCTTAAAGAAGGTTATAGGTGACAAGCTCCCAGTTCAAACAATATTTCCATAAATTTATGAGGAAGGAAAAATCATATTGGAGCTTGAATAAGTCACGAAAATAAAAACTCGACAACTATGAAATCAATCAATTTCAGAGTATCTCATTAAGTGGAAGAACTTACCCGTTGAATATTCCTCATGGAAGGATGAAAATTTTATACAAAAGCATCTATAATTACTCAAGCGTTGAGGAAAACACTTTTTTGAAGGAGAGGGGCATGTTAGGTCCCTATAATTCTAGTGTATCCCTTTATTTTTATTCTTAGTGTAGCCCCCTTATTGTTATTGTGTACACATGTAGACCCCATATTGTTATTATTATGCCCCATAGAATCCCACTATTGTTATTTTTGTGCCCTTACATTATTATTGTTATGTTATCTATGGTTATATTATGACCCCTTAGACTCCTATATATAGAAAGTAGGTTTTGTCATTTGAATCGTCCAATAATTGCTCATTTATGTAATGTAAAGGAGGTTTCCCCCTCGAAGAGGATGATTTCTAAGTCGTTGATCTATCTTTTATTCTATTTTGTGAGCTGGTTGCATAACATTAATTATCATCAACATAAATCAACTTCACATGAATATTAAAAAACACCATTCAACAATGCACAAACATTAAGATAAAAGACAATAAATTTTTAGGTGGAAACACTTCCAGGAAAAAAACCAGTGAACACTTCTTAATATTTGACTTCAAAAGATTTACATCAATTAGGAAGATACAACTTCAAATATTATCATCTCCAACTAAAGGAGGCTCCAACACCCTATTTTATAGGCTCCAACTTGAAGGACACTCCCACGCCCTACTTTACCAGTGCTGAAAAGTGTAACTAGGTTCTGTCTTCATAGTGACTTGTAATTGTGATTTTATGTAATGAAGAAGACCAAGAATAATAAATGTATTATGTTGCTTTCTTCATGGGTTTCATGAGAAAGAAGTTTTGTTTTGATGTATTTTGGTATTTTCCATCTTGTCATAAATGTAATTAATAGTCATGTATATGAAATCATGTTACACATGTAAAAGACATGTCATTTATGTAAAAGTTTCACTCCAATAAATTGTCACTATACCTCTTGAAGTCGGCCAAAATATGGAAAATATTCTCCTCGTGAAGAAGTCAGCTTACCTCCATATCTCATGTCAGACTATATATCAATATCAATCACTATATAAATGGTGACTAGACCTCATTGTATCATCAAGCATCTCGGTTATCTCTGCAATAGAAAGTGTGGATCTCAGTGCGAAGGTGTCAAGGGTAATAAAACGAAGAGGAAGGCTACATATAAGTGTGTAATGTTAAATAAATGGCAATTAATCAATTTCTTTTATCATGACATTATCTTGTGATTATTATTATGTGCTCTTACATTTTATCTTTTCTTATCATCAAGACTAATGTGAAAAAAATAGAAGAGGACATAATATGTAAGCACACTGCCAGGGAAAATCCCACTCTTTAGGGAAAACCCACTCAAAATTATTCCTTCAATAGGTTCAACATGAGATGACCAAGACCCTTAGAATATAGACTTCCTCCATCAAGTGATCCCTTCATTGTGTTAGCACTGAGATCTCCCTTGCTTGCACCCAAAATTCATCCTCATTGTCTTGACTGAGCTTGAGATAGAAACATGACATCACGTATCATAACAACACATCACCGATCATCATCATAGTCTTGATCATGCCAAGCATCCAGAACATCATCATAGTACTGAGAATATCGAGCATCACGATCATCTTCACAATATTGGACATCACAAGGAATATTACTGAGCATCATAATAGTATTTGATATCATGAGAAGAATCACCAATCATCATGCTAGAGATAGTATCATTGATAATATTAGATCATCGAAACCTTGTAGCATCTATGTCTTATCTTCTGTGGTAATGATCCAAGTTGCACCTTCATATATAACCTGAAACTTCAGATCCATGAGAAATATGTGTCTGAAATGCGAAATCACAACGTTGTATATATAATTGTTTCCACATCAAATTAGCCAACATGACAAAGTGAAGAGGTGCATCCTATCTTGAGCCGACTTGAAGATTGTTTGAGGCTGACTTGAGGAGGTTTCTTTGATGTTATTTGAAGTAGATATTTGTTGAAGACCGACGATGATGACCTTGAAGAAGAGGACTTGATGGAGGATCCTTTTGACCGATAAATAAACAAACTAATATTACATGATTTAAAAGCCCAAATAGGATCAATTTAAATTTGTAACAAATAACCTAGAAGTCCACAATTGGGACCTTAATCTAAATATGACCCAAGCATGAAACCCATGCTTTAATAATTAATTTAATAATAATAATAAACTATTTTTACAAATACACTAATAATGATGACCGAACCTAGTTACATTCTTCAACACGTAAGGGTATCCATAGATTCGGGCTAAGTTTTTCATCTTACCTCTACAATCTTAGCGAGGGTCGAAGGCTATTTCAGGACTACTTCAGTTCGGTCAAGGGCTATAATCAAGTGTAGAATGGTGCTGGAAGGAGGTCAAAGGAAAGGAGACTCTTGGGGACCGAAGAAAGAATATATTTGGAGGACAAAAGAATTGTGTCAAGCGCTGCAGAATAGAGATCGAGACTCTCTAAGGAACAATGCGATAAAGAAGGACTAAAGTGTGAAGGTCAAGGAGAGCAAGAGATAGTGACAAGTGTCTTGGAGGTAAACTTGTGTCAAGTTTATTTGTCAAGGGTCTTGGTATTCGTGAATTTAAGCATATATAAGAAGAGATTTGCGGGTTTTCCCCCCAAGAGGAGGGGTTTTGGCCATATCTTGCAACCTACATATTGTGTCATTGTTCTTATTGTTTTGGTAACTTTTTGATGTATTGCTTATCATAATAACAATAATCAAAGAAAAAGAAGTTAAAGTATAACACAAGAAATTATCCAGTAAGTGAATTGAATTAAACATTGCCCTATCATATTTTCAACATGGTATAAGAGCTAAGTTCATTTAAGGGCATCATGGAGTTTGTCAAGAATATTGCAAGCCATCAAAAGAAAGGTTTCAAGAAGATCTGGAATATATTATTCTCTACCAAGGAGGTATCAATCATATAAAAGGATGAAGGTCTTTTCTCAACCCTCTCCGGTAATTTTCAAGAAGAAGACATTTGGGTAATTGAGAGTGGTGCTTCAAGGCATATGACTGGCCACTCAGAACAATTGAAGACTTTATCGAAGGGAAAATCCACTTATTCTGTGGAACTTGGAGACAACAATAGTTACCCTGTAAAAGGCATTGGATCTACATCAATAAAGCTTGAAGATAGAAGCAACATCCACCTCAACAATATTCTATTTGTTCCAGGTTTGTATAAGAACTTTCTTTCAATTTCAAGCTTAGAAGACAAAGGAGATAGAGTAGATTTTATTTATGGGAAGGTTTTTGTTTGCGGAAAATACTCAAATATAAACCAAGCTAGAGTTATTGGCCGCTTGAGAAGGAAGGCTCTACAGATTGTTATCCCCTATGGCCCAAGCCCTAAGCCCTAGTGCATGTTGCAAGGAGTCCCTGTGGAATATGGTATCGTAGATTTCGTCATATCCACTTCAAAATCCTTCCCTACCTAAGTTCCATTGTAGATGGAATTCCAAATCTTAAAGAAGACCATGAAGGTGTCTACAAAGGTTGTGCATTGGGAAAGGATGTCAAAAGACCATTTGGAAGCAGTGCTTCACGGTCAAAATATATCTTAGATCTGATCCACTTTGATGTATGTGGTCCAATGAATCCAAAATATCTTGAAGGTTATCTATATTATGTCACCTTTATAGATGATCATTCAAGGAAGACCTGGGTTTATCTATTAAAAACCAAGGATGATTTTTTACAAAATTTCAAGAATCCAAAGCTAAAGTCGAAAATATTATAGAAATAAAGATAAACGTTCTAAGATCTCATAATGGAGGAGAATATACATCCAATGAGATTATAAAATTCTGTAAGGATTCAAGGATTAAGAGGGAGCTGATAGTTCCATACTATCCCGAAAAAATGGTGCTACAGAAAGAAAGAATATATCCATTAAATAAAGTGTAAAAGAAATGCTTCATGATCAAGATCTACCAAAGTTCATATGGGGAAAAGAAATGAAAAATTCAGTATATATTCAAAATAGATGTCCTCACATATCTCTGGACAATAAAACTCCAGAGGAAGTATTCAATAGAAAGAAACCATCTGTAGATCATTTTCGAATCTTTGGTTGTCCTGCATATATACACATACCAGAGGAAAAAAGAAAGAAGTTGGATCCTTCCAGAATGAATGGAATATTTGTTGGATATAGTAACTCTCTACATGAAGGAAATTCATCACATAGAAGTCAGCCATGATGTCATATTTGATGAAAGTATAGCATTCAAGAAATCAAAAGATATTTCCATAGACCGTGATGATGATGAACTTCCAATATTCGAGGAAGAAGTGAATCAAGAAGATGAGGAATCTCACCATGAAGAAGAAGGTCCTAGTGAACCCGTTCAACTGGTGGTCATACCTAAATCAAGGAAAATACCTAATCGGTTGAAGTCCACACTACTTGATACAGAAGTTCATGGAGCAGTGAAGGGGACATTTAGAGAGAGTAAGAAACCCAAAAGATATTTTGGGTATGTTGCATACATGAAAAAGCTTATAGAAGCAGAACCATCCACTTTTGAAGAGGTTGTATATAATCCTGAATGGAAGAATACCATGAATGAATAATACCACTCTATCATGAGGAATGGATTATGGGAGATCATACTTAGGCCTAAGGACAAATCTGTGCTTACATGCAAGTGGATCGACAAGATCAAACATGTTATTGATGGGAGTATAGACAAATTAAAGCTAGATTTGTGGCCAAAGGTTTTTCTCAACTTGAAGGAATTGATTATGAAGAAACATTTGCTCCTACTACAAGGTATACAATGATTCGATTTCTAGTATCTCTAGTTGCATCAAATGGATGTCAAAACTGTGTTTCTAAATGGTACAATCGATGAAGAAGTCTATATAGAAAAACCCTTGGGATTTGAAGTCAAGGATAGGAAGGCATATGTGTGTAGATTAAAGAAGGCACTATATAACCTCAAGCAAGCACCAAGGGCATGGCATGCTAGGATGGATGCATATCTTCAAAGGCTAGGCTTCAAGAAAATTTACGCTGACTCAAACCTTTATATCAAAGTGGAAAAATGTGAACCAGTAATGATTCTTCTATATGTAGATGATCTTATTATAAAATGTATATAAGGTTGAATTGATGAATGAAAAAAGCAACTCACAACAGAATTTGATATGAAGGAACTTGGGTTGATGCATTACTATTTAGGACTGGAAGTCTCGCAAGGAAATGATGAAATCTACTTGGGTCAAGGAAAGTATGTGATTAATATGTTGAAGAGGTTTGACATGATGGATTTAAAACCTATGACCACTCCGATGATCACAAATTTGAAGAGACTTAGGAGTTCTGAATCAAGCCTGAATATGGAGTAGTATTGAGGTTGAATATGTTGCGGCTTATGAAGTGGGAAAAGAAGTGGTCTGGCAAAGGAAGCTTTTATCGGACTTGTTTGAAGGACCAATGGACCCTACCGAGATAAAATGTGATAACACTAGTTGTATACGTTTTTCTGAGGATCCAATATTTCATGGAAATACAAAGAACATTAACAAGTATCACTATGTTTGAGAGCTAGTACAAAATGGAGTACTACAACTTCAGTTCTTCCCTACTGATGAGCAGGTAGTTGATATATTAAAAAAATCACTTCCAAACAAGAAGCTTATGTATTTAAGAGACAAGTTTGGTTTGATGGATGTATCCTCCCTGCCTAAGAGGGAGAGATAAGAACTCATTCTTGTCTTCACTAGAAGAAAGAATGGAGGATTTGGTAACCATCTAGCATATGATACTCTTTGAGAATATGGTAGGGAATTTTGATAAGAGTAGTTTTGGATGGATATTATTTGAGGATTAGCTACCCAAAATAAGAATAGTCCAAGAAGGTAATACTCAGTGAACACTGGGGTGGAGTATGTACCTTGGAAACGATGATGATGGTGTTTATATTCATTGGCCTCACTAGCATTATAGCTCATGGTATCGTAAGGAGATAGAGTAGTTAGTCAAGGTATTTCTATGTGAAAATTTTGGATTAATATGATGCTAGAAGCAGATGAGTTACAAATCTGACTCTTCTTATGAGATCTCTTCAGATTGAGAATGAACAAGTACCATTATGAAAGTGAAATTTTCACTCTAAGAAATTGTAACTGAAGTATTTGGTTTTTTTCACCTACTTATTATGATAAGTTATTTATAGATGCTTCAGTAAATTTTGAAGTAAATGTAGCTGCAACATTCACTCTAATCAAAATCAGAAGAACAAATTAAAACACATATAACACAATAGAAACAACCACATGAACACAATTATTTTTGGACAATTGTCCCCAGGAAAACCCACTGTGGGAAAACCAGTGAAGAAGATGAGGGTTTGTATTAATATTTAGTATTAAAAATATCGTTTACAGAATTCATGACAAGTAAAATCAATAGCATACACCTTATCTGAATTTTTCAGACAATCTGAAAGAATTCCCAACACACGGGATGACCTCCTACTCCCTCTGTGTCAATCTGCGTAGCCCCTCTACGCAGTCACTACCTGGATTGCATAAGTCTACGTGGAGGGCTAGTGTTACTGCTCAGCATTGTCTTCCCTTCGTATTTTGTCTTCCTTCTTCCCCGTCTATGCTGACTTCTCCCTCCTACTTCTGTCTCTGCAATCCCGACTCTACAGACTCACCCTCTGAAATCAAATTATCTTACTTCAGAATTGATTTCCTTTGGGTACTGAGAATGTGCCCAGCTTGCTTTCCAAATGACCCTCAAGCCTTCTCTTATAGTCTTCTCATTGATGAATCAATGACCCAAATTATATCCTTAATCAATGGCTCAAATTAAAAGATGACTCGATCTTCATTTTCTAGAAGCTTCACACTCTGATTTATTAATACCCTTTAATTATTTAATTTCCATAATTTTAGGCTTAGGGATCACATTAAAATAATTAATTATTTTAATTAATAAAAATCCGAATGGAATTTCCACAAACGATTTTAGGGTTCTCTGGAATACTACTGTCCAAGCCTCTCAAAATTTGAGATTTGGAACACTTCTCGATGATATAAAATCAACACTCCCTCTTAGCGAGGAAAGTGTTCAAGAAAGGTACAAACTGTATTGATATGATTCTAAAGCATATTTTGCGATGTTGATGTCCTAGCTACTGTCTCTGACGCTATCTCTGCCACTGCCTCATCTGTACTGCAACTCCCTCTGTCTCTGTAGACCACCCTTTCCTTTACTGGAAAGGGTTCTCGACCATCCCCATATTTTCTCTCAAGTAAGTAAACTTAATCTTACTCAGAGCCTTGGTGAGGATATCTGCCACCTATTCTCCTGTAGGAGTGTACCCCAACTGCATAGTTACCCATTGCACATAGTCTCTGATGAAGTGGCACTGAATGTCAATGTGCTTCGATCGGTCATGAAACACAAGATTCTCAGAGAGCTTGATGCAACTATGATTATCACGCATAATTCTGGTCAGTTCCATCCTTCTCTTGAGTAAGTTCAAGAGAAGCTTATGAAGCCATATGGCCTTGCACGAAGCTATGCTTACTGCCATATACTCTGCCTCAGCTGAGCTCAATGCGACACACTTTTGTTTCCTACTGCACTAGGAAGTCATTCCTGATCCAAGACTAAAACAATACCCACGGGTACTTTTCCGATCCACTGTGCTTCCAACCCAATTTGTGACTGTGAACCCACTCAACTGGACTTCATTATCCTTGGTTTACTTCAACCTCTACTTGATTTTCCCCTTCAAATATATGAGAACATGTTTGGCTGCTACCCTGTGAGCCCTCCTTAGTTCCACCATGAACTGACTGCGGGTATTCACTTCATAACAAATGTCTGGTCTAGTGTTGACCAAGTACATAAATGATCCGATGAGCTGCCTATACAAGTTAGGGTCAGCCTCATTATCCTTTGACGTGTCTATCTTCTTTCAATTTTTAAGCATTGGCGTAGACATGGGTATACAGTCTTTCATATGAAACTTATTCAGGATCTCTGTAGTGTATCTTCCTTGCCCAAGGAAGATTTATCCCTTCTACTGCCGGACCTCCAAACTAAGAAAATAGTGCATCTGAACTAGATCCTTCATGTCAAATTTGGTATCCAGATTATCCTTGCAGTATTTGATGAGCTTAGATGATCTAGTAAGGAATAAATCATTTACATATAATACGAAGATTAGCAGCTCATCCCCTACTCTTAGATAGTAGAGGTTGGGATCTGCGTCACTCTTGATGAATCCCATCTTCTACAAGAAGCTATCAAGTTTCCCATACCATGCTCTAGGGGCTTGTTTTAGACCGTACATGACTTTCTTAAGCCTACAAACATGAGTCTTCTTCTCATGTGTCTCAAAGCCCTCTGGTTGTTCTATGTAAACTTCCTCTTCTATCACCCCATTCAAGAACGTTGTCTTAACATCCATCTGGTGAATCTCCCATCCCATTTGCGCTATGAGAGAGATGACGGATTTGATTGAAGTGTACCAAGCTACAGGGACGAAATTTTATTCATAATCGATCCCTTCTTTCTGTGAATACCCCTTAGCCACAAACCTGGCTTTGAATTTCTCTATGCTGCCATATGCAACATACTTGATCTTGTAGATCCACCTTGATCCTACAACCGATATATTATGAGGTCTAGGGATGACCTCCCATACATCATTCGTCATGATGGAGCTATACTCCTCCACCATGGCATCTAATCACACCCGATGTTGAGCTGCCTCTCGAAAGCTGGAGGGTTCTCCAACCAGTGCTACCAGTGCTTGGTACCTATTAGGTTGCCTCTGTACCCTCTTCCCATCTCTGGGGACTCCAACAAACTCTTATGAATCCCTCAGAATTTTTTGGAGCTCTCTGTTCGTTCTCCCACTAATAGTGGGTGGATTTTCCTACTCTCATGCTTGCTCATCTTCGGAGGAACTCTCCTCAGAATACTTGTGTCGTGGAGAGGCACTTGAGCCATCCTATGTAGGCCACTGAGGCTTAGCTAGTGGATCTTCCTCAACCTGTGTAACTATAGCCATTTTCCACGATCTTCTAAAGGCTCTCTCCTCCATGAATTTTACGTCCCACCTTACTACGCTCTTCCTGTTTTCTGGAATATAGATGCGATATGCCTTTGCATTTTCACTACAGCCCACAAGATAACCCTTCTCCGCAGTCTGATCCAGCTTCTTCCTCTTCTCATCTGGTACGTGGAAATACGCCATATTGCCAAATATCATGATATGGCTCACCTTAGGCTTGCTACCTGTGAACACACTCTTAGGGGTTACTTTCCCCAATGATCTATGGGGCACCCTATTCTGCACATAAACAGATGTATTGTAGGCTTCTGACCACAAAAATTTGGGCATGTCTTAGTCATATAGCATCGCCCTGGTAGCTTCTATAATGGTCCTTTTATAACTTTTTGCAACTCCATTCTACTCTGAAATGTATGGAGTTGTCCATTCTCTTTTGATGTCTTCCTTTGTGCATAAACTGGTGAAGTATTTATCGATATACTCTGCACCATTATCTGATCACAACTTCTTGATATTCTTTCCGATTATATTTTCTACCAGCGCCTTGAATTCTTTGAAACACTCAAAGACTTCATCTTTAGTTTTGAGAAAGTAGATCCAAGTTTTCCTAGAATGGTCATCAATAAAGGTAGAAAAATACTTTGCACCACTAAGAGCAGTCGTGGAAATTGGATCGTAGATGTCTGAGTGTATCAACTCCAATATACTCTTGGCCCTATTTATGCTTCTTGGAAATGTTTCCTTGGCATACTTCCTTAGTATGCACCCCCTGTATACCTCATATTTCCTTGTGCTGAGTTCTGGAGCTACCATGGTAGTCTTCTTGAGAGTATTCAAAGCTCCATGATGTAAGTGCCCCATCCTTCTATGCCACAATTCATTCAGATCCCTTTCTTCTGTACTGTGGATTAGTACCATTGGGGACTCAAGCTGGAGCTTATATAATTTATGGCTCCTCAGCCCAATTTGTGCCTTCCTTTTCCAGCTAGGGTGTTTGACATAAAATTTATTTCCAATAAAGTATATGTCATAACCCTTGTTCTAGAGTTGAGACATCGAGAGTAAGTTCATCCCCAAACCTGGTACATGAAAAACGTTTTTGGCCTGAATTTTGTTGCCAGCTTCTATCTGAAATATTATGGTACCTCTTCCAATGGGGGTACACTTGGCCTTATTTCCCATTGTGATCTGTAAATTCATCTGATATTCTTAGTAACTCGAAAAAAAATCTTGAACTCCTGTCATATGAGCAGATGCTCCATTGTCAATATACCAAACTCCTGGAGAGGTCGTGCTTGACACATAAGCGAAATCTTCCTCTAGTCTGGATGCCATAACAGATATATATCATGCTTCCTATGTTTCTCTATGTGCTCTAGAGGACCGTGTGGGCCCTTTCGAACTGTATTTATGTCGGATATTTGTTCCATTGCAAAACCTCCCTTCATGTATTTTTCGTTTAGCTCTGATACCATGTGAAATTTTCACTATGAGAAATTGTTACTGCAGTAGTTGGTTTATTTCACCTACTTATTATGTTAATTTATATACATATGCTTCAATAAAATTTGAAGTAAACACAGCTACATCATTTAATCTAATCAAAAGTAGAAGAACAAATTAAAACACATATAGCACAATAGAAACAACCACATGAACACAATTATTTTTGGACAATTGTCCTCCGAAAAACCCAATGTGGGAAAACTAGTGCAGTAGATGAGGGTTTGTATTAATTTTAAATAGTGAAAAGATCATTTACATAATTCACGATGAGAAGAATCAATAGTGTACACTTGATGTGAAATTTTCAAACAATCCAACAGAATTCCCGACACACGGGATGTCCTCCTGCACCCTCTGAATTAATCTGCATAGCCCCTCTACACAGTCACTGCCTGGACTACGTTAAGTCTGCGTGGAGGGCTAGTGTTGTTGCTCGGTGCTGCTTTCCCTTCGTCTTATGTCTTCTTTCTTCTCCATCTCTTGTGAATTCTCCCTCCTCCTTCTGTCTTTGCAATCCCACCTCTACAGACTCACCCTCTGAAATTGAATTCTCTTACTTCAGAATCAATTTCCTTTGGGCACTGAGAATATGCCCGATGTGCTTTCCAAATGACCCTCAAACCTTCTCTTATAGTCTTCTCGCTGATGAATCAACAACCCATATTATATCCCTAATCAATGGCTCAGATTAAAATATGAATTGATCTTCATTTTCTAGAAGATTCACTCTCTTCTTTATTAATACCCTTTAATTATTTAATTTCCTTAAGTTTAGACTTAGAGATCACATTAAAATAAATAATTATCTTAATAAAGAAAAATATAAGTGGAATTTCCACAAACAATTTCTGGGTTCTCTGGAATACTATTGTCCAAGACTCTCCTCGAAATTTGAGACCTGGAACACTTCCCATCGCTATAAAATCAACAATGAATACCCTCCTAGTTAAGAGGGAGTGTTGAAAAGTGTAACTAGTTTCAGCCTTCATAATGAATTGTAATTATGATTTTATGTAAATGAAGAAGACAAAGAATAATAAATGTATTATGTTGCTTGCTTCATGGGTTTCATGAGCAAGATGTTTTATTATAGTTAAAAGACTTCTTCTTGATGTCTTTTATGATTTTTCATATTTTCATAAATGTAATTAAGAATCATGTATATGAAGTCACGTTACACATGTAAAAGACATGTCATTTATGTAAAAGTTTCACTCCAAGACAATGTCACTATGCCTCTTGAAGTCAGCCAAAATATGGACAATATTCTCCTTGTGAAGAAGTCACCTTACCTCCATATCTCATGTTAGCCTAGATAGAAAGATCAGTCATTATATAAAGGGTGATTCGATGTCATTGTATCACCAAGCATCTCGGTTATCTCTGCAATAGAAAGTGTGGATCTCAGTGTGAAGGTATCAAGGGTAATACAACAAAGAAGAAGGCTACAAATAAGGGTGTAAGTGTCTCCACAGATTCGGGCTAAGTCTGTCATCCCACCTCTGCAATATCAACGAATGTAGAAGGCTATTTCAGGACTACTTCAGTTCAGTCAAGAGAAATAATCAAGTGCATAAGGGTGTTGGAAGGAGGTCTAAGGAAAGGAGACTCTTGGGGACCGAAGAAAGAAGATTGTTGGAGGTTGAAAGGACTATGTCAAGGGTTGTAGAATATAGACTGAGACTCTCTACAGAACAATGCCAGACAGTGCGATTAAGAATGACTAAAGTGTGAAGTCTGAGGAGAGCAAGATATAATGAGAAGTGTCTTGGAGGAAAACTTGTGTCAAGTGTATTTGTCAAGGGTCTTAGAATTCATCAATTGAAGCATCTATAAGAAGAGATTTTCGGGTTTTCCCCTCAAGAGGAGAGGATTTGTCCCTAGCTTGTAGCCTACATATTGTGTCATTGTTCTTATTGTTTTGGTAATTGTTTGATGTATTGCTTATCGTAATAACAATAATCAAAGAAAAATAAGTTAAAGTATAACACAAGCAGTTATCAAGTAAGAGAATTGAATTAAACATTTCCCTATCAAATTCTCAACAACCAGTTGCAATTGAAAGGAAGATCCAATGCCCTATTTTTCAAGCTCCAACCCAAAGGATTCTCCAACACCATGTTTACTAGTTGAAACTGGAAGGACGCCTTGATTCGCCTTTGCAGGCTCCAACTTAACCTTGCATCTCCTTGCCACCCTAATCAACTAGTGGACCATGTTTCATATATTTTTAGACCGGATCCATCTATACTCGATATTCATTATAAAACTAACTACGACAAAACTTCTACTCAATGATCAAATACCCAAAAATTTGTTCGCCATTCAATATGATCTCTGTAATACATAGCCAATTATCTTTACTAATCAATACGTCTACAAAAACATCCAAGCTTCAAATCAAATGCACAATCATGCCAAACCATAGTTGTTTCTAGACAAACATCCAACTAATAATGATCAAATTCTGATGACGATAATGTTCCACATGGAAACTTCACTACTCTTTTTCAACTGATCTAAACAAGTCCTCTGGAATACTAATGTAGGATTCCAAAATGCATTGGTGATTCAACCTTCCTTGACTCCTTATAACTTTGCAACGAAACCTTCAGTAAGTGAAGATTTATTTCAAAAATTATTAAGCATGATTCACATCTTAGAATGTGTCATATAGAGATGCATATTGATGTAAGATGTTTGCAATCCTTCGTTGTCAAATTTATTTAACTGCTATATTGAAACCCTTACTGTAGAATAGTAATGATTCCCTTACTAGTAGACTCCTTCAATTGCTACATAATGATAGGGAATAGAAGCCCTTACTATAGAGTTACTTCTTCAACAATGATAAATAAACCTTTATTGTTGTTATGCACTTTAAATATAAAAGAATAAACTTCTTCAACTGTTGATGTAACCCAAAATAAATCCTTTTACCTCTAATATTTAAGATGTCATCTACTGTAGTTGTACAATTAAGCCCAAACTTCATCAACATGTTTTGAAATGATGCCTTCCACCCTTGTCTCTTTGTAGAAGTCCTTTTCTTATGCCTCTATCAAAATTTCACTTGTCTTTTTACTACATCGTATATTTCCTTCTGTTGGAAATACTAAGAGGGGAGGTGAATCAATATTTTTTTACAATTTTTATCTTATACCAGTTAAGATCACTTAATGAAAACATAACACAAAATGTACAATAAAAGGATAACTTTTATTAATTTGTACAATCATCTATAATTTCTTCAAGGATCCAACCTTGGATTAAGATTCCAATCTTCGATTTTAAACTAGGCTCCAACTTGTACTATACCATCAAGCTCCAACTTGGTTTATTTGAGGATTCCACTCCTCTCAACAATTTAGGCTCCAACCTAGATTTCCACAAGGCTCCAACCTTGTGTGAGGACTCAAATCCTCTAAGGCTCCAGCCCTCTGATTCAATTATTCAAATATTTATAGCTTTTCTTCAAGACTTCCAATATATTATTCAAAAAGTCCTGAAAACAACTCCAAGATCTACTTCAACAAATTCTACAAACTTCTCTAGGGGTTATTCAATCAAGGTAATCTTAAACAAGGCTATTACATGTCTCATAGACTCTTCATATATACACAAACAATATTATAAAAGGATATTCCTTGAGGGATTCAACAATGTTACTTCTTAATTTATTATTGTTTCAATAGGAGTTAATACATTTTCTCCAACACTGCATAAAATAATTCTTCAATGATGGATTCAAGGTATTCAAATCGTCTTCAAGGATGCTCCATTTGGGATCTTCTCGAGATATAAAAAGGATAAGTATGCACTTTCCAAGGTCTAAAGTATTCACAACAAAATAAGGGTCAAAACCATGTTCAACAAAGACTTCTCCTAGATGACTGTGAACTTTAGCTCCAAAGGGAACTGTGACTTCTGCTTTGGTAAGCTTGCTTTAATCTCAAAAGATTTTTCACAACAACTATTATTCAATCCTTATCTAATATTTTTCCTCTATTTTTCTCCAAAATATTCTTTTCCCAAATTGCTCTTATATACTTCTATATTCTACTCCAACATCGTCTCCAATTGATGCCCAGACTCCAAGCTAAATGTCACAGGTCTAGAGCACAAGTATGATCAAAGATAGTTTCAGGTTCAACACAAGTTCAAACTCTTCTAGTGCTATAAGTCCAAGCTTTTCAAGGAATACAACTCTCTACATAGAACAAGTCTGAGTATCATAGGTCTATCTACAAGTTTGAGCACACATGTCTGTCAGTGTTTTTCCACATGTCCAAGCACAAGTCAGAAGGTCTCTATCTACATATATGATCATAAGCCTAAATGCTTATGTCCACAACTCCAAGAACAAGTTTGTTAGGTCCAAAATTCTCTTACCAAGCTCGAACTCCTTAAACATGTATGATCTCTAAACAATATGCTACATATCTAATATTGGATCATATGCCACAACAAACGAGTTGTGAAAGAGGGTAATAAAATTGTTTTGAGGAGAAAATTTGGTATACACAAGATCCTGAGTTGTCCTTCACAAATAGAAGTATAGTTCCAAGATACCAACACAAAAAATGCCAAGAACCAAGATCAGATTTGTCCAACGGAAAAATCTGCACCAAATTTTGTCCTCATTTTTTCTCTTTCCCACCTCAGATCCAAATTATGTCTTTTACCTAGTTGAGTTTCCTTTCTAGAATGAGGAGTTCAGTTTGGTATTTATACTTATTTGAGTATGTTGTGAAGAGACACATCTTTTTGGAGGGAGATGAATGTTGTAGCTACTACAACCCCCCTCCAAAAGTTTTCCTATATTCAAATTTTGAAGCCTCCTTTTCGTTATATGAACAGTCATTTTTAGTTGTTAAATTCATCATTCTTATTTTAGGAATCTCAAGTGTCACAACTACTTTCTTTCACATACCTAGTTTGTGATGCTCTTAATTGCAAAATTTTCCTAAGCAATTTTTGTGCACTTCAT
Source organism: Pinus albicaulis (assembly GCA_034641835.2). Taxonomy (NCBI): domain Eukaryota; kingdom Viridiplantae; phylum Streptophyta; class Pinopsida; order Pinales; family Pinaceae; genus Pinus; species Pinus albicaulis. The sequence continues at coordinate 127,932,263 of CM076580.1, read as the reverse complement.
GATAAAAATCACTCCTTGTCACAAATAACATCACACTTCTTGATGATAGATAGTGTGAACTTTGTGAATACATTCTTGTGCATGCCCTCATGGAAGTGATTGCAAAATACCTTATGGTAGTCAACTATGCAACTCCTTGTAATAGAAAATTGTGCAATCCCTTGTGATAGTCAATTTCATAGTTACCAAAGGCAGTTAACTATGCAATTATTGGTGATATATAATTTGCACTCCCTGTGAATAACTAGTGTGCATCACTTTATGACAGTGTGGGCATACTTTCCAAAATTAGCGATGTCACAAGTGGCCGTTAACTAACCCTATCTCTTAGATTTCTGACATGTGTGTTCAAAACCATAACCCTAATTCTATGAGTACTCACCTATACAGGAAACTAGCCCATATATCATTCTCACACTCATATTTGGACCTCTATGCATTTTTTTAACAGAAGGAGTTTTTAGTTGCAAGTGCATCATTATTTAGGGTAAGTTTTGCAAATTTCACTTTTGTTTGATTTTTATTTCGCTTTTGTCATTTTTTCTTTCGTGTCATTTTTTCCTTCTTTTTACATTAAAAGTGTCACTTTTTATACTTTAAGATTTTGCATGTGTCATTTCACTCTTTCATGCTTTGTTTTTAGTGTTGTTTCATATTCCAAGTCATTTCTCATTCCAATAATAATTGTAGGTGAATATACAAATACATGGTAGTCTTCTCATTCACATTGTTCTTCTTGCTTGTTGTTGTTCAACACTTAGTTGAATTTTTAGTTGATAGACATCTCCATTTCTTCATCTGCACATTGCTTTCTTCCAGGAAGTAGATCTCAAGTCTTTCTCTCCACTGATGCAACATGCACAACTCCTAATATTTCCCTCTCGTCAACTATACATTGTGCAATTCTAGTCACCAGTAGTTCTTCCCATGCCCACTTTGATTACGTACTAGGTACAGCTTGGCCTCAATTGGGCACTGCGAACTTCGAGCTAGAATTTTGCTTCCTCTTATTCACTATTGATGTGAATTACACAATTAGAAAGCCCTCTTGTTGGAAATACTGAGAGGGGGGGTGAATCATTATTTAGTTTCAATTGTTATTTTTACTAGTTAGATCATTTATATTTAGAACACAAAATGAACAATAAGAATAAATTCTTTTATAAATTTCTTATTTGCAATAAATAGAGTACAATATATGTAGGGCTCCAACCCTAGATGAAGACACCGATATTCAATCTCCTAGACTCCAACCTGTATTTTCCTAGCACTGACTTGGACAACCAAGGCTCCAACCTTGCCAATTCTAAGGCACCAACCTCAAGGGCTCCAAGCCTGTTTCTGGTTCAGGCTTCGACCTAGTTTCTTGAGGACTCTGATCCTCTAGGGCTCCAAACGTATTCTCCAAGGCACCAACCTTGTCTTTTTGAGGCTCCAACCCTTTACTTCATCAATATAAGTTTGGTTATACTTCATGGCTCCCAATGTATTCTTCAACGATCCTTGATAATCTTCAGGTATCCCCTTACTTAGTCTCCTTGTCACATCATCAATGATAACCTATCTTCACATGAAGGTGTCTCCGATGTCCTTCATGGTATCCAACTAATTTCTCCAAGGTCACTTCATGATGACTAATGCATCATGGTCTCCAAGGATATCCACGATCAGCTTCAATAAGTTGTCCCAAGAATTATCCAAGACAATGAAGGCTTCTCCAAGAATGCTTCACAAGTCAACACACCTTTTCTAGCCTTCATAGGTCAACAGGTCTTCACAAGTTTTCACAAGCTAGCAGGTCTTCACTAATTCTACATACTAGACTTCTGATGATGATGTTGGAGTTGAATTGATTAAATCCTTGATGTTGATGTAGTAATACTGCAAAATATCACTCTTGGAGTAAATTTTTAGGATGTTCAATTCAACACAGGCACTCCACTGTAATACTTTTCATGCTAAGGTCAACCACTATTCCTTTGTCCTGAATAGTACATATTCCTCACAAATTCTCATAGTGATTTTGAATGATGTCACAATGAGATCCTTTAGAAACTTTCAAAACAACGATGAAATCATGTGTAGATGGTTCCCTGGAGATCAAGACCGACTTCTGGAACTTCTGATGCTTGTCTCAACTCTTCATAAAATGATCAAAATTATGCTTTAGAATAACGAATATTTAATCCTTGAGAAGCTTAGGATATATCTTCCTCAGTGATTATCCCTTCAAGATCCTTTCCACATAGAGTTATTGCTCATACTTTGAATTTTGAACCTCTAGAGATGCAACAAAGTCTTTATCTCATGTTCAAAGCTGCCAAACAGGTCTGAGGTCTTATATTTGCAAAGAAAAATGAGCCAAATTCATGAGGCTGCAATTTGAGTTTGACAAGAGTCTTCACACTATTATAAAAACTAGTCCAAGCTTCACAACACTATCCCTACCTTTGTTTGAGGTTGACACAATTCTTTGCAAAGTAGTCTCTCCATAAAAGTACACACTACCATGTTTGTATACTTCCAAGGTGATTGTTCCAATAATTCTAAACCTATTTACTGTGACTACCTCACAGGTTGAGCTACAGGTAGCTGCAGATTCGATGTAAAACCAAACCTCCACAGTCAGTAATTCGAGCCTTCTACACACATGAACAAGTTGCAATCTCCTCAGATCATTGTTACAAAAAATCTGAACTCTTTAAATAATTTAATACCAAAGTCTGTTTTAATGTTGTTTCCCTACCAATCCACAATTCAACAAAGGCATTCCTCAACAAAACCGAAATATTTTATGATGCTACTCCATAAGACTGCAATTCCAAGCTGTTGTATTGGCTTCCAAAAAGACAGTTTTGACCACAATTCAGTGATTCAAGCTAGATAAGGAAAATATGTTTAAACAATGGTCTAAAGAATCCTTCTCGGCTTCTATCTTAATTCTTCATCTTCCTATGATCTTCACCAAAAATTCCGTGCTAGAATGAGGAGTCTGAACTCCTAGATATACTTGTTTTCGATTAGAATTAGGGGACATGCATATTTGGATGGAGGCTGACATGGGTAGGCTAGCACAGGTCAGCTCGAGGACCAGATTAATTTTATCAACTTGTAAAATATATATCTCCCATCCTATTCGGAGTTTCGATCCAAGTGATAGCTCATTCAAAAGGAAAATTTATGCTCTAAAATATGACATAGGAATCAACTTGAGATGTTGCCTCTAAGATACTAAAAAACATTTTTTAGTGTGTCTGGTCATAAATTAGTGTTGAATTAGAGACAAGAGAGATAGACTTTTCTTGTTAGGCTTCTTCATGGTTTGGATTCTTCATCATAGGATCATTGTGTCATTTTGTAGGACATGCATGCCATAATGATAGTATCCATCGTTCATATTATCACGAAGGTATATCATCATGTATTCAATAAAGTGCATGTCTTCCAACCTTCATCAAGTGAAACATCTTTAAAAGAGCTTAAAATATTACCTTCCTAGTCTTCCAACCTTTATCAAGTTCCATTAACAATCATGGCCATTCATTTAGTGTATGACTTCATCAATGGAATCAAGAGATATCTTGACATCTTCGTGGATTCACATCATTATTGCTGGCAACCTAGTCAACCAAGGGTTATGACATCATCATCTAGAACCAGGAATCTCAAGAATATTGACATCTTATTCAATGCCATATTGACATCAATGAAATCCTTGATTAACAATCTCCCCCTTTGTCATTGATGGAAATATTTTTTCCCTTTCAGCATTCTCTGCCCCTTTGACATCAATGGAAAACAAGGTACCCAAGTATTCCCCCTATCAAGATACTTCCTTTATTCATGAATAATATTCCTTCATAGGTATGTTACTCCCCTTGTCATGGTTCTCTTCCTTCTGGAAATTTGGTCCATGATGTGTTTGTAGTTCTTCATGTGGTGAACCAACTTCTCATGCCTGCATAAACTCTTCTAGCTCAAGAAAACTTGTTGCCTTGTAAACAAGTGGAAGAAAAGCATCTCATCGGATGAATAAGGGATCATGTTCTTCAATGAAGTTCCTCCCAAGAGATGATCTATCAAAGGATGATCATCCAAGTGTGACTCATCATGGTTTTCATAGGGCCCATTCATGGATAACCTCTGCAAGAATGGTCAAGAATCACAAGCTCCAACTTCATCAAATCAACAATATGTGGTGTTGGCTAGAATGTTCAAGAGACTTCCAGATTTGACTTGCTTCCTTCTCCATAATTGTGTAACTTTATTCTCTAGCTTGGTTGTCATGGTTTTAGCTTGTTTAGGAACCCAAGTCAAGTTATAATCACATTCCATGTGTCCAATGTTATGGAAATTGAAGAACTCTATCTTGTTCATGAATAAGAAATCGTGAATTCTTCTTGCAAAAGTTCTTCTAGGAGATTGGCGGGGACCATTATATTTGTATTGGTGATATTCCCTAAAAAAATTTTCCAGGTGCCCAAAGTTTGTAAAAGAATAGAAATATCCAAGAAATATACTTTGGTACTTGGGAGATGAATAGTTCCTTGAAGTACTTCTGAAGTATTTTTACCTTGGGATTCTTTGATGATATTCATTGCCTTTTTTATTCATGACACCATCTATAAGTATCCTTGGAGTTGGGTTTCTTCTAATGTCATCTTGACTCTTGCCTTTGTTGGAACTGGGAGTATCATTTCTTCCTGGCTTCCTCACATCCTTGTTGTTTGAAGCATTATCATTCTTGCTTGAGGGTTCACCTGCATAGCCAAGACCTGATTTATTAAGAGGAGATATTTTATGACTTAGGATGTCATCTAGGGTTTGAAAGCTTTTCAAGTTCTTATTCAACAAGACAACTTCATTTTTAAGTGTGATGATATCTCATTTCAATTTTTCACAATCTTCATCTTTCATGACTAGTTTCTTCTTAATTTCTTCCATCATCCTTGTTGCTTCGACTTTAAGGGAGATGATATTTGATTTCATTATGAAGATTTCTTCATCCTCCTTTGCTAGGATTCTCTCCATTTCTTCTTTTATTCTTGTAGATTTACATGTCTCGGCCTTGAGAAGATTGATGTTTGATTTTAGTTTGAATATTTCTTCATCCTTTTCTTCTAGTTGGCATATCATGGTGTTTCTCTCCTTTTCTTCTTCATCAACTTGTCCTTCTATGAATTCCAAAGTTTCCATCACCTTCTCGGCTCCTTGCGCTTGTTTCCTTGCTTCTTCTAGTTGAGATCTAAGAGAGGAGACCTCTTCCTTGTATTGACCAATCTCTGCTTCAATATTGTTCAAGCTCTTAAGTCTTTGTTCAAGGTGGATTGGAAATGTTTCTTCCCTTTTATTTGCCTTATCAAATTGATTTTTCATAGATATGACTTCTTCATTATGCTTTCTTTTTTTTTGATGAAATTCCTCCTTAAGTTTGGTGAGCTCCTCATCTCTTTCTTGTATTTGAAGCTTGAAAAGGTCAACTTCGTTCCTTGTATTTTCTTGGTCACCATCTTGCACTTTCTTCCTAATTTCCTCATTTTCATTTTTCAAATTGTTAATCTCTTCCATGGAATCTATAAGCTTAGTCAAAAGATCTTTTTCAAAGTCTTCTCTGCTTTCTTCTTATTCTAGGTCTTCTTTGGCCTTGATGTCATCATTCTTATTTTCAACTTCCTTGATGGGTTCTGGATTTCCTTCTTTCTTTCCATCATCTTCTTGACTAGAGGTCATGGTCAATGCTCATTTTGAGTGAATATCATGAAGTTTTCCCCGTATGCCTTTTGTTGATGAACATTTTTCCAAATTGGCCTTCATAGAATCAGGTAGCCCATTCAAGATTGCTTTCATTACTCTTGTATTATACTCCTTGGATTCTCCTTCCATCATGCTATCGAAATCACCGATTTCTAGACTTCAACGCCTTGAGGTTTTAAGAAATTCCTCACTCTTGCCTCCCATATATTAAATTTTCTATTTAACAATGGATCCTTCGCAAATTGATTGACTCCAATTTCAACGGTTGAGGAAGAAACATCTTTAGGAGGATTGGAGACTTTCTTCCTTGGCTTTTCCATTTGTGTTCTAAGGATCAACCTTCAATCTATTAGCCTTTGAGTGAAGGTGCTAGCTCTGATTTCAATTTTTGGAAATACTGAGAGGAGGGGGGGGGGGGTGAATAAATATTTATTTTCAATTGTTATTTTTATAAATTAGATCACTTATATTTAGAACAAAAAATGAAAAATAAGAATAAATTATTTTATTAATTTATTCTTTGCAATAAATCAAGTATAATATATGTAGGGCTCCAAACCTAGATGAAGACACCAATCTTCAATCTCCCAAGCTCCAACCTATATTTTCCATGCACCGACTTGGACAACCAAGGCTCCAACCTTGTCAATTCTGAGGCACCAACCTCAATGGCTCAAACCATGTTTCTAGTTTAGGCTCCAACCCTGTTTCTTGAGGACTTTGATCCTCTAGGGCTCCAACCCTATTATCCAAGGCACCAACCTTTTTTTTTTGAGGCTCCAACCTCTTGGGCTCCAACCCTTTACTTCGTCAAGATATATTTGGTTATACTTCACGGCTCCCAATATCTTCTTCAACGAGCCCTGCCAATCTTCAAGTATCCCCTTACTTAGTATTCACATGAAGGTGTCTTCGTTGTCCTTCATGGTATCCAACCAATTTCTCCAAGGTCACTTCATGATGACTAATGCATCATGGTCTCTAAGGATATCCATGATCAGTTTCAATGAGTTGTCCCAATAACTATCCAAGACAGTGAAGGCTTCTCCAAGAATGCTTCACAAGTCAACAAGCCTTTACTAGCCTTCACAGGTCAACAAGTCTTCACAAGTTTTCAAAAGCTAGTAGGTCTTCACAAATTTTGCATACCAGAATTCTGATGATGATATTGGAGTTGACTTGATTAAATCCTTGATGTTGTTGTAGTAATAGTGAAAAATGTCACTCCTGAAGTAATTTTTGAGGATGTTCAATTCAACACAGGCACTCCATTGTAATCCTTTTCATGCTAAGGATAACCATTGTTCCTTTGTCTTCAATAGTACAAATTCCTCACAAATTCTCACAGTGATTTTGAATTATGTCACAGTGAGATCCACTAGAAAATTTCAAAACAACGATGAAATAATGTGTCAATGATTCCCTGGAGATCAAGACTGACTTCTGGAACTTCTGATGCTTGTCTCAACTCTTCATAAAATTATCAACATTATGCTTTATAATAATGAAAATTTAATCCTTGAGAAGCTTAGGATAGATCTTCCTCAGTGACTGTCCCTTCAAGATCCTTTCAACAGAGAGTTGTTGGTTATACTCAGAATTTTGAACCTCCAGAGATGCAAAAAATTCATTTACTTATCTCATGTTCAAGGCTACCAAACAGGTCTGAGGTCTTATAGCTGTAAAGAAAAATAAACCAAAGTCTTGAGGCTCTAATTTGATCTTGAAAAAAGTCTTCACACTGTTATAGAAACTAGTCCAAGCTTCACAAGGCTATCCATGTCTCTGTTCGAGGTTGACACATTTCTTTGCAAAGTTGTCTCTCCATAGAAGTACAAGCTACCACGTTTGTCTACTGCCAAGGTTACTGTTCTAATAATTTTTAACCTCTTTATTGTGACTGTCTCACAGGTTGAGCTACAGGTAGGTGCAGATTCGATCTAAAACCCAACCTCCACAGTCAGTAATCCAAGCCTTCTACACATAGGAACAAGTTTCAATCTCCTCAGATAATTTTACAACAAATACGAACTCTTTAAATACTTCAATACCAAATTCTGTTGTAATGTTGTTTCCCCACCCACCCACAATGCAACAAAGGTATTACTCAATAGAATAGAACTATTTTATGATGCTACTCCATAGGACTGCAATTCTGAGTTGTTGTAGTGGCTTCCAAAAAGACAGTTCTAACCACAATTTAGTGATCCAAGCTAGATAAGGAAAATCTGCCCAAATAGTGGTCTAAATAATCCTTCTCAGCCTCTGTCTTACTTCTTCGTCTTCCTGCGATCTTCACCAAAAATTTCGTGCTAGAATGAGGAGTCTGAACTCCTATATATATTGGTTTTCGATTGGAATGAGGGGAACTGACTCTTTGGAGGGAGGCCGACATGGGTAGATAGCACAGGTTGGATCAAGGACCAAATTAATTTTTGCAACTTGTAAAATTTATATCTCCAATCCAATTTTAAGTTTCGGGCCAAGTGATAGCTCATTGGAAAGGAAAGTTTATGCTCTAAAATATGGCATATGAATTAACTTGAGAAGTTGCCTCTAAGATACTATTTTTTTTTTTTAGTGTGGCTGGTCTTAAATTAGTGTATAATTAGAGACAAGGAAGATATAATTTTCTTGTTAGGCTTCTTCATGGTTTGGCTTCTTCATCATAAGGTCATTGTGTCATTTTGTAGGACATGCATGCCATCATGATAGTATACATCATTCATCTTATCACAGAAGTATAACATCATGTATTCAATAAAGTGCATGTCTTCCAACCTTCATCAAGTGAAGCATCATTAGGAGAGATTCAAATAATATCTTCCTAGTCTTCCAACCTTTATCAAGTACCATTAACAATCGTGTTCAGTCATTTAGTGTATGACTTCATCAATGGCATCAAGGGATATCTTGACATCTTCGTGGATTGACATCATTATTTATGGTAACCTAGTTAACCAAGGGTTATGGCATCATCATCTAGAACCAAAAATCTCAATAATATTGACATTTAGTCAATTCCATATTGACATCAATGACAACCTTGATTAAAAATTCCTCTCCCTTAGCAATTACACATTGCATAGTTCTAAGGACTATATCTTCAGCCTTTTCCTCTTGTTGATCCATCATGCACTATTGCATTTAACTATGCAAGGATATATTACTCTATGATCTAATTCCCAATTGAGATCACCAGACAATGTGTTACACCATTTTTTGGTCATCTAACCTATTATCATTAGATGGACCCAAGTATACCATGTAAGACCAATTTTACCCTAAGTAAAATTGCCTTCACTATGTTAAAACAGGAAACCCCAAAAGGAAATATTAAACAAACCTATATTTGTTTGATTTTCCTCATGGAATAATTAATTAAACCATAATTTAATTATTATTCACAGTCATGTTTAACCCAAAATCAAAGAAATTAATTAGATAAACCTTTATTTATCTTATTATTTTCTAGGAATAATCATTTAAACCTTATTTAGATGATATTCCTTGTTAAATATGACCAAATCACCCACAAATAATTAAATAAATCACTATTTATTTAGTTATCTTTCAACCACTTCCTTAAATAATTAAATAAATCATTATTTATTTGATTATCTTCTAACCGCTTCCTTAAAAAGATAAATAAATCATTTATTTATTTATTTTGGACAAATGAAGGGATTTGACCCAAGTCAAATACCTTTTCCCTCCAACAAATATAATAAAATATTCCATAAAAAGTGGATCTAGATCTGGTTAACCCATGCACCAAGATCTAGAATGACCCAATATTTTGTTATAAATAGGAGGGTTTTTCCCATCATTATTCACCTTTTGTTGCCTATTAGATCACTCTGGATCTATACACTTGGTCCATTTTTCCATCATTTGCTGTGTGAGCTCCCATTGAGCTCCTTTCTTTGCATTGGGTTTTCGACATCAACAAGAGAGATAAATCTTAGATCTGAAGTGCTGAGGACTTCCAAGAACCCATCCCACTGAGGAGAATTGGATACGCCTTCTTGTTTTCCTCCTAGGTGCCCCATTAATATAAAATTCTTTCAAAAATCGTTCTTGTCTTGTCTATTGGTATATGGAGCAAACCCTTATTTTTCTGCTTAATGTCTTTTCATGCATAGATCTGGTTTTTTGCAGCTCTTTTATGTCTAACTAACCACAGATCTGAAGATATTGGCAGCCACTTTTGTTGTTAGGGCTATTGGTTATGCGTAGCTAAAGTGGTCCTTTTTCGTGCACTTCGACAAAGGATTCATACTAACAAATGGCGACTCCACACAGGTTTTAAATTACGACCGCTGTCGTTTTTCCTATTCCTGCATATCCAGCTACTTCAGAACCTAGGGTTTCTCTTCAGCTGTTTATTTCTCCTATTTTCATGTTGTTTTTCTCACATAAAACCCTAAAACATCAAAATTTTTAACTTCCGTGTGTTTCTGGCCCTATTGTGCAGGTAAGTGACACCAACCGCAACTGAGACGGCAACTTTTCTGAAAATTTGCCACCGAGACAACCGGAACGGGGGGGTCGCACTTTTTGGTCCTAAACCTACGACCTGGACCTCCAGGTCGCACTTTTCAGCCTGTTTCCTACGACCTGCACTGAAATCAGGTCAGAACCTGCGACCTGCCAATTTTTCAGTGATTTTTCTGCAATTTTTCTGGGTTTTGCTGCAGCTTCTGTCAGGGTCTTCCAGCCTCTGTCTCAGCCCGCTTTGACCAAGTTCTGATATGTTTTTACTCATCTAAGTGGGAACCTAGCCCCCTAGGGCTTTAGTACCCTCCACTTTTTGTGGAAGAGTTTTAGCTGTTTCAGCCGTCTGTTTTTCAGAGCTTCAACCTCCTTTTTCCTGATCTGTTACCTCCCTTTCAGATCCTTTGCAATCAGCCTTTCTTCCTTTCAAATCACCTCTTGTCATTTTGTTTGGACCTCTCTTTAGGACCTCCTCCCTGTCCTTGCCGCCTTTTGCTGATTTCCTCCCTTTTTTCAGCCACCTCGCCTCTGTCTCTTGGCTGTGATCTGCACCTCTTTCCAGCAGTTTTATCCTCTAGATCCCTGTCCCTTTTGACCCTAGATCTATTGGCCTCTTTTTCTGTGTGTTTTGAATAGAATTTTTCCCTCTTTTAGAGCAGTTTTGAGAGACCCGCCTTTTTGGGTTAGATTGATGCATAGTTCGCTGTTAAATGTTCTGTTATTTCAGCAATCTATATTGTTCTCTGCAGATTTATTTTCAGTTACGCAGCACACTTTTTCTTGCTCTCAAAACGAAATGGGTTTAAAAATTAAAATTAACGCACATCACACACTGACCCTAAGTGAAGAAGCGCCTGGTTAACACCGCCTGGCAAAGACTCTAAAATCAATTGTCACTGCACCTTATCTGCCCTTGACATTACTTGATTCTGTCCCTTTCTGCCCTTGTCGGTTTCTTTCTTCCTGTCATCATTGCGCCCCCAAGGGGCCTTTCCCGGAGACTTCTTGGCCTTCACCCTCAGTTTCCGGTTGATCGACCTGCTCCGCCCCGCCGTCGTTGAGCCAGTCCACCTTCGAGTCCGCACTCCGACTCCTCTCTTGATTCATCGGGTCCTCCTTCTCCTCCTGGTTCTCCCCCTGTCACCTTTACTATGTATGGTCTAGGGCCTAATGCTAGCGGTTCTCCCGGCCCCAATGCCGGCCCTACTACTAGCGGAATCGCCACAGGAACTACCCCGGCCACCCCTGTGCTTCCGTACATTGCAGGCCTCAGCCTCCCCGATTTCCTTCAGTTGATTAATGACCCCATTCACCACAACGCTAATTTGCCTGCTATGCCAACCAAGCTCCCCTCCGACATCCCTAAGTTTGAGGGCCTTAATGGAGAAGATCCAACCAATCATGTCTGATCTTTCCACATGTGGTGTTCCTCCAATTCCATTACCCATGAATCCATCCGTCTTCGTTTGTTCCAACGCACGCTTACCGGCGAAGCTTCTAAATGGTATGTCGAACAAGCCACCTCTACCCATACCACCTTTGAGACTCTTGCCCAAGCCTTTTTGTCGTATTTCCAGCTCCCTCTCCGATACGATACTGGCACGGAGCTCTTGACTTCCTTCAAGCAATCCTCTTCAACATGCCTTTTCGCCCATATTCAAGAATGGCGAAGAAAACGGAGCTTATGTCGAGCCCCTCCCTTCGAAGATCGGGTTTATATGGACTGGTTCCTTCACACACTTCCCGCTCCCATCGGAAAAGATGTCGCCTCTCACTTTCCTCAAACTGAAGAAGCTGCCCTCCAAATAGCCTTGAAATATGACCTGATCTACGCTCAATCTGGTTATGTTTATACCGTTCTTCCTGACCTCCCCAGGCCTGGTGGCGCTAACGCCCCGGGGGCATCTCATTCCGCCGACGGTATCGTTGAAGCCCTTTCCCATCCATATGCTCAACCTCCTGTGGGCTATGGTCTCCCTCAGGGAGGGGCCAGCACCTCTAGCACTCTTCCCCCTCCCGATAGCATGTATCCAGGATACGGCATGCCTCCTCCTTTTTCCCAACCTCCTGCTTACCTCAATTTTTCCCAACCTAACCCTTACCTTTATCCGCAGCCTAGTGCGCCAGCTCCTCCAGCATATACGCTTCCATCTCCCTTGCCTCCTCCACACCCGCAACAGCATTTACAGCCCCCTCCAGGGCAAGTATTTGCACATCAGGGTGCGACTAATCCTCCTCATTCTCAAAGAAGGTGGAGAGGCAATCAATACCAATCTACCCCTGGTACCCGTGGACCCAATTCTAGTGTGGACCCTAACACTGCGAACCAGCAACAGGGCACTCAGCCCAAGCCGGACAGGCCGCTTCGCACAAATAAGCCTTGTTCGTGTTGTTGTGTTTACGGTCATTACACCCACGATTGTCCCCTCTTACCCCAGATGCGGCAGATTTGGGAGTCTCAAGCCACATTGCGCAGACAACACGCCTCCCCTCATGGTCCTCCTAATGTGGCCACTACTCAACCAGATTTGTTTACCGATCCCTTCCCTCAGCAAGGATTCGTGACTACCCAACCGCCTGATAGCCAGGTCACCACTCCACCTTCTCTTTCTGGTTCCTTCGATTACCAGATCTTTATGATGCACTCTGATCCTTCCCCGACCGTCGACCTTCACCTTCAAACTCGGTCTCGTCAGTACCCCAAGCCTCCTACTCAGTCTGCCCCCGAGCCTCCCTCTTCAGGTTCTACAGAGCCTTTTTCGACATCCAGTGGCCCCTTACATATCCCTCAACCCAAATTTGAGGTCCATACCAAGATTCCTAAGGGACCATTACGTCGAAATGCTGCTTCTGGTTGAGCTGCTCATTCGTATAGCATAGTAGATGATTTGGTGCAATCTCCTGCTGCCATTTCCACACTGGAACTCCTCCAGTCGTGCCCTTCCCAAAATAAGGCTCTACTATCTGCCGTGGGCGTTGTAGATCCTGCTGATGACCAAATGATTGTTTTCGATGCCACTCAATCAGACCATCCTCGTCTTCCTCCTTCCGTCGCCTTCCAAATCCCAGTCAAAATCCGGAACGCCAACGTTTCCCGGTGCATAATTGATGAGGGGGCATCCACTTGTGTGATGTCCGCTTCAATTTGGAAGCAACTCAGATCTCCTGAGCTGGCCCCTTCCACGATCACCCTTCGAGCGTGGGACGGCCACGCCTCCCAGCCCATTGGCCTTTTCTGCAATTGTCCTATCACCCTCACCGGTAAGACCGTTTGCGTTGACGTCGAAGTCATTGACGCTCCTCTAGACTACAACATTCTATTGGGGCGGAGCTACACCTATGCCATGTCTGTTGTCCCATCCACGGTTTTCCGCAAGATGTCTTTCCCACACAATGGAAAGATAGTCACCATTGACCAGCTATCTTATCATGAGCCGCCGTCTCAGACCTCCCCTGAGACGACCATCTCTTCTATAGCCAATAAGCAAACCGTCGATTCTTTGACCAGTGTCTCCCCCGGCGTCTACAAAGATTCCTCCCTGCTTGGAACTTTTCCTAATCTTCCTCCTCCTCCCATCACTGATCCCAGCTTATCGAATGTTTGCATGATGCAATCGTCCCAGGCTGCCCGTAAGCGGCTTGCCTAGGCTAGTCAACAACCACCCCCTCGCCCTTCGCAACCCGCTCCTAGCTATTCATCTCCGCCAGTCAAACCTCCTCCTTCTGGCCCTCCCCCTACAGCTGGTATCCCTGAACCCCTTTATCCTCCTGGATCGGTTCCTCCTAGCCTTAACCATCTTGAAGCCGTCCCTCTTGGTCATTACCCTGCTGGGCAGATCCCTTTCCTAGCTCCCCCTCCGGGAGTATATTCTGTCCCCGTCATGGCCACCCTCTCTCTCCCTAACTTGACCTTGGGCATTCCGGTCTGGTACCTTGATCCCCCAGCCACCACCCCTCCTGGTCACCCCAAACCTTACATGGCTTTGACACCGGTTCAACCGGTCCCCCTCGCTTCCTCCGTTGCCACTGTGCCCCCAGCACCTCCACAGGACCCCTCTCCTGTTGTGACGGCACCCAGGAAGAAAGGCAAAGCCCGCAAGGGGGCACCCAAAGACAAGACCACCACGACTGACCCGGCTCCTCCTCCGCCCGCGAAGCCTTGTGCGTTATGTGATGTCACCGGTCATGCCACCCATGCTTGTCCTGAGTTACCCCGTATTCAGCCCATGGTGAAAGTCGCGTTCCCCGAGTCTACGGTCCCTGAAGCCTCCACTCCTTCTTCGTCCGTAACCAAGAACCCCAAGACTCTCCGCACCAACAAACCCTGTGCTTTGTGCGGCGTTCATGGCCATTACTCCCACCATTGTCCTCACTTGATGCATTACCGCGCCTCTTTAGAGGTGATCCGCGAGTATGAGGTTGAACAAAATCAATCCGCCTCTCCCATCCTCGCGCAGTATGCTTCAGGTCAGCCTGAGGATCCCCCCGCTCCCATCGACATTCCCCCCCCTGATGTTCAGATGACGGAGTCTACTGTAACCATTCTTTACCTATCCTCCTCTGCGAGACACTTGGAGGCTAGCCCCCCTGCATCCTCCCCTGTTGTGTCACCTGACCACCCCTTTTCTACCCATACACGAGATCACTCCACCCGTGTCTCTGTTGACCTCCGCAGCCCGAGTCCTCTCCATACTTCCGATAGCCCTCATATACCACCCTCCAGTTTGTATATGAGTCACAGTCATCCTGCTCCTTGCACTCCCTCCCGCAGTTGCCGCCCGATGTCTTCTGTGCACTCACGTTGCCGTCATTACCTTTCCTCCCCTCATTTGTTGTCTTGTAACACCATTCTGCAGGACCCCCCGTCCACACCCTTTATCGGTTACGCCGATGGTGCAAGTCGTTACTCCTGGAATCTAGCCTCGGCAGGTTGGGCCATCTTCACCCCCTTGCATGCCCTTGTTCTCTCTAACGGGGTCTGCATTGGTTCTGCCACCAACAATCAGGCCGAATATGATGCAGTGCGTGGTCTCTTAGCCGATGCCCTCTTTCATCACATCCTCCATCTGCACGTTCGTTTGGATTCCCTACTTCTTGTAATGCAACTAAATGGTGTCTATCGTGTGCATAACCCTGTGCTGTTTAGATGCTATTTACGAGTGAAACTCTTGATACGTGCATTTGAAACCATAACTTTCAACCATGCACCTCGAGACCAGAATCACTATGTAGATAGTATCGCAAACCATGTTCTAGATTGGCATTTATCACACGCATTTCATACAAGACAATAACATTCATAATCATTAAAAACGATGCATATCCATAATATGTGTCGCAAAAAACATGTGTTTAGAGTCCATCCACTCTGATACATATGACATGCCCATAGCATGTTACAAAAAACTCAAAACTGGGGGCACCACTTGCCCCTACATACACACTAAGGGGAACCACATGCCCCACACCTAATCACTATTTGGCAGATCCCGAGCCAATGGCTCTGCCCCTGCAGCCCGTAGATCACGTATGCCTTGACCGGCCATCGCCATGCGCCGCATGACACCTCGCCATTCCGAGGGCAGACCAATGCATGCCTCCACGTACTGGTCGTCTAAGTCTTGCCACCCGCGCTCTGAAACTCCGGTCAGCAACGTCTCGCATCTACGGCGGATGTCCTCCAGGAGGGTGGCTACATCCTCATTATGCGCTGCTCTCGACCCACTAGGACCTGTAGCTCCAACTGCTGCCGGTCGTCCCATATATCTAGCCGGTTTTACTGGTGCTATATTTGCATACCAACAGTACATGAATCAGTACCCTAAACTATGATTCACAAAACTGTAAACATGCTCATACAAGAATAGCAATCTATCACTCACCATCGGGCCCCCAGACTCGACCAGGCGGAAGTGGCAGGTCCAAGTCTCCACAATAACTCATCCCACTGTAGGGATAGTCGTCTATGTACAACGACATCTGATCCCAATGGGCAAAAAACTCAGGTCGAAACACTCGCCCGACCGCCCCTCCTCCTCCCCTGCACAACAGCCGTCCCCAACGATGCATCCTGGGCTCTCTCGGGCCCCCATCTGGAAGTTGTACACGAGGCCTCAAGGTCAGGATCTTCTCAAAGAAGAAGGCGCACAATAAAGTCCCATATGAGCAATCATGGTTCACCTGCCGCCTGCATAGTCACAACTGTCGCTTTAGTGCCACCAACATCATTTGGGCCCACCCAAAGTAGGTCCCACCCAGTACACTCTCCACTATCATCATCTGCCCCCCACTGATGTGATGGAGCGCCTAGTTGCCCAGGATACGTAGCACAGTTGCGGCCACTGCACGAGTTTCTAGCCTCTCTAGATCCCCGATCGGTATTCGAGTCCCCTTGACTTGGAGACCCGGTCGACAATGACGCTCCACAAACTCCATGATATACCGCCCCCGCGGCAATACTGGCTGTGTGTTTCCCACCATCCCAAGTGGCGGGAGACCAGTCAGGAAATACACGTCCTAGACCGTCAGTTCGATCCTGTGCCCCTGCACTACAAAGACCTCCTAATCTGGATCCCAGTAACTGATAATTCGGGCCAATAACGGTTCTCCTGCTCTCATCAAAGGGTTCTCCAAAAACTTGAGAACCCCAAACTTGGCCAGTACACGATGGACGCCCTGATCCGCCTGGATCTCTGCCCGTAGTGTCCCTAGGTCTCTCTCTCTCCAGTTAACCCGTAAATTTTCCATACCTGCACAAAAACATCATCTTTGTTAGCATACAGATCGGGAATACCATAACCAAATACAAAAACCTAGCTCTCAGCCATCAAACAGCACCAAAACCCCCTCATCTCCCAGGTCGCAGCTTTTTGCTCTTTTCTGGACCAGGTCACAGTTTTTGCCCTGATACTTGCGTCCCATGTCGCACTTTTTGCCCCAAAAAGTGCGACCCGGCCGTAGAGATGAAGGAGGGGCTGTTTCTGGGATTCTAGGCCCTAAACTGAAAATGTAATCCATCAAAATGCAAGAGAAAGGTTAGACCTCTTACCTGCAACTGACGGATCGAGATTCCAACGGTCGGTTTGTCCGCTACATTCGCCGCAAGATTTATGCCTTCTCTCCTCTCTACATTCACCACAGCAACAATAGCAAATGAGTGATTTTGGAGGGAAAACTGCCTTATTAAAAGAGAATCCCTGTTTCTTCTTTCGACTGTTGCGACCACACCGTAGCCCCGTTTGATGAACTGTCTGCACCGTTGGAAAGCTCTCATCGAGCCCTAAAATGGGTATCTATTATTTTTTTGTGATCTGATACTTCACCAGGACACATTTTGTCCAAGAAGGGTCACTTCACCTCTCCTTAAAATCGAATTTCCTCACTTACGACACTTGTACTTGGGGCACCATCTTGCCTCCTTACTTGTCCTTGTTCGTGTCGATTTTCGTCATGAGTTCCCATCCTGTACTCATGTTTTCACAGTCCCCCATTTGGGCCTTTTACTGTGTGGCAGCACCATAGAGTCGCCCTTGTTTAGAGCATCCAAGTTGAGTCATCAGCGCATTCATGGAGTCTATCCTGAGTCCCTTTGTACCCCGCTATAGCCCTCCATCCTTCATTGCTTGGTCTCTCTCTTGTGTCGCATATTCTGACCTTCAGTCCCACTGTCCCCTATCCCTTGTGATATTGTGTCAGTCGCTGCCATGTCATTCATGCCATTTGTTCTCTAACAAGGGAAGTCGTCCATTCGCTACTCAGTCCTTTCTACTTCACTATCATCATTAGTGTCAGTCTGTCCATCGCTCTACTCTTTTCTCTCGTGCCTTAGTTGAGGGCCTCTCATTGCCTCACCTATGTCGGACCTCCTTTTGTCGACAGCAGCTCATTCATTCCAGAAGCCAGGTCTAGAGGGCGGTGTACCTTGGTTCCAACTTCCACTCTTGTTCGGTGCCTCAGATCAGGCAAATAGATCTCTCCTTTCCCTTTGACTTGATTGTTTCTCCAGCTCCTTTCAGCATGATCGAGATCCGTATACTTGATGGTCCAGTGATCCAACAGCAGCTCTTGATGATTTCCCGGGTATGTGTGAGATGTCTCAACCCTCATGAGGGGGTGGCCCTGCAGGTAGCCCCCCACATGCCCGGATGACCTCTTCCTTGCAGCCTTTAATACAGCTCCAGATATTTGATGATGTTGGTCGTAGCCACTTGCAGCGCCTCTTTGATTTTCATGTATCAGTCAGATTTTGTGAGCCCTTCCCCATTTACAGGGGGTATTTGGGGTTGTATTTGTATCTCATGTACTCAGATATTATTGTACAAGTCCTGGCTGTTAACCCAGGCACAACATGTATATGGGATTCCTCATTGTATTTTTATCTGGCTCATGATTATGCCAGCTGTACTTTATGGTTCGGTCCCTTGTTTACTGGACACACTATTATTTTGTACTTTGTCTCAGCGGGCATAGGTATGCCTACCGCCTTCAGCACAAGTACCCTCTCATAAACAGAGACTTGTTGCACCTGTGAGTCTCATCTCCTCAGGGTCTAGTTCTTCAGCACACTATCTACCTCGCATTTCTCTCTTTGACTTCCCTTTTGTTGTCTAGTGATTGAGTTCTTACAACGTACTTCGGTCATACGATTTGCTCCTGACACTCGCACGCTGGGGGGCAATCTGTTACACCATTTTTTGGTCATCTAACCTATTATCATTAGATGGACCCAAGTACACCATGTAAGACCAATTTTACCCTAAGTAAAATTTCTTTCACTATGTTAAAACAGGAAACCCCAAAAGGAAATATTAAACAAACCTATATTTGTTTGATTTTCCTCATGGAATAATTAATTAAACCATAATTTAATTATTATTCCCAGTTATGTTTAACCCAAAATCAAAGAAATTAATTAGATAAACCTTTATTTATCTTATTATTTTCTAGGAATAATTATTTAAACCTTATTTAGATAATATTCCTTGTTAAATATGACCAAATCACCCACAAATAATTAAGTAAATCACTATTTATTTAGTTATCTTTCAACCACTTCCTTAAATAATTAAATAAATCATTATTTATTTGATTATCTTCTAACCGCTTCCTTAAAAAGATAAATAAATCATTTATTTATTTATTTTGGACAAATTAAGGGATTTGACCCAAGTCAAATACCTTTTCCCTCCAACAAATATAATAAAATATTCCATAAAAAGTGGATCTATATCTGGTTAACCCATGCACCAAGATCTAGAATGACCCAATATTTTGTTATAAATAGGAGGGTTTTTCCCATCATTATTCACCTTTTGTTGCCTATTAGATCACTTTGGATCTATACACTTGGTCCCATTTTTCCAGCATTTGCTGTGTGAGCTCCCATTGAGCTCCTTTCTTTGCATTGGGTTTTCTACATCAACAAGAGAGATAAATCTTAGATCTGAAGTGCTGAGGACTTCCAAGAACCCATCCCACTGAGGAGAATTGGATACGCCTTCTTGTTTTCCTCCCAGATGCCCCATTAATATAAAATTCTTTCAAAAATCGTTCTTGTCTTGTCTATTGGTATATGGAGCAAACCCTTAGTTTTCTGCTTAATGTATTTTCATGCATAGATCTGGTTTTTTGCAGCTCTTTTATGTCTAACTAACCGCAGATCTGAAGATATTGGCAGCCACTTTTGTTGTTAGGGCTATTGGTTATGCATAGCTAAAGTGGTCCTTTTTCGTACACTTCAACAAAGGATTCATACTAACACAATGAAAGAGAATGGCTAAGACAATCTAATAAAAATCCCCAATCCAGATGGCCATGCATGCAGTTTCGATGCAATTTCTAATCCTAAAAGGTATGAGCAAGTGCCTTGCCTCCTCGCAGGTTGGTGAAGGGTTTTGGGCCTAACGCAGAATCCTTGCGCTCCAATCAAGCGATCTCTTTCATCCACTCTTGATCCAAAGTATGAACAAAAACACAACCAAACAGAGATGACAAGTGATCGTCAACTCAAAACATCGAGAAATCACAAATACAAATTATTGCAAAATTGATATCAGGGAAAGGAACATAGTTTTTTATTAACCATATAAGTGAAAGTATATCAATACACCTTCAACGAATAAGATCCTATCCTCAATATTGTAGCATGGTATCCTCTCCCAATATAACAGAGCTCTCGCACTATAGTTTGTATACTTCATCTTACCTCTTTCTTCTCAGTGAGATTATAAAGGCTCATTCTGTCCTCTAGGAGAATGTATCTAGACACCTAGGGGCTTGAGAAGTTAGGAACCTTCTACAATAATGGACCCCTAGCCAACTCATACACAAGTGAGTCAAGTTGATCTCCTTGGAAATGGAAAACTCTAAACACCTTTTTCATAATTATGAGTTTTTTCTCAATTATCTCAATTATGAAATACATATTATCTCATAATTATAATATTTTGGAAAAATAAATATGAGAAATTGCTCAATTATATATTTCACCATTTTATTTTTTATATTTTGGGGTAGCATCGGATGAGCCCTAGCTTTGAAATTTTGTGGAGGACCTGGAGTACAGGAGATCTCCAAAACCCATAAATAATTTGGAGAAATTCCATCTGGTTTGATAGTTATTAAATAATTAATGTTTTAAATTAAGGACCCTAAGTCTAACTTAGGAAAATTAAGAGATTAAAGTGAATTAAATTAAACATGTGATGATAATGTTCTAAGTGACATGGATCAAGAAACTTCTAATCTTATCCATTGATTAGAGATTAGATCACGGCCTTTGGTTTTCCAATGAGAAAAGTATAAGAGAAGGGCTTGGGGTCAGTTGGAGGACACACACATTGGGAGAGCACTAAAGCTAAGTCAAAATTCTAGGGCATGGTTTGCTAAGAATTTCGAAGTGAGTTTGTAGTGTGGTGAGGGGCAGAGATTGGAAAGGGATGCTTTGATCCAATGCCAAGAATACAACGTCGGCAGAGAGTCAGCATACCATATAGTGCAGAGACCAACCAGAGCTACGTAGTTCAATTAGAGCCACGCGAAGGGCAACGCAGAGGCAACAATAACCCTTTAGGAGTGACATGGGCCCAGTCAAGGCAGAATAGAGGCAGAGTAAGCCTAGAGAGGGTGACATAAGCCCTTCCAGGGAAATGAAGAGGCTCACGCAGCCCAAAAAAGCTGACGCAGAGGACTGAGGGACAATGCTAGGGTTTCCGATGGGCCATAAAGGACTCGAGTTCTGTAAATCGTATTTGAGGGTGTGAATCAGCCATATTTTCTTTCTCCGAGTGAAAGAGGTATTACTGTCATGTATTTTCTCTGTAGGTCCAACCATGTGTGGTGCCCAGATATTGTTGTATTTAGATTCTACATAATAATAAAACCCTCTAGAGCTAGTTGCACCGTTTTTCTCGCATTTGGTTTTTCCGAGGACATTTGTCCAAAAACTCTGTGTCAATTTTTCATATGTGCATTATGCTCAGTAAATGATCTGTAAATGTGTAGGCTATAGTTGTGTTTACTTTGTTGATTTTATTGAATAATTTAGCAAATTAACTTGTAATTTAATTCAAGTAGGAAAATTAACTCGAGACACTACCGTAGGATTTCTAGGTTTAGAAATTTCCACATGGTTTCATAGCATTAAAGATCAATTTGAATCACCAATAAAGTGGCTGAAGATTTATTTTGCTGAAGATAAGGCAGTTGAAGCAGAAGAGTTCCACAGAGGGCAATGTAGCACATGGAGGATGTAGTACCAACATAGGCCATGTAGGGGTTGACGTAGTCCCATCTGAGTGATGCAGAGGCAACACATACCCTTCCAGATTAATGCAAGAGCGACCTGCATTGCGCAGTCACTACACAGAGGCTACGTTGAGCCAGTCTGCTCACGCAGAGGCTAGTCAGAGGGACATGGTCCAGTTTAGAGGTTGTTGTGCAGATTTACCATAGTCCGGAAGTGTAGCTTCAAATCTTCATAAGTTGCTAGTGTGGTGGAGATTCTATCGGTGAAAATGTGTGCCTAGCTAAGTTGACAAAGAGCGGGAGGAGTAAAACTACTCAGCAGATTTTTTCCAAAGAAATCTAAGAATCGATTAGGAGGGTGATCGAAGAGGGCTGATATAGAGGATTTGGAATATTTCCAAGGAGGTAAATCAGTTTTCATAGGGATTAGCTACTATAGAGGTTATCTTTACACCAAGAACCCTAGATCTAGGCTTTTGTTGAGAGTAGCAACAACAATAGGGAGAGGAGTATATGTTTCGAAATATTGTTTTGAGATAGAGGGCGCCATACGGACTGCGTGATCAGGATAGGTTGGACAACCTGTCCAACTTTGCTATCTGGAAGGCTGGAATCCTGATGGTACTGGAGGCATATGCATTATGGGAACATGCATAGAACGTCTTGGCTACACCAACCAATGTTTCTCTTCTTGAAAAGCATAATGAAGCAGAGGCAGATGCTAAGCACTTCATCATGGATGGGGTTAAGGATCATTTGATCCCACACATTTCCGAGAAGAAGATGACTAATGCTACATTGACAACGTTGGCCATAATATATCAAGGGAAATCCATCTAGAAGAACATGCTTCTAGAGATCTAGACGAGGTTATTTGTGATGAATAAGGAAGATGAAATCGATCCTTTCCTGTTCAGGTTGTAGTTGATCTAGGATCAACTGATTGACATGGGGGTTAAAGTGGAGGATGATTTCATGGTTATAACTGTACTAAATACAGTCGCAAATGAATGAGAAACGTTTTTGCAAAGCATATGGGCAGACAAGACCTTCCAAGCTGGGATGACATGTGGGCTATCATCCGACAAGATGAAATTTTCCAGATGACCAAGAGACAAGATAGCACCAAATACATCAAAGTGAAGAAGGAGGAAGACGAAGATGCATCCCTTTCATCCAAGAAGTAACAAGGGAAGTAGAAAAGGATCTATCCAAGATCTAATGCTTCAGGTGTGGTGAACTTGGACACTTCTCCACCACTTGTCCTCTAAGGAAGAAGGACAAGGAAGATGAATCCAAGGCCGTGACAACTAATGAAGAATATGGCTCTGATGATGATGTGGCTGGCCCAGGAGGTTTGGGTGCCCCAAGAGAAGAGGTGGGGTGATAATGATATGTAGAGTAGCTACAAAGTGGAGGCAGGATCCTTGAGGTCCCCAGACTCTTGGATCACATACGTGCTATGGGAGCCTTAAGATAGTAGTGGGGATGAATGGAGCAGTGGGTGCAGAGGATCATAGTGAAGCAGAGTGTTATAGGTCAATTTGGGCATCATTCCCAATGAACTAGTTAAATGGGCATCATCTCCAGGACCAATGACTAAGGGTCTATTATTCCCTATCATTTCAAGTTGCTACATACCCTAAGGCAAGAACAATACAAATCAAGCATGAATTTCATCAAGCAAAGGTTTCCAAGGTTTGAAGTTTATTATATAGCATATGAGAGCTCACCAACGCTGCCTCTAAAGGAACTGAGTGCGTTACATATGCAGATAGCCCCATGCAAGGCTACTCTACAAAGCACTTCTCGACATCTATGGGTGCGTTGGTCACATTGGGAGCGAAATTCTCATTGTTACGGAATCTCCACTTGGCCAGTGCCTTCTAGAAGAGTTCACATGTGTCAAGCTTCAAATCCAAGTGCCCATTTGACATCTACATGATTGGGAACATGTCTTGCCTATTATTGGAAAGTCATTGATTTCAAAACAACCTTCAGTTCATATATAAATTGAGCACAGATCTGAGTGTTTGAGAGGGAATAATTTGAGTAGAGAAATGCTAGAGAATTTTCAATTGAGAGCTAGATTTTTGTAACAGTTGCTGGAGAAATTTATACTATGATGGGGCTGAGGATCATTGCTGGAAGGGTCACTTCAAATCAGTAATTTGGTTGTAACCTCTCCTTCTATCATCAACAAAGAATACAACTTACTTTTCCCTATATGCATCTGTATTGGCTTTGATTTTCCATATTTCAAGATCTTAGTCAATGTATATTGTTTATGCTTTATTGATTTAGCTAACTAACTTGAATAGACATCTATATTATTGTTATATTCTGTTTTTTTAGTGTTCTTTCTCACAAGAAGCATTTTTCCTACAAACTGCTTGAATTTGAAGCTACAGTGAAAGCGACAGAGGGAGTCATTTAGAAGCGCTTGGATTACAAGTAAGCGTCTAATCCTTTCTGTGTGTCTGCTTTGAGTTAGGAAAGGTAGTCATAAAGTCTTTAATATTTTGTTCTATATTTTCATCTGTCTCGGGAAGCGTGTTTTATCCGTAATTCACAATTTCGGCCCAACAAATTAACGACCATACTATGGAATATTTCTCTTAGATCTAGGTGAATTAGCCTCTGATTTGCTTTGTTTATCCACCTCGTAGTTGTTACACACAAAGATTAAAATTTTTCAAAGCAAAATTTCAAAGAAAGTGAGTTAAAAAATATTATTTTTCCTTATACATTGTGCCCAATGTACCCTTAGACAGGACACAGTGCTTTGCATAGCATTGTCTCTCTTTCAGGCCTGCGTTGCAGAGCACTGTCTTCCCTTGGAGACTGCGTTGACTCCTGAAACCACCCAGATTCCTTTGAATTTTCCTTTGAAATTTGCTTCAGTTTGTTTTCTGCTGTGTTTTGAAAAGTTTGATCCTCATATTGACTAGTAACTCTATGTACTTCTTCCTCCTTTGACTGAAAAGTTTTTCAATGTTTGTTTAAAAAGTTTTTCTTTATCATTGACAAGTTGATTTCAAAGTATTTTTTATGGTCGAATTAAGAATCATTTTCCCTTGATAGGAGAAATTATTGTTGAAATACTCATTTTTCCTTCAAAAGAGAAATTGTTGTTTGTATTATTCATTTCTCGAAAGTAAAAGGCATTTGAATTGTTGATTTAGTGCACCTAGTTTCTTTTCTGCATTCATAAAATTAAGGAAACTGAAAAGAAAAACTTGCATTTGCATGTAGGATGTTTGTGTGTTTTGAAAAAAGGAACATTAGGAAATTTGCATTTAATTTGTGATCATTGATTTTTTTTTCTCACTGATTTGTTTGCTCACAAATTATTTGCTCTCTTCCCTTAGTAGCTAGGTTTTTCATTAAAGAAACTGAAAGTGAAATATTGCTTATCATTTTTAGCTGCATTTTAGGAATTTTCCAATACATCATCATGGTGAAATTTTGAAAGTTAAATTGTAAGCAAGATCAACATAAAATTAATCTCAATTTACCTAACAAAGCATTGGAACCATAACAGTAACATTTAGAAGGTCTAGGGTAGAGACGTGTTCTAGCGTCGTAAAATATAGCAGTTGTTGTTAACTTTTCTGCAATAATTCCGAGTGTGGTACCTCACTCCACGTACATAAGTATATCGTAGCTCGTCCATGCACTTTCGGGGTATATCGGGTGGTGTTACATTACGATAAGTATAAAGGGGTGCTCTCACTGTGCGGTTTCGCATCAGACAACGCTAATACAAACTTGGGCCTCCACGTACCTTGGGGTATATTTGGGAGGACAAATTTTAGGTGCTATCCATCTATAGTGAACCAAGTCGGACACCTTGTAAATTGTGATACACTGAACACAGGATTTGGGGAGATTGCCTGCGTGTACTTCTTGGTTCGCTAGGAGGTATTTTGCAGTTCACAGTTTCTTGGTAAACCCCTTTTCCTAGAATTACCCTTTTATTTTGTTTATTTGTTTTTTGGTTAAAATAAATCAATAATCGTGGAATAAAAACACCCTTTCCCCCATCGTTCGTACAGATTAGCTTTAAAACTACCTTTACCACCAGAAGTTACTTCTGGTAGGCAAAGGCTATCACAATTCGCCGAATCAAGTACAATTTGTACCTCTAGTGAAATATCATTTTCAAATAGACCAGAGTTAGCTCAAGTTGTTTCTACACATCCCAGTTCGTTTAGTGTTGTCAAAACAGAGTCTTCACAGCTACCCATGGTCATGATCATGGACTCGACGTTGTTCAACCACAAATTGATCCAGATCTTGACTCTTCTTTGCCAAAACATCTGAATCCTGAAGTTGAACAACTGGAAGTTGTTCCTACCTTGGTCATCCCACAAAATTCTGTAGCCATTGAAACTCCTATATCACACAGTCAACCGTATGAAATATACTTTGGGCCTGATGGTGAAATACTTCCACCTGGTTTAATTGCAATTGAAGAAATCCCACAAGACAATACACCTTTAACTCCAACCCATTTTGGGGAGGACCTTTACCGGTACGAGTCTTTTTCTCAATAAACACCCTCTGCTTTTGTTGATATTCCTCCTTTTCAAATTCCCGTCGATTCAAAATGGTATACATTTGGTCAAACAACCATGCCTGAACCAACATCTTCGATTGGGCCTGCTGTTCCAATTACGTTAGCACCTGCCCTTGCTACTCCGTCGATGTTTACCACTTCACCAGAGTCATATTTTCATGGTGGCCCTATGGTCCCATCAGGTTACAAATCATTATCTAGAATTTTCTTTGGTGCATCTTCAAGACCATGGTCTTTACCAATGTCACCATCTAGTATTTTAACTGGTAATCCTATCTTAAGTACTAAACGACTTGATTCATTATACACATCATCAGGGAAATATCAAGCCGGTCCATCTGGGTATATTCCTTCAAGTACCATATCAACTGGACTCCCAGCATTTGGAGAGCAATATTTTTCATCTTATTATCCTCCTCATGCTGGGGGAAAACCTTTGGTCACCCAATATGACAGTACTCGGTCACTTTTTGGTCAATATAATGTTGAAATGAATGTTTGTCAGTGGCAACCCACTATGCCTATCCAACCATAAACAATTGTACAATCGTGTCAACCGGGTCAACTTGTTACACCCACTTCATTACCACTTGTTAATACATCTATACCCCTATTACAAAATAAAAATTTTGTACATCAACCTTATCAAGCGGGTCCTTCAACTCAATATCATCAAATGTTGGGTCCACAGACTCCAAATCCTTTTGTTAATTTACAACAACCTGTACCAGGAATTATTTATTCACAAGTTGGTCTACCATTTTATGGGATGTCACAACCGCAACTAAGTTATACATATCAACCGAATCCAAGGTTTCCTAATTTGGGTTATAACATTGGTGGATAGACCACTTGGCATCCATAGGCGCAAATGCCACAAACTTCATTTCAATAAGTATCGTATCCAAGTTTTGGTCAACAAAACCCTCAAGTGTTTGCTATGCAAAACAAACCCTATCTAGGTTACCAACAACAGATTCCTTATGTTGGTGCTCAAAGGCCTGTTTCTCAAGCAATTCCATCTTATCTTGGCTATGCTCAACCTAACCTTAATAGAAAATTTCCCTTTGTTGCAACTTTAGAGTTACCAGATTTAAATCGATTAACCAATGATCCAATCAACTATAATCCTTGGTGGCCGGTGATACCTCATAACTTACCCTCGGATATTACTAAGTTCAATGGAAGCCTTGGAGAAGATCAGTCGACTCATGTTATGACTTATCATTTATGGTGTTCATCAAACTCCCTAAAATATGATTCTGTTCGACTATGTCTTTTCCAGCATACGCTCACAGGTATAGCTGCAAAATGGTACATTGAATTACCTAGAGCTTGTTTTGACAATTTCACTGCCCTAGCTACTTTATTTTTGACCCATTTCTAGTTACCCATCAGATATGAAACTGGGATGGAACTCTTGACCAATTTCAAATAGACTAATGCTACTCACATCTCTGATCATATTCATGAGTGGTGTTGTTGTCGACGAATGGTTAAGACATTTGTTCTGGATCAACTCCTTGCTGAATGGTTCATTAAGTCCTTGTTACCACCTATAATTGAGGATGTGGCTGAGGGTGGCGTCGTCACAGAAGAGCAAGTTATCGCTTGTGCCTAATATTTAGACTTGATTTATACTCAGTTTGGCATGCTCTATGAAAAAATCCCTAATGCGCCAAGATCTAATTTCAATGTTCCTGCTCAATTAAAGGACTCTTATGTCGAAGATGGCTTAATGGGCACTACAAGTACACACCACACTATTGCATCTAATCCTGCTCCTACTTCTAAAATTAATGCCGTGTCATTTGATAAAGGCAAAGGTGACAAGCAACCAGGAAGTAAGAAAAAGGGGAAATCAAAGAAAAAGAAAACTTCTAACCCACAGGAAAGATCATCTGATCAACCATCTGGACCTAAAAAACCTCGTTATCCATGCATAATCTGTAATGAGGAACACATTGTTAGGGATTTTCCTCACCATGCTGAAGTCTCAAGAATCATCAAGACTTCTCATGCGTCAGGTGTGTTGACAGACCCATTTCCAAATCTGGACACAAATATGGTTGCTACGGATCCAACTCCTTGTTCCCAAGTGTTAATGTTATCTATCACAAAACCTTCAATAGATATTTTGATGTCGACGCAAAATAAAGATTATGGTAGTCAGGCTACTGATCAACCTACTACCTCGACAATGAATCCATCTACAGAATCAGTACCACCTACTGCTATTCCTGAATTGACAATCAAGCCACCAAAGGGAGTAATTCATAAATCAACATATAATCCTAGAGCAAGAGCTGCACAAAATTATAATATAGTTGAAGATTTGGCTCAATCCCCTTCAGCTATGTCTGCTCTTGAGGTATTACAAAATTGTCCCTCCCAAAAACAGGCTTTATTGTCGACCATTGGTGGAATTGATCGGACTGATTCTAATCTTTTCGTGTTTAATCATACGGGCTATGTGCCGCAACTACCAGCAGAATTGGCATTCTCCATACAGGTAAATGTTCTCAATTACCTTGTTCATCGTACTATTATTGATGAGGGAGCATATACATGCATTATGTCTCTAAACTGTTGGAAGTCACTTGGCTCGCCGCGCTTATCACAATCATCAACGACATTGAAGGCATTCGACGGACTTACATATAAACCTTGTGGTATTATTAATAACCTGCATGTTGAATTAGAGGGAAAAATAGTGAATATTGATGTTGAGGTTGTTGAAATACCCCTTGACTATAATATTTTACTTGGAAGGTCATGGGTATATGCGATGACTGCTATTGTTTCTACATATTTTAGACTAATTTCCTTTCCACATAAAGGTACAATTACAGTCATTAATCACTATCCTTCTTTGCTTCTGCTTCGCAGGTAACTGGAAGTGTTTTGTTCATTCACATACCCCAAATAGAATTTCAGAACATTGGTGTAGGACTCTTAAAGGATTCCACTCTCATGGGAACCTTTACATTACCGCCACCAACGACATCGGTAGAAATTGCAAGTATAGAGACCTACTACATGGTCTCTTCCACTCTATCTGGCTTAAGGAAGAGTACGAGTGATTCTAATATTTCTATGTTGGATGAGTTTCTGCCACCCAGCCCTATTGAGCTGGCATAGAAATCAATCTATCTTGCTTGGGCAGTAAATCCAAAATCAACATCGCCGAGTGTTTCGGTTGATCATTCTTTAGATTTTGGTACTCCATCTGATCCATTTTCCTCAATATTCTTGACAGATGAGAATATTTTGGAAGCTATGATGTCAGAAGGAGAACCATGGGAAGATTATCATCATCGTTCCCATCTTCCTGATTATGAAGAAAATGATCTTAGTGAACTATATCGCCCATCCATCAAAAATTTCTTCGAATTCTTTTCCCATTAATGCAATTGATTCCAAGCGAAATCTATCCAATATTGAAGAAATGATTTCTATTGATTTTTTGACCAAACCTAGCATTGTAGAGAATATTCATGTTGTTGTATCTTGTTCTCCATTAGAACTCGAATCATATCGTTCTATTTTTCGTGAATTTTGTGACATATTTGCTTGGTCTTACGAGGAAATACCAGGCATAAATACTAGTATAGTTGAACACACTATTAATATGTATCCTGATGTCAAACCGGTGCATCAACAGCTTCATCCTATTCATCGGAAGAAAGCCGCTGCCATCAAAGCAGAAGTTGAAAAACTTTTTCATGCTAGTTTCATTTACCCTGTTCTGCTAACTAAGTGGGTTTCCAATATCGTTCCTGTCATGAAAAAACAAGGAACCATTAGAGTGTGCATCAATTATCAAGATGTTAATCATTCTTGTCCGAAAGACAACTATCCTACTCCCTTTATCAACCAGATTATTGACGATTGTGCTGGATGTGAAATATTTTTATTCATGGATGGATTTTCTGGCTACAATCAAATCAATATCTTCCCAGATGATCAACATAAGACAACATTCATCTTTCCCTGGGGCACATTCGCTTATAGGAAACTTCTGTTTGGTTTAAAGAACGTTGGGGAAACTTTTCAAAGAGCAATGGATTATGCTTTTAATGACATCAAGCACATTTTTCAACCATATCTAGATGATTTACTAGCGCATTCACAAAATCATAATGATCACCCGATGCATTTGAGAGCCATTTTCTTACGCTGCTGACACTACAAAATATGCCTCAATCCACATAAATGTGTGTTTTGTGTTGGTTCTAGTCATTTGCTTGGATTCTTAGTCTCAATAGAAGGAATTCGAATCAACCCTTTAAAGGTTCAGGCCATTCTTGATTTTCCCGCGCTATCAAACTTACTTCAGATACAGAAAATTCAAGGAAAGGCTAAATTCCTAAGGAGGTTCATTCCAAATTACGTCGAAATGCCTAAAGGATTTACTCAACTCTTGAAAAGGGGGGTTCCCTTCAATTGGGACCAAGTTGTGTAAGCTTATTTTGATGCTGTCAAGGACACTCTTGTCCGAGCACCATTAATGTATCCTCCTAATTATCAAAATGATTATTTCCTATATATCACTTTGGCCGAAATGACCATTGCTATGGTATTGGTCCAAGTAGAAGACATAATTGAACATCCAATCTATTATTTGAGTCATAATCTCAATGATATAGAAGTTAAGTACTCATACGTAGAAAATCTTGCCTTAGCAGCCATTCAAGTTGTCCAAAGATTTCGCCATTATATCCTGCTCTGAAAAACAACAATAGTTTCAGATTGCAACCCCATGACTTACATCTTATCATGTCAATTTCTGGGGGGAAAATATTAAAAATGGATTGTCATTTTGCAGGAATTTGATTTGGAATTTATCAAATCCAAGTCAAAGGAGTCTTTAGTTTTGATTGCGCTTCTCTGTGACCTTCCCTCTGATAGTACTGAAACTACATCAAAACCATCAATTGTAGAGGAGTCTCTATTTCTGATCAGATCATCTGATCCTTGGTATGGGGATTTCATCATTTATCTCCAAACCCAAAATTTTTGACCTAATACCTCTCACTCTGAACAACGACGTATTCGATACCAAGCCATAGATTATCTGATCACCAGCGATACACTTTCTCATTGTGGTGTTGATACCATTTTAAGGAGATGCCTCACTCATGAGGAGGCCGAAAGAGTGTTAAATGATTGTCATGTTGGGGCTTGTGGTGGACATTTATCTGGATATGCTACCTCTCAGAAGATACTCCGCGCTGGTTAATTTTGGCCTACTATTTTTCAAGACTACATCCTCACAGTCAGAAGTTGTCATGCATGCTAGATTTTTTATCGTAAAATCCACAAACCGCCAACTCCAATGCATCTTGTTGTCTCTACTGGAAAATTTACGAAATGGGGTATTGACTTCATGACCTTTAACCCTCCTTCGTCTGGGAGGCATGGTTATATTATTGTCGCAGTTGACTATTTTACCAAATGGGCCGAAACGATGCCTACATTCAACAACACAGGACAAACAACTACATTGTTTTTCTTCTACCATGTTATTTCATGGTTTGGGGTCCCACAGGCTATAGTTACAGATCATGGGAAGAATTTTCGCAACCACATGATGTCTGAATTGATTGCCAAGTTAGGATTGTCACATGATAATTCTACTCATTATCCACAATCAAATGGACAATTTGAGGCTATTAACAAAATTCTTAAATGAATGCTTCAACGAATGATAGGAGTTCGTAAGAGAAATTGGCATTTGATCATGTACTCCGCTTTGTGGGCATATCAAACCTTGGTGAGAAACGCAAATAGATTTACTCCTTTTCAATTGGTGTATGGTCTGGAAGATATCTTACCAATCCAATGCGAATTATCATCGTTAAAACTCGCAATAAACTTGTTACCTGACACCTCAAAAGAAGAAGTGCATTTCCTTAACCTCATCCATATTTATGAAATGTGTCGTGAAGCCCAATTGGCCAACGAAGCACATAAGAGATGTATAAAGGCGCAATACGACAAAAATGTCCAGCCTCACATTTTCTCAGATGACGACTTGGTCCTTCTTTACGATCAAGAAGCTAATGTAATAGGTACAGGGAAATTTGAGACATTATGGCATGACCCCTATATTTTCAAAATATTTCTTGCTAAGGGTTCCTATGATTTAGTTGATTATGATGGAATTGTGTTGGCATAGCCTAGAAATGGGTTGTATTTGAAACATTACTATGCTTAAACATGAGCGTAGTAATTTTTTTGTATTATATTGTAAATATATGATGTTGATTTGCATTCACTATCTTAATTTGTTTTTAGAGTTTTCTTGACGTTAGTAATCCGCTTTACATTTCATCGCAGATGTCTGAATCTTCGGAACCATTTGTTGGATATGCTGATGGTGCTAGTCGTAGTACGCATAATCTACCCTCTGCAGTGTGGGCCATTTTTTCTCCGAACGACGAGTAATGAGTTTTCAAGGGATTTGTATTGGTAGATCGACGAACAATATCGCTGAGTATAGCGCACTGATCGAAATTCTCTTTGATGCCATTTCATTTGGTATTAACCACATAATCATAAGGTTAGACTCACAAATTGTGGTATTACAACTTACTAGTGTTTATATTGTTAGAAATCCAACACCTCTTAGATTGTTCCTAAGAGTTCGAATTTTGGAAATTCATTTTGATTTTATTCAATATCAACACATTTCCAGAAATTTGAACACATTGATTGATTCATTAGCTAATCAAGTTCTAGACAGACATTTGCAACACATGTAAAGAAAACATTCACATCATTGAATAGGATTGCACAATAAACATAGGAAAAACTCTGAAATCATATAGATAGATAGTTATAGGTTTTTACAAAATTTGTGCCCAAGACACATTGGTCATTTGACCTCAAAATGTATGCAAAATGTCATAAGTAAACTAGTGGTGCTCGTGATAACATGCTATAGATCTAGCTATCCTACGAAGTAACCACATCCAACAGTTAGGAACCCCAATAGTGTGTCACTACAGTCGCATAGGAAGCTCTTCGATCTAGCAATCCAGAATCCCGAAGGTCAAGCCCTCTATGTGCTGCTAAAGCTCAGTGAGAGTCTCAGCCAAATAGAGATCCTGAAGGATTTCTCTCCCGAAAACCCTCTCTACTGGCACATCTACTTCGCGCTTTGGTTCCACTACTGGTTGAACACAACCAACATTTGCATTACATCGAACATTTAGTTTAGTCTTGGAAAGAAATCAAAACACAAAAAAATTGTATAAACCTTAGGAAAATAAAAAAAACATGGTCAAAACATTCTCACCTATTGAACCCCACTGAGCATCTTCTGGTAGTGCTAAATCTGGATCTCCTCGAAAGTCGACGCCTACGTATGCATACTCATTGATGGCGACGATATGTCGTCGGAACTAGGTGAAGAATGCAGTAGAGAACACAATAGTCGATTAGCCATCATGCCGACCCATGAGTTCTACCCATCTCTGCATTTGAGGATCTCTAGGACTATCTATATCTAGTGTCACATGTTGTGGCTGCATCAGTGGAATCCGTTCCAAGGCGAATGATATAAGGATAGAACCATAGCTAAAATTTGTCTTCCGTCCTCCCTTTACTTTGTTCAATTGTTCCTTTATCTGAGATAGAACAACTTCAGACCAGTTGAAGACTGTTGGATCCATACACTCTAGCGCATATTGCATATACGATCTATTCGCTACGTGTAGTGTAACAATGCCGGGAAGTTTAGCGATTGTGAAAAGGATAGTTCTCAAAGGAAAATATCTGACATCCCAGATGTTTATTTTTCCATATTTGCTAGGTTCTGCCCCTAGATAGCAATACTGCAGAATATAATCCCTCACTGTCTCTCCTCCAACGGTAGACCCTGTGAGTGAAATGGGAAAACCTCTCCTCGACAAACCTGTGAGAAAATACACATCCTCAACTGTTATGGTAACCACTTGGTTCTTAATATGAAATTCCTCTATCACCAGATCCCATGCTCGAAATAAGAACTCCAAGAGTTCTATTTGTTGCCTCGTCTTGGACAATTTGAAGTACTTAAACAGTCCACAATCTCTTAGGGATCTTATAGTACCCAGATCATTCAAGGAAATCATATCTTGTTCTTCATGTTCTCTTTCCCTCCATGTAATTTTCATTATAATTCGATGGAAACCTGAAATACAACCATAAGATCCATTAGATTCCATTCATTGCAAAAAACTAGGTCAATTTTTGGCATAATAAGAAAATCAAAAACTTAAACTGCACCCAATGCACTCCTTGACAAGGGACAATGCATTGCACATGCAAGTACACTTCACTGTACCTACTATGCAATGCAGGTTTCAACATTTAGGGGTGCGTTGCCCTCATTTTTGGCAGAATTTACCCTAGGGGCCTTAAAACCCTAAACATTTGCAGAAATTGGAAATGAATTGAATACCAAAGGAAAGAGGAGTTTCATGGCACTAAACTAGATCAAACGGTGATGAAATCCATCCAAAGAAATGATTGCAATCAACAGCTAAATTTCAGGGGCAAAATCAGTTTCAGAGCTCCAAAATACATATGGTAACTATGGAATGGTAAAAATGAATAGTGAAACTACCTTTAAATAGTCATTTAATTACTTGCAAGTTAAATTTATTGCTATGAATATAGTTTTATTATGTTTTTATCATGAAATAGGTATTTTTAATACATTTGATGTTGTTTTGAACAATAAGTACAACTTATGAATAGATTAGTTGTGAAGATTTATTTCAAAGAATGACTTGACCACAAAGCATACTTTTTCTCCTTATTTTTCGAGCTTTGTTAAAAATGAAAAGGATTTGAAGCGCACT
Source organism: Pinus albicaulis (assembly GCA_034641835.2). NCBI lineage: Eukaryota > Viridiplantae > Streptophyta > Pinopsida > Pinales > Pinaceae > Pinus > Pinus albicaulis. The sequence continues at coordinate 127,896,833 of CM076580.1, read as the reverse complement.
TTTATCTCTTTTTCGAGCTTTGATAATAGTGAAAAAGGAACCCCTGGAGTCTTCTTTCAGCTATTTTCAGACTCCAATAATGTGAAATGATCGTCGAGCACTTGTCTTTTCAAGCTCGTAAAAGTAAATGAATTGATATCTACTCAGTATAAGTTTAACTCTTTTCCGGACTAAGATAGATTATTTACGAAAAAGGAATACCTTGGTTAAACATGACCAAAGAGGTTCTCTCAGATATTATATTACACTTTTTTGGATCTGAGTGACAAATTTACAAAAAATTACTTATGGAGTTTTCTTTCGTCCTCTTTTTCAAACTCTCTAAATATGAAAAAGGACCATGCTATCATTGTCGTTAAGCTCATTAAAACATAAAATAGCGATGGGTTTGTCGATCATGGCAAGAATCAAGTGTCATTCATCATTAGATTTGTTAAATTATTAAATGTAGATACTTTATTCGCCCGAAGAGTTGAATTATAGATCAAGAAAATGTTATCCTCCTCAAGCTTGTTAAAAAATAAAGAGGTACTACTCGTCAAATGACTGGGGAAAATTTGGGAAAAGTGAGCAAAATTTCTTTATGGTAGGAAGTCGCTCTTGAACATGACACTTCCTTCACTCCATGTCCGTGACTGTTTGGGTTGGGTAATCGTCTTGATGGTTTATTCACACCTATGGTTCATCATATCTTTACTTCGGTTTTGGGTCAATGCTGCCAACTCATCACAGTGTCACCGATATGTTCAAGAAAAGTCATCCATTGAATAAAATCATCCTTTTGCAATAATCGTAAACCTTTATTTTCATGACCGTCATCCCTGAAAATTGCTATATCAAGTCATACCCTTGTCTTCGAAATCAGTAATTCCTGTTTCGCAATAAGGTGGCTTCCTGTTGACAAAAAATAAATATCCAGGAAATTCACTTTGAAACATCAGATTCCAGTACCATGAGGCTTGTTACAACATTGACAAGATCCTCGCTTTCGGACCTTTGACTGAAAGATTTTGTTTGGAGTTCGACATCAAATCATCTATTCACGCCTTACGAAATGTACTGCAGTACCTTGAGGGCCATTTTCATTAATGGTGGTTCTCTTGTGTTTGTTAACAGCTCACATCATTGGCTGGTAATCAAACGATGTCTTTCCATGTTCGACGAAAAATCATATATTCGCATGGCTAGACTTGTACCCGAATGATTGAGTGAATGAGGTACCAGATCTAGTTTCAGCCATCTGGGTTGCAATTTCAGGATTTTTGTACACATCATCTGTATGGTGACCTTACATACAGATTTTCATCCAAATATGGGCCTATATCTGTAGGCATGTCTGCATTGGGCAACATTCCAGTGTTGACGACTTTCTGAATTATGTACATGTTATTAGATTGTTTATGTGCTGAACATGGGAATGCCTACCCTCAACAATTATGATCAAAGAGGATATATCATAATGTAATGTATTGTAATATTGATGCAGGTGACCACTCCACTTCATCTTCAGCCCATCACAGTGTAAAGCATCCCAATCAAATGTTTTTATTATTTTGACCTCATGCTTTAGGGGGAAATTGTTATAGGACAATTTCGGCATCATTCCCAATGACCTGGTTAACTAGGCATCATCTCCAGGACCAATGACTAAGGGTCTATCATTCCCTATCATTTCAAGTTGCTACATGCCCTAAGGTAAGAACAAGACAAATCAAGCATGACTTTCATCAAGCAAAGGTATCCAAGGTATAAAGTTTATTATATAGCATATGAGAGATCACCAACGCTACCTATAAAGGGACTAAGTGTGTTGCATATGCAAATAGCCCCATGCAAGGCTGCTCTATAAAGAACTTTTCGAAATATATGGGTGTGTTGGTCACATTGGGAGCGAAATTCTCATTGTTCCAGAATCTCCACTTGGCCAGTGCCTTCTAGAAGAGTTCACATGTGTCAAGCTTCGAATCCAAGTGTCCATTTGACATTTACATGACTGGGAACATGTCTTGCCTATTATTGGAAAGTCATTGATTGCAAAACAACCTTAAATTCATCTATAAATTGAGCACAGATCTGAGTGTTTGAGAGGGAAGAATTTGAGTATAGAAATGCTGGAGAATTTTCAATTGAGAGATAGATTTGTGTAATAGCTGCTAGAGAGATTTATACTGTGATGGGGCTGAGGATTATTGCTGGAAGGGTCAATTCAAATCAGTCATTTGGTTGTAACCTCTCCTTCTATCATCAATAAAGAATACAACTTAATTTTCCCTATATGCATCTGTATTGGCTTTGATTTTCCATATTGCAAGATCTTATTTGATGTATATTTTTTATGCTTTACTGATTTAGCTAACTAGCTTGAATAGACATCTGTATTATTGCTATCTTCTATTGTTTTAGTGTTCTTTCTTGCAAGAAGAATTTTGCCTACAAACTGCTTGAATTTTAAGCTACAATGGAAGCGATAGAGGGAGTCATTTAGAAGCACTTGGATTACATGTAAGCCTCTAATCCTTTCTGTGTGTCTACTCTGAGTTAGGAAAGGTAGTTGTATAGTCTTTAATCTGTTGTTATAAATTGTCATATGTCTAGGGAAGCATGTTTTATCCGTAATTCACAATTCTGGCCCAACACAGAGGGAAGAGCTGGGATTTTGTAGAGGGAGCAGCGTAGTGCAGAGGAAGAAACAACATAAAAGAAACATCACAGAGGGATGATGGGACTTCAACAGCATAGAGGAGGCAGTGCTTACGCAGTGTAGAGCTGTAGCAGCATAGTGACTTCAGGAGGACAACACAAAGTAGTAGCTAAGGGAGCTTAAGTGATGAGATGTAACCCGACTTACTTGTTTTTCAATACTTGGGTAGGGGTCCTTCATTTTCTTACTTCTCCGAAATTGAGTTGCAGTGCAAAAATTAGTAGTGGCAGTACTATGGGAAATACGATACAAAAATTTGAGAGGGAGTTGTAGTATAGATGTGGCAGTGATTATGGAAGAGCCATGGGCAAGAATACAGAGAGAAGAAACAATGCAATGATGGAGGGAAGAAAGCCAAGCATCAGCACAAGGACCGATGTCAGAGATCAGGGAAATGCTTCAGTGTGGAAGCATTGCTAGAGCACACTCCTCGCTAATAGGGGGTGTTGAGATTTTTGGGTAGCATCAAATGCACCCTAGCTCCGAAATTTTGTGGAGGAGCTGGAGTACATGAGATATCCAAGAACCATAAAGAGTTTGGAGAAATTCCATCTAGTTTGATAGTTATTCAAATAATTAATATTTTTAATTAAGGACCCTAAGTCTAACTTAGGAAAATTAAAAGATTAAAGTGAATTAAATTAAACATGTGATGAGAATGTTCTAAGTGACGTGGATTAAGCAAGAGTCTAATCTTAGTTTTTGATTAGAGATTAGATCATGGTCATTGATTTTCCAACAAGAAAAGTATAAGAGAAGGTCTTGGGGTCAGTTAAAGGACACACACATTGGCAGAGCACTGAAGCTATGTCAAAATTATAGGGCGTGGTATGCTAATAATTTCAAAGTGAGTTTGCACTGAGGTGAGGGGAAAAGATTGGAAAGGGATGCTTTGATCAAAGGGAAAGAATACAACAATGGCAGAGAGGCAGCATACCAGAAAGCATAGAGACCAACCAGAGTTGCGTAGTTCAGCCAGAGCCATGTAGAGGGTAGCGCAGAGGCAGCATGAACCCTTTAGGGGTGACACATGCCCAGTCAAGGCAACACAGGGGAAACATAAGCCTAGAGAGGGTGAAGCAGGCCCTTCCAAGGAAGTGCAGAGGCTGACACAACCTAGAAAGGCTGACACAAAGGGCTGAGGGAAAGTGATGGGGTTTTCGGTGGGCGAGAAAGGGCTTGAGTTCTATAAATCCCGTTTGAGGGTGTGAATCAACCATATTTTCTGTCTCCGAGTGAAAGAGGTATTACTGTCGTGTATTTTCTCTGTAGGGCCAACCATGTCTAGTGCCTAGATATTTTTGTATTCAGATTCTGCATAATAATAAAAACCTCTAGAGCTAGTTGCACCAGTTTTCCCGCATTGGGTTTTTCCAGGGACATTTGTTGAAAAATCTGTGTGTCACTTTGTCATGTGTGCGTTATGTTCAGTAAATGACTTGTAAATGTGTAGGTTGAAATTGTGTTTACTTTGTTGATTTTACTGAATGATTTAGAAAATTAACTTGTAATTTAATTCAAGTAGGAAAAGTAAATCGAGAAACAACAATAGGATTTCTATGTTTAGAAATTTTCACATTTATTAGGGGATAAATAACACATAAGTAAAATAAAAGGTGAAAAGGGATACATTTTAGCCAAACAACTAAGGTAATTTGATATTGGGTTTCTCTCACTATAATGGAGTGGAAAATAGGGTTATAATAGATGCCCCCTAATGTATGATTTTAGAAGAGAAATTGATGGCCGAAATGCATTACAATAATACTCAAAGCTCAAAATGGGAGGAAGGAGCGAAGACTACAAAGTTTGATCGGAGGAACTCAAATTTTTAAGTCTCAACTTCATTGATAACATCCTCGAGGAGGGCATACCCATGACCGGTCATAAGAAGATACTGAACATGGCTTCCATAAAATATACACTACAGATCCATGAAATGAAATGTTAGAACATGGGCCTAAAGAAATACACTATGGATGCATGTGACTCAAAAAATAGAGCATAGCCACTCAAAAATACATTCATGGATCTATGTCACAATATACATCAGTAGGAATATGGACACATGAAATATATAGAAGTGTCTCAGATAGTCCTCAAAGTACAGAAATGATACATAACTCCAATGCAATTTGGGAAGCATGCCATATAAGAGTGACATGTCCCTAACTCAATCTTCGACAAAACCTCGATGGTATGAATCTACATCATGCAAATATATGAGCTGGGGTCGAGCATGGTAGAAACCGCCTGATTGCCATCCAATGAGGTAAACTAGTAACATGCACGGGGGAATCCACCAATGAGGAAAATGGACCCCAAGGTACCTAGTACATTCCACTAAGTGTGAATAGATGAGCTGACATCGAACACCAGTGAACTTGATCAATCAGGAGCCACTAATGTAAACCCATTGTTGATCGTGAGGAATCCTACCACTAAGGTTTGAAAGCTCCAAGGTATTACTAGTTCCTATATTAAGCTCCTAGATAATGAGTTGAGTTTGACAAGAGAAGATTCATCAAAGGAGGGCCTTAAGGTACCCCCCATCAATCGACACAAAATAGACCAAGATAGTGTGATGTATAGATGAAGTAATGGAATGATGAAGTACAATTGACACAAGGATGACTGACTAAAAAAGTTCAACGAGCTACTGCAGATGCTGACATAGGCTGAGACTTCCCTTGAACACATAGCGGAATGACACAAGAGTGAGTTGGTGTCAAAATTTCTGAATCCTTATTACAGAAACCTTACTGCTAAATATTGATTCACTTCTCCTACTTGATTTATTACGATAGTTATTTAACTGAATATTCAGAAAAAATTCGAAGTAAACACAAATATAAGCCTACACAACTACATATCATTTATTGAACATCACACACATATGACAAAATAACGCACAATTTTTTTGGAAAAATGTCCCCGGAAAAACCCAATGCAGGAAAACTGGTGCAACAGCTCTAGAGGGTTTTATTATTATGTAGAATCTGAATACAACATTCTAGGCACTAGAAAAAGTTTTCCCTACAGAGAAATTACACGACAGTTGTACCTTATCACTCAGAGATAGAAAATATGGCTGAATCACACCCTCAATCAGGATTTACAGATAATGAGCCCTTTTTGGCCCACTGGAATCCCAACGCAGCTCTTCCTACAACTGCATCAGCCCCTATAGCCAAGCGCAACACAGGTTGCTGCTACATCACTCTGAAGACCTATGCGCTGGCTCTACGTCACCCAAAAGGGTCTCCATCACCCTTTGCATGACCTCTGCATCAACTTGGTTGGGCCATGTCCCTCCTACTGGCCTTTGTGTTTCTTGATACAATTTTTCCTCTCTGTTGTTGTATTATCAGCCTTGGATCAAATCATCGCTTGTGATCTCTCCCCCTCATTGCACTTCAAACTCACTTCGAAATTATCGGCAAACCCCGCCCCAAAATTTAGACTTAGATTCAGTGCATTCGTTGTGTGCGTGTTATCTAATTGACCCTAAGCCCTTCTTTTATAATTTTCTCATTGCAAAACCAATGATCATGATCTAATCTCTAATCAAAGGCTAAGATTAAAATAATACTTGATCCATGTCACTTAGAACATTTCATCACATGTGTAAATTAAATCACTTTAATTTTTTAATTTCCCCAAGTTATACTTAGGGTCCCCATAAAAACATTTAATTATTTGAATAAATTTTACACCAGATGGAATTTCTCCAAATTCTTTCTGGGTCTTGTAGATCTCATGTGTTTCAACCCCTCCACAAAATTTCTAAGCTAGAGCACACCCAGTGCTACCCCAAAATCTCAACACTCCCTTTTAGCGAGGATTTTTCTCTAACAATACTACCACACTGAAGCATTGCCCTGATCTCTCAAATTGGTATCTACATTGATGCTTGCCCTGTTTCCCTTCATCCACTACGTTTCTGCTTTCTACACTGATGCCCATGTATCTCTCATTGACACTACAACAACTGTACTGCAACTCCCTCTCAAATTTCTGCATCATGTTGCCGACTAATGCATTGCAACTCAGTTGATGAGAAGTAAGCAACTGAAGGACCAATACCCAGTCACTAATAGACAAGCCAGTCGGGTTGCATATTATTATTGAAGCTCCCTCAACTACTGTGCTATGATGTCTCCCTAAAGCCACTACATTTTTGCTGCTCTACATTGCATAAGCACTGCCGCTCTGCGCTGCTGAAGTCCCATAAGCCTTTGCGCTTCTGCTTCTACATTGTTGTTGCCTCTACACTGCGTTTCTCCCATCTACAACATCCTTTCTTTGCCTCTGCCTCACTCTAATATTCTGCACTCACTGCACTAGTCATCCTGCTATTGTCTTAAGGCTCCCATAGCTCATATGCGATCCAAGAGTCTGTGAACCTCAAGGATCCTGTCTCCACCATATGTAGCTTCTCTACAAATCTGTTTTTCCCCAAATATTCTCTCGAGGCACATGAGAACTCATAGCCACATCATCCTCACTTCTACTGTCCCCTTTAGCTGTTGTTGCCTTGGAATTAGAAGATTCCTTGTCCTTCCTCTTAGGACAAGTGCTAGAAAAGTGTTCAAGTTTGCCACATTTAAAGCATCAGACCTTTGATAAGTCCTTATTCTTCTTCCCTTGTTGTCGTTATTCCTTCGATTCAAGGTTTGTGTCCTCCTCCTCCTCCTTCTTCACTTTTCTACTTCCGCTGCTGAATTCCCTCTTGGCCATCCATTGAATCTCTTCATGTTGAAGGATAGCCCACATGTCGCCCAAATTATGGAGTTGTGCTCTGCCCAAAATTCTTTGGACAAAGGTCTCCCACTCATTAGTGACTACATTTAGGGCAGTCCTTACCAAGATCCCTTCATCCGGAGTTTCCCCCATGGCAATCAACTAATCTCAGATAGTCTGCAATCTAGAGAGGAATGGATCGATCTCTTCCCCTTTATGCATCTGGAACATACTCATCTAGTTCTCCCAAATCATTTTACATTGGATGAATCTACCTTGATACAGCATGGTCAAGGATTTCCACATATCATGTGTCTTCCTCTTCTAGGCAATGTGTGGGACCACATGATCCTTCACCCCATCCATGATCAAGCGCTTTGTCCGTGCCTGATTATCATTAAAATTATTTAAAGCATCCACATCAGTCAACACAAATAAGACATTTTATGCATTGTCCCTGATGTCGTACTCCTATAGGATTGATAGAATTCTACCTTTCCAAATCATGAAGTTGGACACACTGTCCAACTATCCTGATCACGCAGTTTGTACGGGGCCATCTAGCTGAAATATGTCGAATTGGGTAATCATCTCCCTTCTACTGTTGCTACACTGAAAATAAGGTTAGATCTAGGTTTCTTGGCAATAGAAACCTTATAAAGTGGTTTCTCCCTTGGACAACTGATTTCCCTCCCGGAAATCCATGCCAAAACTCCTGAATCAGTCCTCTATGATCACCCTCCTGATTCAATCTCAGATTTGTTTGGCACAAATTTTCTAAGCGACTATTCTCCTTCTGCTTTTTGTCACCTTTGCTAGGAACTTTTCTACACTAATAGAACCTATGCCACATCAACAACTTGTGAAGATCAGAAACTACACTTCTAGCCTCGACACCCTACAAAACAACTCACCAACTCAGACTGTGTCACCCTCCTGGTGCCACGTCAGCCTCTGCTTGAGAAAACTGGCTCAACGTCCCTCTCCTGGTGTCGCGTTAGCCTCTACGTGAGAAGATTGGCTCTTCATCACCTCTCTGGAGATGTGTCAGCCTATGCGTGAGAAAACTGACTCTGTGTCACCCCTGTAGGGTATGTTTTCCCTTTGGTACCGTGCCACCTTCTTCTGGATCTGTGCTTCTTCAGCTGCCCTTCCTACAAAAAATATCTTCAGCTGCTTTGTTGATGGTTTAGCTTGATCTGCAATGCTCTGATACCATGTGAAAATTTCTAAATCCTTATTACATAAGCCTTACTGCTAACTATTGATTTACTTCTCCTACTTGATTTATTACACAAGTAGCCTACAAAACTAGAGATCATTTAATAAACATCATGCGCATATGAAAAAATGACACACATATTTTTCGGACAAATGTCCCCGGAAAAACACAATGTGGGAAAAAATGTGCAACATATTTAAAGGGTTTTATTATTATGCAGAATCTAAATACAACATTTTGGGCACTAGAAACAATTTTCCCTATAGAGAAATTACACATTAGCTATACCCTATCACTTGGAGAAATAAAATATGGCTAAATCACACCTTCAATCATGATTTACAGATAAGGAGCGCTTTCTGGCCCACTTGAACCCCATCGTAGCTCTTCCTGCAACTACGTTAGCCCCTCTAGCTCTGTGCAGCAGAAGCAGCCCCTACGTCACTTTGAAGGCCTCTATGTCACCCTTTGTGTGGCCTCTGCATCATCTTGGCTGGGTTGCATCACTCCTGCTAGCCTCTATGTTTCCTGGTATGATGTTACCTCTCTACTGCTATATTATCGGCCTTAGATCATATCATCCTCTATCGATCTCTGCCCCTCACTGCACTGCAAAATCACTTGAAAATCCTCATCAAACCCTGTCCCATAATTTTGACTTATCTTTAGTGCATCCACTATGTGTGTTCTCCAACTAACCCCAAGCCCTTCCTTTATAATTTTCTCGTTGGCAAACCAATGATTGTGATCTAATCTCTAATCAACAACTAAGATTAAAAGAATGCTTGATCCACGTTACTTAGAACATTTCATCACATGTGTAAATTAATTCACTTTAATTTTTTAATCTCCCTAAGTTGGACTTAGGGTCACCATTAAAAAATTTAAATATTTGAATAAATTTTACACCAGATGGAATCTATCCAAACACTTTCTGGGTCTTGGAGATATCATCTGTTCTAGCCTCTCCACAAAGTTTCGGAGCTAGGACACACCCGATGCTACCCCAAAATCTCAACACTCCCTTTTAGGGAGGAGTGTGCTCTAATGATACTTCCACACTGAAGCATTGCCTTCATCTCTGGCACCGGTCTCTGCATTGATGCTTGGATTGTTTCCCTTCATCCACTACATTTTTGCTCTCTAAATTGCTGCCTATGTCTCTATCACTGAAACTACAACATTTGTAATGCAGCTCCCTCTCAAATTTTTGCATCGTGCTGCCAACTATTGCATTGCAACTCTGCTGCTGAGAAGTAAGAAATTGAAGGACCAGTACCCAGTCACTGACATACAAGTCAGTTGGGTTGCATCTTATCACTGAAGTTCCCTTGGTTGTTGTGCTCCATTGCCTCCCTGAAGCCACTGCACTTCTTCTACTCTACACTGCATAAGCGTTGCCCCTTTGCACTGCTAAAGTCATATAAACCTCTGGGTTGTTGCTTCTATGTTGTTGATGCCTCTACACTGTGTTGCTCCCATCTACAACGTCCCAACTCTACCTTTTCTTCAATGTGATCTTCTACACCCACTGCTCCTGTCATTTTTCTACTATCTTAAGGCTCTTGTAGCTTATATGTGATCCAAGAGTTTGGGCATCTCAAGGATCCTTCCTTCACCATCTGTATTTTCTCTACAAATCTATATCACCCTGCCTCTTCTCTCGAGGCACATGATCGATCATAGCCACATCATCCTCACTACCACTATCCCCTCTAGCTATTGCTGTCTTGGAATCAGAAAATTCCTTGTCCTTCCTCTTAGGACAAGTGTTGGCGAAGTGTCCAAGTTCGCCACATTTAAAGCACCAGACCTTTAATAAGTCCTTCTTCTTCCCTTGTTTTAATCATTCCTTTGATGCAAGGGTTGCGTACTCCTCCTCCTCCTTCTTCACTTTACTACTTCTGTTGTTGAATTCCCTCTTGGTCATCTACCGAATCTCCTCTTGTAGAAGGATAGCCACATGTCACCCCAATTAGGGAGTTTTTTTACACCCAAAATGCTTTGGAAAAAGGTCTCCCACTCATCAGTGACTACATTCAGGGCAGTCTTACCAAGATCCCCTCATCCGGAGTTTCTCCCATGGAAATCAGTTGATCCTGGATAGTTTACAATTTGGAGAGGAATGGATCGATCTCTTCCCCTTTATGCATTTGGAACATCCTCATCTGGTTCTCCAGAAGCATATTATGTTAGACAAATATGCCTTGATACAACGTTGCCAAATATGTCCACATCTCATGTGTCATCCTCTTCTCGGAAATGTGTGGGACCACATGATCCTTCACCTCATCCATGATCAAGCGCTTTGTCCATGCCTGGTTCTCATTAAAATTCTTCAGAGCGTTCGCATCGGTCGACACAACTAAGACATTTTCCGTGTGGTCCCTGTTGTGGTTCCTATGTTTTGGCCAGATTGGCAAGAATAAAAGATAAGACAACATCAAACCACTTTGGGATCCTAGGATCTAGCCCTCCTGGACCCTGAGAAGGATCTCTCTATAAAAGGCAAGGAATAATATATCTTTGAGGCTCAAATTGAGGTATTAGGCTAGGTATGAAGCACAAGGTGTGTTTAAATTGGTTTTATTGTTTGGTTGGAGACCATTAACTGAGAAGGTTATGTGGAATGAAAAGGAACAAAGTAGCAGGATGTTTCAGCACGGGAAGATAAGTCAAGAGAAGCGCCAATCCATTGGACTATGGAGTCATGAAAGGGTTTAATTTACACAAAAACTATCCAAGGGTTTCCATAGGGCAAGTCATCTATACCAAAGGATCTTTTAGATAGATGGTGGAATGGTACATTAAGAATGGGTGAAAGAAAGAAACCAAAGTGCAGTCTGTAGATCAGGTAAGGACTTTAAACCTATCTTGCTTTGACATACTTCAAAGGAAACTCTCATTAAAGACATAAAGGAAGTGGCAAAAGATCGAGTCGGATGTCATTTTAAATGGCTAATTTGACCTACGCTCGAGAAGACAATCCAACAGTCCTCATAACCACTTATAGAAAGTAGAAAACATTTAAGGTTAAACATAGAGCAAGGCCTAAGATTAGAGAAGGACTTTTAACCTTCAATTCTTTTGACACTAGCTCAAAGGGATCTTAGAAAGGCCAACTATTGGAAAAGGACCCCAATGGACAGGGCTAACTCTAAATCCCTAGTATCCCAATTCTTCCAGCTAAAACCCAACAAGAACATCTAAGAAACAAACTATAAATTCAGACATCAGTAAGCATGGGAAAACCAACATCTTTGACTGGTTAAATTATGTGAATTTGTTTTTAGATATATAATCAGCAGAAAACATCAAGGATAAGAAGAGAAGGAAGCATTAGGATACTTTACAGCAGTATATCCTAAGCTAGATTATTGATTCTTATCAGAGAATAATGGATAGTATGAAAGCATGAAATGAGACAATCATAGTAAGGAAAACATCACCCATAATATAGACCAGGATCCTGTGAAATTTTATTGTTCAAATGATGTGCAAAACCAGTCACATACTTTGAGCTCAATGGCTCTTTACAATCCAGACTTCTCCTCCTAGCCTACTAAATTACAAACTACTAAGCTACTTCCCCCAATAATAGTTCTAACAGTCAATAGAATCCCTACAACCAACAACCTTTACAATGTAATTTACAGGGGTTCTTATAGATGAATGAGGAGGTGTAGTAACAGAGGATATGGTTGGCCCAATTAAATGAAGAATTTAATGCTCCTTGGCCTCTGAGAGGCTTGATGGAGAAGGAATGACATGCTCCATACTTCATTAAATGGGCCTTTCTTTGTATTTGTACTCATGGCAGTTCTTGTTTGACTTTCAGAAGCTTTGGTAGGCTGACAATTTACTTCTGAGCTGCATGTATGTTCACAACACTAACTGTCTTGACTGTGACATGTGTTAATGGAAAATAGGACTGCAGGAGGTAGTATGGGTCGACGGAAGGTGACTAGCCTCTCTGATTTGGCGTGTAGAGGCTCTCTCTGTGGATATGTCCTTCATGCTTCACTGGTGCTATGATCTTCTTTGTTTAATTGTTTGTTCATTGTGTTTTCGCTATTTGCAGGCGCGTGGGAGGCTTGCACGGGTGGAGGTGTTCATTTAATGAGGAAATCTTGGATCCCTCCCTGTACCAAAGACTTGGAACAATCATTCTTGGCTTTCGTGCAAATTTTAAATCTATGGGAGGAAACCTTTATAACCTACAAAAAAACAAGTAAAAATGAAGAAAACCTAGCGAAAAAGGTTTAGAATTGGCTTTGGAGGTCTAGGGGAGAAGTTAAAATAGAACCATCGATTTATATTAATCAACAGAGATCTACGACTGATATCCTTTCGCGAAATCGTTTAGAAAGGTTAGATGGATGAAAGTGGGAGGAGGCGAGGTTAGCTCAGGGCCTTTAGATTAGAGAAATCAATGGCCAGGATTTAAAACTGAAAATACATTATGGAGGGGAAGAGTGGTGAGGCAGAAAATCGGAGTGGTTTTTGCGCAACTTTGGAGCGGGTTTGAGATTTTGCCGAAAAAATGCGATACTATACACTAGTCGACACACATCCCCTTCAATACTGCCCATTTCACATTTTTTTGGAGAGTTAACCTTTGGGCGCAGGAAAAACATGAAACATATTTTCAATTTTCAGATGGAGAGCGGAAGATCTGATGGTGCGAAAAGATTGCGGTGGAGGAATCTGCAGGGTATATCTTGACCGTTGGATCTATAGGAATGGATGGCGGAGATCTGTCGGCGGGAGAGAATAAGAAGGGTAGGGTTTGAAAGCAGGAGATATCCTGGCCATTGGATCTATAGAGTGGATGGCCAAGATTTAATCGGGGATCGCCAATTGGAGGGGACAAGAGAATGGGAACTTCAGATTTGCGATGCTTGATTAAGCACTGGCCGTTGGATCGGGACCAGAGATCAAAGATCAGGGTTAAATCAAAGGGTGAAATGATGGAGGGCTGTGAACGAAGCATGATTGAATCTCAGCCGTAGGATCTGTAGGGATGAACGATCGAGATTAGATCGAAAGATCAGAGGAGAGGAGGGGATGGAAACTTAAGATTTGTGCGATGCGATTAAGCGCTAGCCGTCGGATCTATCTGAACGGACGATTAAGGTTTAATTGGGGATCGCAAATCGGCGAAGGTCAAAGGAAAGGGATTAAGCTTTTGCTATTGTGTGATTATGCGAGGGCCATCAGATTAGAGGGGAGATCAATGACCCATAATCAATCGGAGGGGTAATGGAGAGAGGTTATGAGCACGATGCAATATTAGCACTGGCCTTCGGATCTGTAAAGATCGACGGCGGAGATTGAATCTACGGTCGAGCGGAGCAAACTCATCGCATCGGAAGATTTTTGGAAAAATAAAGGAAAAGGCGTTAGCAGAAGGCTCCGATTGCAATTAGCGCATGAGGGTTAGCACCTGGTCGTAGGCGTAGGTTTCATGCGGAGAAAGGGGCTAAGGGTTAGGCCGAAAGACACTTAAACCCTTAATGTAAAAAGGAGTGTTTTTAGGCCAAAATCAATGTTTTTAAGGCCAAGAAAGGGGTTCCAGTAGGAAAAAAAGGGGATTTTTAAACCCAATAAAGGGAGCTATAACGTTAAAAAGGGAATTTTGATGATTTGGAGGGTTAATGAAGGGATTTTGGAGGAATTTAAAAGGGAAAAAAGGTGGTGAAAATGGAGACTTTGTGGGAATGAAATGGAGCAAATGGAGGCCTCTTTGACAACATTTTATTTCACCAATCAGCAGGTTTCTTTCATGGAAACAACAATGAGGGTTCTTTAAAGGATAGACAACACATGGAGGCTTCAAGAATGATAGGTTTACAAAGGAAATGTATCTCTTGAAGACTCAGAAATAATTTTAGCCACCTGTTTTCTTGTCAAAAATTTATAGGTGGCTAACAGTGGCTCCACATGGGGATGGAATCTTCTTGAAGGTGTCAAGAATCTCAGAAAGTAATCTTTGGAAGTAGGCCAGATGCCTGGCACTTGACACATCTTTTTCCTTTTTTGGGTCAACTACCACACCATGAAGATATTAGACCAGCAGAAACATTCTCCCAAACAACTACCTACCCATTCTACTGTCCTAACATTTTCATCAAGGTGCATTTGGACTTGCAGACCCTTTACATCATCAATTTTATACAAACATGAAAATAAACCTATCTACTGCTACCCTTATTTCTCCATGAGACCAGATTAAACAGTTGGACTCATAGTTTCTCTACGTAAACTAATACCTGCTAGGGTTAAATTGTCTAACAGATTTCTTTCTCTACATTCTAAAATAGAAATTGAAACACAGTCAAACCAGGATTAGACTGTCTGGCTTGCTGTGGGTCCATGGCATAAAGACAAGCTGCTCATGAACTAAAAATTTGCAGAAACTAAAGAACAACTGACTAAATGCTCACAGAATGAGCTTTATTGAGATTTCCTACCTACCCTACTCTAACTTGAAATATTTACATGTCTAGCTGACAAACACTCTTTTCCAATGCATCCAGTTAATCAAATGATCCCATGACTAGTCTTTCCCGCTCATCTCTTTGAGCATGCTGGATAGGTAGGGCCACTCCCATTCTCTTTGTTTTTTAATAGTAGCTTTTAAAATATTTCTTGTTGTCTACAACAAGCTGCTCAAAATGACCTTTGATCCTTCTTCAAATGTCTGCAGGTAATGAGCATAAGGATCATGAAATGATACCTGGTTGTGAGTATTTGGCAAATAGGCTTCGACCAAGATTTATTCCTCTTCCACTGGATCAAGAACAAGACTCCCTTAAGAAAGAGAATCTCCCTCATCTTCATCATCATCTGAACTGGAGGACACATCATATATTGTAGCTTTTTCCTCTTGTAGCTCTGAGATATCTGAATTGGTGGGTTAAGCTCTGTGAAAAGATCAATGTATTCTTGAGCAGGGGTATGCTCCTTTGCTTCCTGTTTTTCAAGAGAAGGCTCCTGGGTTTCAATCTTCTCCAAAATTTCTTCAATTTTCTCCTCTTCACCTTTTGAGATGAAAGGCTGCTGATCTCCAATCACATGAAAACTATTACTGATGATCTGAGATAAAGCAGAGTGAAGATTCAAAGAATCTTCACCTACTACTAGACTTTCATTACTTTCTTCATCGGTATCATAAATAGGCTGCTTTGGCTCATTACTTTCTTGGAGTTGAGGGGACTGATCTTCCTCCCATAAATCTACTAATGATGGCCCTGCAAGATCATCTTCTGTTTGGAGAACATCATCATCAGATAGATCAAAAATAGGAAAATCTTGAAAGTAAGTAATGCTACCAATCAGACATACTAGGTTATCAGCTGATCTTTCTTCATTCTGATTTACAGAGGAGTTTTCTAAATATGCATAATCAAACTCAATAGATGAATGAGCAAGAGTGTTTTCTCTATAAAATATTTCAGAGGTCGGCTGTCTATTGATGATCTGATCTATTTCTTCTTCTATCAAAGGAGAAGATTTTTTTTGTTTCTTTGAGCAGAAATGCAACAGCTCTCTATTTCTTGTATTGGCTGATTTGGAGGCTGGATGTCTTCTTGAGCCTCTTTTAGGAGATCCTCACTTGTGCTTGTAGGGAAAATTTGAGAATTATTTGATGTTTCCTGACCTCTTTCTGATTCAAACAATTCCTCATGATCATGATGATATTCAGATAGAATACAAGGCTCATGAGTTGTTTCTTCTATATGATCAGGATGCCACTCTTCTTGTGAAATCTGAGATGAGATATAATCTAGAGGGGAAGTCCCTATATGTGTTGATTCTCCTTCCACATCAGATTCTGCATCTTCTAAGTGGTTTCTTGTTTCACCAAAGCAACGCTCCCTATTAGCTTTTTCCATTTGATCATGATATTCTCTGATCAGCATAGTACAAGATATAGGTAGGAAATCAGTCATTTCTTGATCACCTTCCTCTTCATCTTCTATATATTCTTGAGCATCATACATGTCTTGCTCATTGTCTAGGTCTTGAGTTTTTTCTTATTTTGGAAGAAGCATGGGCTACTTTAGATAATCAACATTTAGATTGGCCTCATACCTCTTCACTATTATTTCACCAAACATGTTCACCACTCTTTTCATTCTGTCCAAAAAAGCATTTAGCTTTGTCTCTATGTCTATGCTTGGATCCATGTTTGTAAGAAGAAGTCATTGTATCTTCTCAACTAGTCCAGGGTCTTCTACCAATGGAGTCATTTGGTCCTTTAGGAGTTATGGAGTGTGGAGTCGCCAGGTGGATGAATTTGAAAGTTTGAAGAAAGCTGTTGTCCACCATCAACAATTGAATACCAATCTAACCAGAGATTTTTGGGTCTTCAGAGGTCCTAAGGATGCATAAGATGAAATTCACTCAGAGTCCCCAGTGGAGTTGCCATTATGTTGTGGTTCCTATCTTTTGGCCAGATTGGCAAGAATAAAAGATAAGACAACATCAAAACACTTTGGGATCCTAGGATCTAGCCCTCCTAGACCCAGAGAGGGATCTCTCTATAAAAGGCAAGGAATAATATATCTTTGAGGCTCAAATTGAGGTATTAGGCTAGGTATGAAGCAGAAGGGGTGTTTAAATTGGTTTGATTGTTTGGTTGGAGACCATTAACTGAGAAGGTTATGTGGAATGAAAAGGAACAAAGTAGCAGGATGTTTCAACATGGGAAGATAAGTCAAGAGAAGCGTCAATCCATTGGGCTATGGAGTCATGAAAGTGTTTAATTTACACAAAAACTATCCAAGGGTTTCCATGGGGCAAGTAATCTATACTAAAGGATCTTTTAGATAGATGGTGGAATGGTATATTAAGAATGGGTGAAAGAAAGAAACCAAAGTGCAGTCTGTAGATCAGGTAAGGACTTTGAACCTATCCTGCTTTGACATACTTCAAAGGAAACTCTCATTAAAGACACAAAGGGTAGCTTAAGATCAGGTCAGATGTCATTTAAATCTAGGCCTGATTTCAAAATACTCTCAAGGAAGACAATCCAGTAGTTCTCATAACCACTTATAGAAAGTAGAAAACATTTAAGGTTAAACATAGAGCAAGGCCTAAGATCAGGGAAGGACTTTTAACCTTCAATGCTTTTGACACTAGCTCAAAGGGATCTTAGAAAGGCCAACAGTTGGAAAAGGACCCTAGTGGACAGGGCTAACTCGAAATCCCTAGTATCCCAATTCTTCCAGTTGAAACCCAACAAGAACATCTAAGAAACAAACTCTAAATTCATACATCAGTAAGCATGGGAAAACCAACATCTTTGACTAGTTAAATTATATGAATTTGTTTTTAGATATACAATCAGCAGAAAACATCAAGGATAAGAAGAGCAGGAAGCATTAGGGTACTTTATAGCAGTATATCCTAAGCTAGATTACTGATTCTTATCAGAGAATAATGGACAGTGTGAAATCATGAAATGAGACAATCATAGTAAGGAAAACATCACCCGTAATATAGACCAGGATCCTGTGAAATTTTCTTGTTCAATTGATGTGCAAAACCAGTCACATACTTTGAGCTCAATGGCTCTTTACAATCCAAACTTCTCCTCCCAGCCTACTAAATTACAAACTACTAAGCTACTTCCCCCAATAATAGTTTTAACAGTTAATAGAATCCCTACAACCAACAACCTTTACAATGTAATTTACAAGGGTTCTTATAGATGAATGAGGAGGTGTAGTAACAGAGTGTTGGGGTATAAAACGTATCTTTTTAACACCTATTTATCTCACATTAATTATTAATCCGGGAGTGAATTTTTATTTCAAGAGTGTACTCAGTCTGAGGCAGCAATTTATCCAAGAGTAATGCCTTGCAATATGTAGTACAGTGTTCGAAATACAAGAGTAAATGGATGCTTGAAAAAGAAATTTAACTACAACAACATAAACTCAAATGCCCTGAAATCTTAATTAAAACAATCTGCAAAACATCGATCAGGGATACAGTAGCAATAACTCCTTCCCTTAGAAATCAATGCAAGATAACCAATCTGGGAACTTGGAAGCAATAACCAGTGTCCTCTACAGTTGGTGATATTAAAGCAATCGAAATGAAAGAAAACTCAATCTTCGTGCTGATGAAAATAACTGAAAGGAACAAAATCTGGAAAAGAACAACAACTTGTAATTTCGATGCATATCAATTGTAACTCATCTATTTGCTAATCTGAAGCTATGAATCAGAAATAAACAATAAAAAGAAATGGAACAAAAATTCTAATTCTAACGCAATCAGGCAACTAATCTCAATACTCCAATCTTGTCGACAGCCAAGACTATGAAACAATTCATTGGATTGAATCATAAATCAATGGAACAACAACGCTTTATAAAAGATAGCAAGATCAATAAGATAGGAAATACGATCCTTGCTAAAGTAAAATAGCAGTGCAATTCATCAACGTATACATCAAATCTGAATTCAATCCAACATCAATCAAATAACTCTGTAATCGTAATAAATCTAAATGCAAATATCACACAACATGAATAAAATAATAGAAATACAAATAGCGGATTGCTCCACTAGGGCCGGGCCCTCAACCGCCGGTGAAAGCACTGCTGGGCTACTATAGAGCTTGAGAAATGGAACAAGAACGCCTCTTTGTATTAATCAAACATGAATAGCTTTTACATCAGTTTCTCTTTTCTCAAAAGAGTCAAGGAATTACAGTGTTACAAAGGGAATTCAATAATCATCCATTGTTCTCCAATACACAATACATGTTCTCCTTTTATAATCAGAAGGAGGAGAAATTAAATAGAAAATATGATCTCCCATAAAAATATTGGATTTTTCCCAACAACTTGATCAGCCAGAAAATATATTTCCAACAATCTTTCAACAAGAGCAAGGCAAATTTGGCTTTGCAGCTGAGATTTGGAGGACGGCCACAACAACAAATATGAGAAAATCATGCTCAAAGAACCCTATGTTTCTCTCAATACAGGTCAAATTTCGGTAAAATTCTCTTCCTTAAAGTTAATTGGGCCCGTTCTGGACAAAACCCATGTTCCGGATTTTCTAGATTCTTCTTCATTTGCCCAGAATCTCAATCGCAAAAATGTCACTTCTTATTCCAGCGAATTTCTGAGTTGGAATATTTCATGATGATTTGGAAATCAAATCTGCAGTTTGGCAAATATCTTGGAGGCTAAAATGGTGTGTGATATTACAAAATATATTAATAAACCATCATTGATAAAATTATGCATAATAATCATCAATTTATTAAAAATAAAGGAGAATAAATAATATTCATCCATAAGAGCATAAATCATTATAAAATAGATTTATATGATAAATTATAATAAATTACATGATAAAGAAGAGTAAAAATGGATGAAATAAGTGTTAAAAAGTGGTCGTATTCATGACCCAACATAGAGGAGATGGTTGGCCCAATTAAATGAATAATTTAATGCTCCTCGGCCTCTGGGAGGCTTGATGGAGAAGGAATTACATGCTCCATACTTCATTAAATGGGCCTTTGCTTGTATTTGTACTCATGGTAGTTATTGTTTTACTTTTGGAAGCTCTGGTAGGCTAACAATTTACTTCTGAGCTGCATGTATGTTCACAACTTTGACTATCTTGATTGTGACCTATGTTAATGGAAAATAGGACTGTAGGAGGCAATATGGGTTGACGGAAGGTGATTAGCCTCTCTGATTTGGCGTGTAGAGGATTTCTCTGCGGATCTGTACTTCATGCTTCACTGGTGCTCTGATATTCTTTGTTTAATTGTTGTTCACGATGTTTTCACTATTTGCAGGTGCATGGGAGGCTTGCACGAGTGGAGGTGTTCATTTAATGAGGAAATCTTGGATCCCTCCTCGTACCGAAGACTTGGAATAGTCATTCTTGGCTTTCATGCAAATTTTAAATCTGTGGGAGGAAACCTTTATAACCTGCAAAAAACAAGTAAAAATGAAGAAAACCCAGCGAAAAAGGTTTAGAATTGTATTTGGAGGTCTGGGGGTGAAGTTAAAATAGAACCGTTGATTTATATTAATCAACGGAGATCTACGGCTGAGATCCTTTCGCGAAATCGTTTAGAAAGGTCAGATGGATGAAAGTGGGAGGAGGTGAGGTTAGATTAGGGCCTTTAGATTAGAGAAATCAACAACCAAGATTTAAAACTGAAAATAAATTGCGGAGGGGAAGAGTGGTGACGCAGAAAATCAGAGTGGTTTTCGCAGAACTTTGGATCGGGTTTGAGATTTTGCCGAAAAAACACGATACCATACACTAGTCGACACGCGTCCCCTTCAATACTGCCCATTTTGCCTTTTTTTGTAGAGCTAACCTTCGGAAGCAAGAAAAACGTGAAACATATTGTCAACCATCGGATGGAGAGCGACAGATCTGATGGTGTGAAAAGATTGCGGTGGAGGAAGCTGCGGGGTAGATCTTGACCATCGGAAATATAGGAATGGATGGCGGAGATCTATCGGCGGGGGAGAATGAGAAGGGTGGGGTTTGAAAGCGGGAGAGATCCTGGCCGTTGGATCTGTAGAGTGGACAGACAAGATTTAATCAGGGAACACCAATCGAAGGGGAAAAGCGAACAGGAACTTTGGATTTGCAATGTGCAATTAAGCGTTGGTCGTTGGATCGAGATGAGAGGTCAACGGTCAGGGTTAAATCAGAGGGTGAAATGACTGAGGGCTGCGAATGAAGGGAAATTGAATCTCAGCCGTAGGATCTGTAGGGATGAACGGTCGAGATTAGATCGGAAGATCGGAGGAGAGGAAGGGATGGAAACTTAAGATTTGTGTGATGCGATTAAGCGTTGGCCGTCGGATCTATCTGAATGGACGATTAAGATTCAATCGAGGATCGCAAATCAGTGAAGGTCAAAGGCAAGGGATTAAGTTTTTGCGTTTGTGAGATTATGCGAGGGCCGTCAGATTAGAGGGGAGATCAACGGTCCATAGTCAATCAGAGGGGTAATGGAGAGAGGTTACGGGCGCGATGCGATATTAGCGCTAGTTGTCGGATCTATAAAGATCGACGGCGGAGATTGAATCTGCGGTTGAGCGGAGAAAACTCATCGCATCGGAAGATTTTTGGAAAAACAAAGGAAAATGCATTAGCAGAAGGCTCCGATTGTAATTAGCGCCTGAGGGTTAGCACCTGGTCGTAGGCGTAGGTTACATGTGGAGAAAGGGGCTTAAACCCTTAATGTAAAAAGGAGTGTTTTTAGGCCAAAATCAGTGTTTTTAAGGCCAAGAAAGGGGTTTCGGTAGGAAAAAAAGGGGATTTTTAAACCCAATAAAGGGAGCTATAAGGTTAAGAAGGGAATTTTGATGATTTGGAGGGTTAATGAAGTGATTTTGGAGGAATTTAAAAGGGAAAAAAGGTGGTGGAAATGGAGACTTTGTGGGAATGAAATGGAGCAAATGGAGGCCTCTTTGACAGCATTTTCTTTCACCAATCAGCAGGTTTCTTTCATGGAAACAACAATGATGGTTCTTTAAAGGATAGACAACACATGGAGACTTTAAGAATGATAGGTTTACAAAGGAAATGTATCTCTTGAAGACTCGGAAATCATTTTAGCCACCTGTTTGCTTGTAAAAAATTTATAGGTGGCTAACAGTCCCTGATGTCGTACTCCTCCAAGATTGACAGGATTCTGGCTTTCCAGATCGTGAAGTTGGACACACCGTCCAACCTATCCTGATGACGTAGTCCATATGGGTCCATCTAGATCAAATCTTTAAAATTGGGTACTCTTCTCCCTTATACTACTGCTACACTCAAAAAAAGCTCAGATCTGGGTTTCTTGGTGATACAAACCCTCTAGAGTAGCTGCTTCCTTTAACAGCTGATTTCCCTCCCAGAAATCCTCTGCAAAAACTCCTGAATTAGTCCTCTATGATCACCCTCCTGATCTAATATCATATTTGTTTGGCACAAATCCGTTGAGCGACTGTTCTCCTCCCGCTTTTTGTCACCTTTGCTAGGCATTGTTCTGTACCGACAAAACTTATGTCGCACCAGCGACTTATGAAGATCAGAAACTGCACTTCTAGCGTCAGAAAATTGCATAGAAATTCATCAACTCCAACTACATCACTCTCCTGGTGCTATGTTAGCCTCTGCGTGAGCATATTGGCTCAACATCCCTCTCCTAGTGCTACGTCAACCTCTACATGAGCTCATGAGAAGAATGGCTTTGCATCACCTCTATGGAGTTGCATTAGCCTCCGCGTGAGCTTGTGAGCAGATTGGCTCTACGTTACCTCTCTGGATCTGCGGTAGCCTTTGTGTGAGCAGACTAACTTTGCATCACCCCTGTAGGGTCTGCTATCCCATTGGTACTGCGCTACCTTCTTTTGGATCTGTGCTGCTTTAGCTGCCCTTCCTACATCAAATATCTTCAGCCACTTTGCTGATGGTTCAGCTTGATCTGCAATGCTCTAATACCATGTGAAACTTTATGAATCCTTATTATAGAAACCCTACGGATAACTATTGATTTAATTCTCCTACTTGATTTATTACACAAGTTATTTAACTGAATATTCAAAAAAACTTTGAAGTAAAAAAAAATAGTAGCCTACACAACTACAGATCATTTACTGAACATCGTGCACATATGACAAAGTGACACACAAGTATTTGGGACAACTATCCCCAGAAAAACCCAATGCGGGAAAATAAGTGCAACAGCTCTAGAGTGTTTTATTATTATGTAGAACTTGAATACAACATTCTGGGCACCAGAAACGGTTTTACCTATAGAGAAATTACACAGCTGTTATACCTTATCACTCAGAGACAGACAATATGGCTGAATCACACCCTCAATCAGGATTTACAGATAACGAGCCCTTTCTGGCACACTGGAATCCCAAAGCAGCTCTTCCTGCAACTGGGTCAACCCCTTTAGACCAACATAGCCTCTGCGTCACTCTGAAGGCCTCTGTGCTACCTCTGTGTCACCCAGAAGGGTTTGCGTCACCCTCTACGTGACCTCTGCATCAGCTTGACTAGGCTGCATCCCTCCTGCTGACCTCTGTGATTCCTGGTATAATGTTGCCTCTCTCCTGTTGTATTCTCGCCTTGTATCAGATCATTCCTTTCTGATATTTTCCCCTCATTGCACTGCAAAATCACTTCGAAATCCTCCGCAAACCCCACCCCAGAATTTTGACTAAGCTTCAATGCATCTGGTGTGTGCGTTCTCCAATTGACACCAAGCCCTTCCTTTATAGTTTTTTCATTGGAAAACCAACGGTCGTGATCTAATATCTAATCAACGGATAAGATTAAAAGAATTCTTGATCCACGTCACTTAGAATATTTCATCACATGTGTAAATTAATTCACTTTAATTTTTTAATTTCCCCAAGTTAGACTTAGGGTCCCTATTAAAAAAATTGATTATTTGAATAAATTTTACACCAGATGGAATTTCTCCAAACACTTTCTAGGTCTTCGATATCTCATGTGTTCCAACCCCTCCACAAAGTTTTGGAGCTAGAGCACACCCAATGCTACCCCAAAATCTCAACACTTGGCAGCATGACTAATGGCACCATGTGATGTCATGCAAAGACACAAGGCATCGAGGCATGCTCCATATGACTGGAAGAAAAACCAGTGGAAGGAGTAGAAAAAATCGTGTGTATGATATGACTCCCAGGAAAGCTAAAACCCAACTCTTAAATAATGAAACAGATAGGTGCCATGTTCAAGGGCGACACAGAGGATGCTGCCATTTGATGACTAATGGAAATAAATGTTCCCTCCTCTTTTTATAAGTTCCTTTTTCATAATGTTGTCACCCAAGCCGCAAAAAGAGATAAAATCATACTAGGGGGAAGCTACTAGCCAAAGTAGACTAGGTTATTCCTTTTTCGTAACCAGTATATCCCAGTCCAGAAAA
This sequence comes from Pinus albicaulis, assembly GCA_034641835.2. Classification (NCBI taxonomy): domain Eukaryota; kingdom Viridiplantae; phylum Streptophyta; class Pinopsida; order Pinales; family Pinaceae; genus Pinus; species Pinus albicaulis. Next base: position 127,872,209 of record CM076580.1, on the reverse strand, counting down.
GGTTTAAACTTATACTGGGTAGATGACCCTTCAAGTAATTTTACGAGCATGAAGGAGACAAATTCACTCGACAATATTTTATAAATTAAGGAGTTTGAAAAGAGCTTAAAGGAAACTACTCCTAGAGGAATGAGTGGTATAGAGGATATCAAGTGGTTCTGGTAACTTCTCATGACATAAAGAGTATAAGAGGTTGGCTAATAGGACCACTCATCGTAGCAGTTCTTCCAAGAAAGGATAAAAGACCAAGTGAAAGTGAATGGTTCTCCAAGCAGGTGATGGCGATGAAAGAGAGAAACCAAGGCTCATTATGCAAAATTAGGTTGATAAAAGTGGAAATCATAAGGGATAAAGTGTGGAATCCTCCTAGGGTACAGTCAAAAATATGATGAAGAAGAGGACATGAGGCTCAAATTCTAAGTCATAGCGGGTCAAAAGGAGAGACTCCAAAAAGGGAGTAAAATGATTGCATGGACACCAAAATGACAAGGAGCTGCTAGATAGGGTATCCATGATCATGTAAGCTTTACCGTGAAGTAGCAAAATGCATAAGAAAAGAGGCTAAAGTCACAACTTGAATGGGTCAGACCTGAGGCATAAAATATGGCACTGACAGTCAAAATGCAACGGTGATGGTGATATATGACCTACCCCTATATGTCAGGTTGAGATAAAGGCACCTAATGTCCAATGGATGTTGTAATAGAAATGGCACCATGTCCTGTAAAAACCATCTAGAAATAAAAGAAATAAACGTGGAGGAGGTAAAAAAAGACATTGTTTTTGATATTTTTGAGTTTTATAATTTTTTTTGGATTTTTGGCATAAATAAGGCATGAAAAATACTCGCATCACACTCCAAATCAAAAAAATAAAATAAATAATCACACTCCCATGTGCAGTATGTACAAGCGTAACACAATCTAATATGTCATGTCAAAGTGTGCCCACCACCCGGCACATGCCATGGATTTATATATGTGAACTTATGGAGGGTGAGGGGACCATATGGCTCACCATAATAGTTCGCGTGGTCACATTCACATCTTCCTTGCACATGAAGATGGATGAATTATGGGTGGGATGAGAATATAACCCCTCATTTCCCCCATTCAAAGGTGGAGGAGGCTGAGCAACCATCTGTTGCTGAGGTTGTGCAGGGAATGGATGAGTCAACACAACAGGTTCTTGAGTAGATGGTAGTGAAAGGAGCCTATGAACTTTATCCATCTGAGGGCACTAATGAGTGAGGTGGTCACCTTGAAAATTTTTATAGGGGAATTTGACTTTATGACAATGTTCATTGGTCCCCCCTCCCAGGTTATGAGGATTTGGTTGAGTATCCTGAGTAGTTTGATTCCTTTGTTTATTTTCTTACTATTATTTTTACCACTAGATGGTTATTTGTTCTTTGGTTGAGTGGAATTCGTCATACGAAAGTTGGTGGACTGCTTAGGAGATGGTGCTTTAACAAAGACAAATTCACTTGATGGGGCTTGAGATGTAACAATCAATTTGCTAAGTTGGGCAACAAGTTGGCTCATAGAATTGAAAATAGACCCAATCACAATGTCAACATGTTGGCCAGGAATAGGTTTATGAGGGCCGATGGATGACCTAGGGGCATTAGGCAACACTTCGTATAGTGTACATGACTATGAGTAAGTCAAATCCAGATGTTAGGAAGCTAAGATGGCTTTCTCCTTAGTGACCACTCTAAACATAGACACATCTTTGGCTATCTGAGGTCGTAAAGATCAAATGAACCATTTATAAAATATCTCATCTGGAATCTTAGTTCTAACCAACCCCTTGCGACGATGCCATTCATGAATATGGTTAGAAATCAGTTGGCATCATCTTGTTTGAAATTTGAAAAGAGGTCAGAATCAATATCGTACCTTGTGGACAGCTGAAAGTGTGTCAAGAAAGTATGAGCTAAAGAGGAAAAATCAATGTAGGATGTTGTGTCCAATTCAATGTACCATTTGACATCATCCCCAGTCAAGGTCTGTTGGAACAATCAAATAAAATCATCCACCAAATAATTATAAGAACACCATAAATGATGAGTGGTAATGTGGGTGGATGGTTTCTCCCTAGGCTTCCCTTCAAACTTGGCAATATTTGATGATTATTTAGCAAGCATGGGTGGTCACCAGGGATCATGATGGATGAGTTCATTATTCAGCTTTTCCAAATATGATAATTCAAAAGAAGATAAGAATGGATTATGGAGTTTTCTAAATGGATCATAGGTTGGAGAAGCCCCAGACCTACCTTTTGGTCCCCCCATATAAGAATTATAATGACGCACTTGCTGGTGAAGGAAAGGGTTCACCTCGACATAAGACTGTTGTAGGCCACAATGACTGGTGAATGTATGTTTCCCCCAAGGGTATATCACCCCAGTGAGAAAAGGACCCCCTATAGCATGGTTGCCCATGAGGTTGTACCTAGGAGTAAAATAAGTACCACTCTTCACAGTAGGACCGACATAAGGAGGATAACCTGTATGGGTGACAGTACTAGAAATGGGGTTGCCCCTAGGTAAAATAGCCCCCCTAGGAAAGGTGATGGCGGGTGTTGTCCCTCCAAAAAGAGAACTATACCAAGCTTGTGTCATGCTAGAAGCAAAATTTCCCTCAGGCTGCCTAGGAACAACTGATGATTGCCCCCACATATTTATGGAAGTAACCACACTTGACTGAGGAAAATGAATTATTGGTTGAGGAAAGTTGGGTGAAAATACTCCTGATCCTATTAGCTGACTAGGACGAGGCACCATGAAAAAAACAGAAGATGGTGTGGGAATGGAAACATTTCATAAATTTGTAGGAGATATAGAAGAGACTGGTGGAATTCCCCAAGAAGAAGTGAGAGGTGTAGATGGAGGAGTAGATATGGCCCCACCAAGAGGCGAAAATGATGACATGGAAGCAGACACTGTCGATGTAGAAGGTAGTGAGGTATTAGAATCTTCCATAGGGTAGACAACTGACAAAGTCACAAAAGTATAAGTGGGTGTGGAACTGTCTAGGTTCAGTCGCAACATCATATGTCCTAATGGATCGATTAAAGGTGGATTCGCATGAGTAACAAAACCGTTTTCCAAAGTCTTGATAGAGATTAGATCACTATCAGAAGGACCAAGTACAAAATCCACGACTATGTGTTGGTCTAAGTCTTGAGCACCGACAAACACTCTCCATGCAAGAGTAATAAGTCCACCTTATTTAGGAGGTAAACCGCTAATAAGACATGATTTCTCGTAGATAAATTCAGCCAGGGTGAAAAATTATAAGTTAATATAATTATGTTAGTGCAAACACCCTAAGGCCAAGACTACTAACTCAGACCAAACAAAACACACTAGAAACATCCCAAAAGATAGCACACACAAATCAAAATACAAAGAGATGGAGGTGGAACAATTATACTAGTGACCTTATTCTCATCCATTTTAGCTGCGAACTTGAAACAAGTTCCCTCACTAACCGAAGAACACCCCTTGAGAGGACTAAGAGAATATGACTAATATATGTCCTAGGCACAGAGAAGATGGCCCCGACCTTGCACCTGTGTATGATCCCTAACAGATAGGACACTATGGTTACCACTGAAAATAACATGACTTGGGGAGACAATCACAAGACAAATCTACATGAAATGGCAAGAAACTTAAATCAGAGAGCTAAGACGGAAACCCCCTTGAGATTTTCCTCACAAGTGGTCCCCGAGTTCTACAACAAATAGTAATAACACTATTTATATACATGCAAATTCCCCTATATCATGCCACTTGAAACTAAGTGAAATGGGCCATGTCACCCCGCCTAGCCCATGTGCGACCTCATGCTTGACCCTCTTATTAGAAGAGCTTCCCATACTGCACTACTGCAAATGAATTTATCTCCCTACCGCAAGCTTCTAGGTTGATTTTTTAGTCTTGGAGAAGTTAACTCATTCTCCTATCGTCAAGACCCTAGCCTAAGCTAGTGTTGGTGTACTACCAATAAAAATAAAATAAGAATCTAGTTAAATTTGATTAATGCGTTGATTTTAAGTGGATGCTATTTAAAAAGTTGGGACGTAGTGTGATACTGAGATGGTGTGAATGACTCTTGTTAGTCACCCTAATGCAACTATATGCAATTTCTGCTTTTCACTTCAATAAAATCTAACTACAGGAGGGTAAGAGTTTTCACAACACACTAATTCCTATTGTGATGCACCTCTCACTAAATTATCTTAAATGAAAATCATCCCAAATTTAAAATTTTGTTGACCAAGAATCAAACCAAAATGTAAAATCAAAGTAAACGAGAAGAAACCAAACAATATTTCCCAAGAAAGAACACAAAGCACTCCAAAAGCACCAGAGCTAGGAAAATAAAGCTGAATAAAAAAAGCACACTCAAAATGATCAAACCAAAAGCCAAAAGTGAGAAGGAAGGCAATGTCAACAATGTTAGGGTTGTAGCATAATGGCTCAACCAAGGCTAATGGTCTACAAAGGTCAAAACCGGACCCTAGATGTAGGAAGTCCTAAACAAGATCAGATGAGGGTGATAAGAAGCAACGAAAACACACTCAAAAGAACTTGTCTAGATGAAAACTACACAACCAATCACAAAACCATCAATTGTGGCAAAAATAACCAAAGAAAAAGAGATCACTTAAAACAAGTAACAAAAAGTGCAGAAATGACATAAAGATCTGAAATTGAGATCTAAAGATGAGAACACTAGTTATAAACCAAAGCACACAAATAATCCTTCAAGGGAACCTTTAAGAACACAAGTAATTGAAAATCCCAACTAATGAATAATAAATGGCTCAAATCTGACGAAGATTGACAACTAATAGTGACCAAAACAATAGATCCAGAAGATCTCCAATAGATCAGAAAAAAAGAAAAAAAAAGAGATCAATTCCTAATACAAGACAAAAACCATCTCCCAATGAAGGGAAACAAATCTAAGGAAATAAAGAAAAGGAAAACAAATCCAGACGAGATCCAACTAGTAAACATGGAGCTCAGATAGATCAAGGATAGAAACAGAAACTTCTGAGGACAAAAATTGATTTTTCAAGGCTAGAAGTCTGGTCGCACGCATAAGACAAGAAAATTTTGGTTGGTCGCTCTGTTCCTAACATCAAGCAAGAAACTTAAATCTTCTAGTCGCATGGATGACTCCCTGTGGGAGCGACTGGGGAAAAAATTTGACTAGATAACTTTAATCAACTATAAAATCCTCATACAGAGTCTGTTTTCAATGTTCTTTTTCTTAGACAAAATTGCTAGAGGAATCCAAATATGTGGTCAATTTAATAAAATTTTGTATAATAAATTTAATAAAATTCTAGAATTTGATTTTAAACGTGCAATCTGTATTCTCTTGTATAAAAAACTATGTTGCAAGAAACGTGGTTCTAGGTGTCGTTTCACCCAAAAAAAGAAACAAAACATGTTTTCGCGTATCGTACGGCCTGAAAACGCGTTTCCGGCCATACTGGTATGTTTCCCAAACGGGAAACGTACCAGTACAACTGAAAACGTGTTTCCTTCCCTCAAAAGCATTTTAATTTTTGTTTTTATTTTATTTTAATTTTTGGTTTTCGTGCCTTTTCATATTATTTTAATTGTTTAGTTTGTATTTTGGATACTTCTAGATGGATTTCTAAACTTATAAAAAGACGATTCGCCTCATTTTCTCATCACAAAAATTGAGAAAGTCATTTCACTTGGAGAAGAGCGATTTTAGCAAGGAGAAAGGAGGAAAAGAGTAGTGCTTCAGTTAGGGTGTTTTCATCAGTGAGAAAAGGAGATTTCAATAACAAGAGAAAGCAATTTAAAAAGTAGATTTGGAGTGTGAAGTTTCCAGCTACGACATTCTTAGTTTTTGGCTCAGCTACAACCATATTTCTCTCTTCTTCTTTTTTCTGGCATTTTGGGGTATCTTCAGCTACACAAAATTAATTTGGGTAAGAAGCATTCAATTTCTTGGTATTTCCCCATTTTTTCATCTATTTTTTTAGGGTTTATGCTACCAGAATTATAAAAAACGTTTTTTATTTACAATTTTTTTTTTTTTTTTGAAGCAATGGTTTCCATCCAAGGTTCAAGTTCAAACCCCAAGGCCAACCCAAGGGCTGAATAATATCCTCTTTGAAGGCATGACGAGAAGCTGAAAATATGTGGAGGTGGTGGCTCATGGGAATGATGATGTAATCTTTACAATAATTCTTACAAGGGATCTTACCCAAGAGTGAAGGAACATATTTTGCTTGGAGGAGGACAGGGGGTTGCAGGTTGCATGAAAACACCAGACCCTGTGGCAAGGAGGGAATATCAGAGAGATAAATATCAGGCTGATGGAATTAAAAGAAAGCATGATGATCTTAGTCAAGCTAAAAATCCAGCAAACATTGAGCCAAGGATTATAGTTGAAGTAAGGAAGAGGAGAGGCATTCAACAACCAGAACAACCACCATCCAGAGGGGCATCCTGTATAGTTCAAGATAAAATAATTTCTAAACTGGTGGTGCAAGGAAGAGAATAAGCCGATTCTGGAGTGGCTCGATGCATCTATGCATGTGGTATCCCATTCAATGTTGTTCTCTCTCCTTACTGGCAAGATATGATAAGGGCAGTTAACAAAGCTCCTTAAGGGTACAAGGGGCCCAACTATGAGGAATTTAGAACTCAGCTTCTCAAAAATGAGAAGGATCTTGTGGAGGATGTCTTATCACTAATTCGTTCTTCTTAGAGTAGCTCTTAGTTTTCCAAAGTCTCAGATGGATGGATAGATACAAGGTGTATACCATTGATAAATATCATTGCCACTTCACCAAAAGGAGAAATGTTTTTAAAGGCAAAAGACTACTAGGGAGAGATAAAATATGCACAATTCATTGTTGATGTTATTATCAAATCTATTAAACAAGTAGGTCCTAACAGGGTGGTGCAAGTTATCATTGATAATGCATCAGTATGCAAAGCTGCAGGTTTGATTATTAAGGGGAGCTATGACCACATCTTTTGGGCACCCTTAATTGTCCATAATTTGGATTTGATCTTAGAGGAGATCGACAATAAAGTACCATGGATAAAGGAACTCATAGGGGAAGCAAGGGATATTGTTAAATTCATCACCAACCACCACCAGTCTCCAGTAGTATTTCGAGAGTACTGAAAATTGGAGTTGTTAAAAGTTGTTGAGACAAGATATGCCTCAAACTTAATAATGTTGTGCCACCTTATTGATGTTAAGAAAGCATTTGTGTCTATGGTGGTGAGTCAAATTTGGGCTGAGTGGAGACAGGCAGATTCAGAGCGGAGATCTATGGTGCGTAGATTGTGCCTTGATGGGGATTGGTGGAGCAAGATGGATTTCTTGTTGTTGTTCACAAAACCTGCATTTGAGCTTCCTCAGAATGCTGACACTGACCAACCTTTCTTAGGAGAGCTATATGATGGCATGGATTCCATGGTTGAGAAAGATATGGAAATAATTCCATTAGAGTCTCCACAAATTTTGTTTATAGATGATCGTTTTGCTGAATTAATCAATAAAATCATTGTTGATAGGTGGAACAATTTCAACACTCCATTGCACACTTTAGCACATGCCTTGAAGCCAAAATTTTATGATGAGGAACTTATTGCTCAAAGAAATGGGAAGAGGAAGGCACCCCGTAAGGATAGAGAGGTGGCTAATGGGGTGAAAAAATCCCTTATGATAATTTTTCCAACTCATCTACACAGGGAGATGAAGGAAGAATTTTCCAGTTTTGCTGCAGGAATAGATGATTATTCAAATATATCATCTTTGGAGGAGAGAAGCACCATGAATCTAGTTAGGTGGTGGATTTGTCATGGAGAAAATGTTGTACATTTGAAAAACCTTTCAATTCACCTCCTTTCACAACTAGAAAGCTCTTCATCAGCAGAAAGGAATTGGAGCACCTATGGTTTTATTCATTCTGTGAAGCATAATACGTTGGGCTCACAAGAGGCAAATAATCTTGTTTATGTGCACTCCAACCTTCACCTTGCATCTCGTAGGGGTCCAGAATATGGAAATGGTCCTTCTAAAGAATGGGATATGGATCCAGAAAATCCTGATTTGGATCTCTCTATTGTTTCCTTGAATATTGAGGACCAAGATCATAGAAGTGGAATTGGCCAAACATCTTCTTCAGCTACACCATCCACAACTGAGCATGATTTTGCTCCTATGTTTGACGAGGATTTTGATAATGAGTATTAGTATTTTGAATTTATTGTAGTTGCAGCCTCATATATATAATAAAAGGTTGATTTGAGATTTTGATATATAATAAAGGCCGGTTTTGGATATTACGATATTGATATTTTCATTATGTGTCTATTATCATTCATGGATAAATGTGTTGTAACTTGAAATAGTTTATGCTTTGAATTTATCATGTATGTTCTATGATTTTACATAAAATTTCTTAAAATATATATATATATATATATATATATATATATATCGTGTTTCCATGTTTCCAAAATTTGGAGAGGTCACATTTCGTATCGCTTCCCATTTTAGAAACTCGTTTCGTTTCCCTGTTTCATGAAAATTAGATTAAAAAACAAAAATAAAACTCCAGATCTAAGATCAGCTTAGATATAAAGTAAGGAAGTTAGATGGAGATCAAAACGAATCCAACAAAATACAAAGAACTCAATGGGAGACAAAAAAAGAAAAATAAAAATGATCTCATTGAAAGCACCAATTTTTTTGAATTTAATTATGCAAGGAGATATTGTTGCACGATATCATTCCCAATTGAGATCACCATACAATAAAAGAGAATGGCTAAGGCAATATAATAAAAATCCCCAATCCATATGGCCATGCATGCAATTTTGATGAAATTTCTAATGCTACAAAGTATTAGCAAGTACCTTGCCTCCTCGCATGTTGGTGAAAGGTTTTGGGCCTGATTAAAAATCCTTGATCTTCAATCAAGTGGTCCCTTTCATCCACTCTTGATCCAAAGAATCCACACAAACAAAAACAAATAGAGATGACAAGTGATATTCCCCAGAAGATCATTAACTCAAAGCATCAAGAAATCACACATATAAATTACTTTGATACTGATATAAGGCGAAGGAACATATATTTTTAGTAACCATATAAGTGAAAGTTCATCAATACACCTGCAACAAATAATATCCTCTCCTCAAGTTTGCAACATGGTCTCCTCTCCCAATACAGTAGAGCCACTACAAGGAAAATACCCTCTAGTGGAGGTTATAAAGGAGGTTTTTAGTGTTATAAAATTGGCCAAAATTATCAAAAAAAAAAATCTACAACATTCATTTATGGTTATGAAGGTTTTGGCAGAGATTTTAATGGAAATTCAACACAACTAAAAAAAATGGGCGGTCGGAGGTTATTAAGGATTTTTTTTCATCAGTGCTCTACTCTGTCTTTAACACACCAGTGCGTACATGTAGAAGGCGCCACGAGGCAGTTGAAGGAGAATGCACCGGGCCATTAAGGTATTAAACCACACTAGGCATAGTATTGGCAATACAACGCACGGGTCCGTTCTAATTGGTCTTTGAATTTGTGTGATGCCCATAGGTCGTATCAACGCCCTGGTGCGTAGACTTTTAGAAACGCATCGGTGTGCAGTATCAAACAAATGCACCAAGATTTATAATTTTTATCGGTATTCGTGCAGTGCCCATAGGTCATACAAATGCACCGGTGCTAATAGACACATAAACGCCCCGGTGTGCAGTACCACACAAACGCACCGAGATTTATAATTGGTATTGGTATTCGTGCGGTGCCCATAGGTCATACAATGACACCAGTGCGTATAGACACATAAATGCACCAGGGCTCTGTACCGCACAAACACACCGATATTTTTAATTGGTTTTGTTATTTGTGTGGTGCCCATAGGTCGTATAAATACGTCGGTGTGTTTAACGATACAAACACACCGGTGTATAGTAATTGACACACACCGGTTTTAATTTTGTATTTTTTAGAAACATTGACCTGTGACAGTGCAATTATTGTGATTGTTTTAAATTCATTATTCATCAAAAGTCGACACATCTTAGAACAATATTTATATTAATCAAATTTTTATTAATGCATTTGAATGTGATGTTTGGATTAATTTGTTTTATCATATCATAATTATTGTGGTTTTTTAAAATTCATTATTCATCAAAAGTCAACACATATATATCTTATAACAATATTCATATGAATTAAATTTTTATTAGTACATTTGATAACTACAATGGAGAATGCAATAGAAACAATGGAGAATGCAATAGAATAAATTAAAACATATTATATCTCTCTCTATATATATATAAGACAATCTTTGTCATACAAAATGGGACAGTTATTGGTATCCCTTTGTCTTTCAATTGGGACACTATGTCCATTACATTAAACAAAATGTCTGATTTCACATACATATTTCAAAAAATACAACGCCTTGCTTTAATATCCAAACATAGTGATCATCATTCTTCGCTTGAACTGATGTCACTACTACTAGAGCTACTTCCATGACTTGGGTTATTTTCTGGAATGTTTTGTTCACGGTGTTGATTGTTTTCTTCTTCTTCACCTTCCATCTACAAACATAAAAATAAATTGAAATGAGTGTATATACATTGGTGAGAATAATGAAAATTGAAATATTAAATAGTATACATCAATGTAAATCAAAAAGAAAAATTATGTACCATAGCAACAATTGACTCATAAACTACACACATTCTTTCAAAATCATGTACGTCAATGCCAACTTTCAAAATTTCATCTGGTGGCGTAGTTCCATACTTTGTTTCCTGCAAGTTTTATACACCATAACAAATCATATATTTAATATAAAAGATTTTTTTGTTCTTATATTAATTATAAACGGAGCTAAGTAAAACAAGATCGATAGATGCTTACAAATTCCACAATTAATTTATGATATGCCAACATATACTCACAACCCATATTTAACCCAATTTCAATCAATTCCTTTGATGATTCTTCTTTGTATGTTAGCACCTGTTTGAAGACATTCAATGATGATTTTTGTAAAACAACTTAAAAAATAAAAATATGAATTCTAGTTAAGACGTTGTTATAAGGAAGTAACAATTACTCACAAACTTAGATATCAACCCTTTTCTTCCTTGTCATCCTGTTTTATGTGCTGAATGGGTTCCATTTTCTTTTCTTTTCTGCAAGAAAATACTTGAAAAATAATATTTAATGCTAAATTGTTTATTTATTGTACCTAATGATCAAAAAATTCAATGATTACATATTACATTTGAAGCACGCTGTTGTTGAGATGGCTCCTCTTGCGATGCAATTTTGTCCATTTCTTTGACCATCTCCTTGTACACCTTTTTGGACATTCCTACTGGCATATTTATGATATCAACTCATTCATCTTTTGAGATTTTCATAATCTTCGTAAAAATGTAACATGACAATAAACTATTTAATTTTTATATTGATATATGAAAAGTAAATATAACAAAAGTGATATTTATAAATAATTCTAGACAAACATTTAAAGGAATATTTCTTTTTCATTCCTTCTTTTTTGTTGTTGTACATTTTTGCTATTAAAAGTCTAACATGTCTCATAGACCAATTCTCTGGAAAATCTTCCTGTAGTTTAAATGAAATTTGGTTCTTGGAATCATTGGATTGGTTTTTGTATTGTAAATGGAAAGAACGTCTATACATTTGTTCCACTAGATCCCTCAAACTTTAGTAAAAGTTTTTTCCCCTTTCGTTAACCTCCAACACCACTCCAGATGAGCTAAGTAGCAATTCATTTTCATTTGCATGTTCCATTTTTTCTTCTTTTCTTAGAACAACATTCCTTTTTTGAGTTGTTGGTCCCTGTAGAACATTATACAGATGCGAATTAGTAGACTGTTTGAAACATGTTATCTAATAATTTTAAGTATATTATTAATGATAATTAAAAAAATAAAGTCATATTGGATCGATAGTATTTTTTTCATTCACCTGATTCATTCTTTTGCAATTTTTCCATCAAGCTTTTATGCTCTTCTGGTCCTAGATCAGAAATAATCTTATCGAGCTTTGTCATGTTGTGGCTCTGCATGATACACAGTAAACAATACATATTAGCTAAACTTACATATAGTTCAAAAATAATATTTTTTTATAAAGAATTTAGAATGAACTTGCCTTTTTTGCTTTTCTTGACGTGTTATCAGTATTTTTGTTACTTGATCTTTTGTCAGTCATTTCTTTATCAATCTCAAACCTGTACCATATCATTCATTAATATATTTATACATAAATTGTCAACTTTTTAGGTAAAAAATAAATCTCAAGAAACCAGTGCGCCTTTCATTCTGTACGCATTGAAGTCGGTGCGTTGAGGTCTTCTAAACGCACCGCAAAAATAGAATAATAGACCGTACAACGTTGTATGTCAACAAGGAGCACTGGTGTGTTACATGTCAACCATGGCACTGATTAACCATGATAAAATAATAAAAATCGTCCAGTGTTAGTTTTTGTAGCATAAACCGGTGCCATATTTTACATATGGCGCACTAATATAAAAAAATTGTTTTTAAATTTTTTCACATTTCTTTCACAGTGTGCTTGTACAATAAATAACACCGGTGCACTAGGTAACACCAGATAAAAAAGAAAATATGTTTTTTTTTAAATTCATGCAAGGGCTTACATGGATTGGGATTCGACTATGAAAATTGTCCTGTCGGTTGGATGTATTAGGTCTATATTTAGCAATACAAACCCTATAAATATAAATTGAAAAGCCCTAATTCTGAAATCACAGAAAGAGGGAGAAGAAAGGGTAGAAACAAAAGAATGTAGGGTTTGTATTTTTTGAAAGTGTAATTTTTTTTTGCGAAACAGAACATTTGCGGTGCACCATAATGAAATAGCACACCGGTTGCATATTTCACAAATACTGCACTGAGAAAAAAAATTGCTTTTTTAATTTCTTATCACAGTACTTTCGTAGTGCACTGTGATAATAGAGTGCACCGGTGCACTAAGGTACGCCAGGTGCACCGCTGAAAAAAATAAAAAAAATAATAATAAATAAATAAATAAATTTACGCAAGGGCCGACATGGATTGGGATCCAATTATGCAATTCGTCCTGTGGGTTGGATGTCTTAGGCTTATATTTAGCAATACAAACCCTATAAATATAAATTGAAAATCGCTAATGCTAAAATCACAAAAAGAGGGAGAAGAAAGGGTAGAAACAAAAAAATTATAGGTTTTCTTTCTAAAATGGTTTTTTTTTGTGAAACAACATGTTTGCGGTGCACCATAATGAAATAGCGTACCGGTGCAATATTTTACATATGGCGCACTCATAAATTTTTTTTTTTGTTTTTTTAATTTTTTATCACTGAACTTGCCCGGTGCGCTGGTATTACATAGCGCACCAGTGTGCTATGTCACTCAGGGCGCACTTCGAAAGAAAAATCTTTTTTTTTAATTCATGCAAAGGCCGACATGGATTGGGATTTGCTATGCAAGTCATTCTGTGGGTTGGATGTCTTACGACTATACAAACCCTATAAATATAAATTGAAAAGCCCTAACTCTGAAATCACAGAAAGAGGGAGAACAAAGGGCAGAAACAAAAAGAATCTAGGGTTTGTTTCTAAAAATGGATTTTTCTTTTTTAATTTTGTTTCTAAAAACTGCAGAAAAAGGTAAAAAACACTGCAGAAAAAGTAAAAAAAAAACAATAAACTTTGAATTTGTTCTTTTACTGCATAAAAAAAAACTGTAGAAAAAGTAAAAAACATAATAAACTTTGATTTTTTTCTTTTACTGCATAAAAAAACTGCAGAAAGAAGTAAAAAAACAATAAACTTTATTCACGAGATCGTTTGAAATTCTATGCTACAGGGTTCGAATCACCAAAGGTTTGGAATTCTGATTGTCTGAATACTTCTATTCGAACGTATTCCCTGCTCCACAATGTTCTCATGCTCTGTTTGCTCCAGGTCTGTCTCCTGCAAATCTCTAGCTGAATATTTTTTCAAAAATAGTATAATAATGAAAAGTGTTTAGTATTTAAAGAAATGTTGGAAGAAATTAGATTTTCGAAAATATTTTTCCACCCATTTTTCATTTTACCGCTCTTTTTTCACTTATAGAAAAAAAGAGTTGCCCTTTTTTTATTTGCGGTTATTCGTCACCAGTGCGTCCCTTAATCACACCACACTGGTGCATTTGGGGATAAAAGGGCACTGATGCCTATTACCAAAAACGCACCGGTGCGGTTATCTATACATTACGCACCAAAATTACATTTAGGTGTGTGCACCAAAATTTATTGTTGTTTTGCTCAAATGCAGGGAGAAAATATCATAATTATATCCAATGGGAAATTCTTCAAAATCTAGCTCGTTCCATAATATTTCTCAAAGTCCATCGCGGAGTTCTCCCTATCCATCTCGAGACGTAATATTTACTTCAGATTTTATTTATATTTTCACTATCTAATTTAATTTGTGTTTTTTATCCATGAAGTCAATCATGCATAGCTTAAATAAATTTATAATGTATAAAAATTTGCAAGTTCACGTAGATTCAACATCGAATTCAGATGCACAAAATATTCAAAGTACTGCTCCAAAATGTTAGAAGTTCTTATCAGGAGCTGCATACCGCAAGACGCATTTGGTAGATGAAAATGGACAGCTGATTCACCCTGCCAATTGTAACAATATTGCATCTTCTAGCCACAATCTTGGGACAATGATGGTAATAATTATAATTGTTTGGTATATATATTGATTAATATGTAATTATTTCAACGTCAAACCAATTTATAATCATGCAATATTGTCAACGTGGTTGCTAATTGAGATCATATATTTTGTACTAATTATTAGGATTCTAGTAATGATGAATGACCTACCTACCATCTTCCGTTGCACCCCACGACAATGTCAAATCAAGAGAAGATTGAATTTAGAGAAAAAATCGGAGAGGAACAATACCAAGAATGGTTGAATCAACCACCGATTCAATTCCCGCTACGTCTAGATTCACCAATTAGGAATGACTACAACAATAGTAGTTCTTCACAAGTTGGCAATATTGGAGGCAATCAAATAGAGGTTGGTATGGATGATTACTTAAGGGATACGACCGCCATGGAGACAATGTTGTTAGATGCATTCCAAAATGATGATCAGCTGGGGGATGATGCTCATATCGCTGACACCTTTTTCGAAAGCCTTAAATTTACTTCCACCACCCCTCTCTTTGGACCTGGCTGTCAGTTAAAGTCTACCCAGTTAGGGACAACGATGTTACTGTACAACTTGGAAGAAAATTTTGGCTTGTCAAATGCATGTTTCTTGGAACTTTCGAGGTAAGTTACCATAAAGTACTCCCTTATATAAATTTGAAATATAATCAATATGTCACTGCAATGAACATTACAAATGGTAAATTTTATGAACGTTAATAATTATATCGACATTAATGTACAATTATTAATATATTTTTCCATCATCACCAACTACAGGTTATTCAAAGATAAGGTTCTTTCGAGTGATAATGTCTTGCCCGGTAGATGCGAAGAGGCAAAGAAATTGTTGAAACTGTTGGGTGTTGAGTACATATCATATCCTGCATGTCCAAATGATTGTATTCTATATAGAGAGAATATGCAGACAAAGAGATGTGTCCGAAATGTGGGCATGACAGGTATGATAAATCAAAAAAGAAGGGTAAATCACATATTGGTCCTCCTTTTAAGATATTGAGGCACATGCCTATAATCCCAAGGATTCAAAGGCTCTTTCATTGCAAAGAATTAGCTAGGTTGCAGGTATGGCATGCCTTACACAGAAGTGAGTTGGGAGTTATGCGAATCCCAACTGATTCAATAGCCATGAAGCATATAGAGGATACATGGCCCGAAAAATTCAAGAATGAAGTACGAAGTCTACGACTCAGCATAGCCATGGATGTCGTCAACCCATATTCCCTCCATAACACCAACTATTCTGTTTGGCATGTAGTATTGATCAATAACAATATCCCCCCATGGTTGTCCGTGAAGAATGAACATCTTATGTTGGCTCTCATAGTCCCTGGTAGAAGACAAGTGAATAATATGGATGTCCACTTACAACCACTGGTAGATGAATTGAAGGAATTATGGGATGGGATAAATGTATACGATGTATCAAGACCCATCGCAGCATAGAGGAGTTTTATGTTGTATGGCATATATGCTTACACGACACATGATTATACAGGCTTAGGAGTTTCCTCTGGTAAATTACATGCTTAATTTATTGATTTCTTTATACAAGTAACAATATTCTTTCACATATTAGTTATTTAATTCGACGTTGTAATATTTGTTATGATCTTCGTGATATTATTTAATGTGCCATGCATATTAATTAATGTATACAAATATAATCTCGCCGATCTTGTAACAAAAGGGTATTTTGGATGTAAATATTGTGGACCTTCTCTGAAAGCTAGATGGTCCAAGGACCTACGAAACCCAGTGTATGATTGCTCCAGGGTCTTCCTACCAGAAGAACACCCTTATAAAAGAGCAACATCCTCTTTCAATGGTAAACGAGAGAGAACCCAAAGGCCTCCAATAATGACACCAGCTGAATGGCTTAGAGCATATGAGAGAGAGAAGGAGGAGTTCATAGAAATTTTTTATTCAAATGGGGAGCCAATGTACGATGATCCAAATTTCTTCAAAACCTATGTTGAGAAATTTTCCATTGGGATGAAAAGGAAATCTATCTTTTATGACCTCCCATATTGGGAGCATCTTAATATTGCCCACTTATTAGATCCCATGCATATATTTAAAAATGTTTAATCTTCTTTATGGAGGCACATATCATCGAAAAAAGTGACACATTGGCTATTAGGAAAGATCTTATTACTTCAAAAACTAAAAAGAAACATTGGCCAAGATGATTAGAAATTACAGGATCAAAGGCAGGCATTGGTCCCTCTAATTCATGGTTTTTCAAAGAAGGTGATGTCCCATGGATTTTAAAAAAAGATGATATTTCTTTGGCAAAGGAAGTTATAATGGGTGTGAGGGTGCCAACTTCATACGGGTCTTCACTACGGTGCTGCTTCACCATGGATGACCATTTTTCTGGGTTGAAATCGCATGACCATTTGAATCTTCTAAGAGTACATATATTAATGTCATGAAAAGCATATGTGATTTTATTATGTGTTATATTAATAATAAATTTTATCCCAATATGCGGGGATCATAAAACATAACTAATTTTGTATATTATTGCACGTGTTTATGGCTTTGCAGTGTCATTATCCTTTTTCCGTGCATGGGTGTGTGAAAAATGAATTCCCTCAAGACCTAGGATGTTCCATATCTAAATTATCTGCATTTTTACGTTGGATCACATCAAAGGAGATTCATGTGGCTAGCATTCCACGGTGGCGTCAAGAGATAGTTGAGATTGTTTGTATGTTTGAGAAGGAACTTCCGACGAGTTTCACGGACTTACAAGTTCATCTTCTAATCCACCTAGTAGATGAGGTTGAATTAGTTGGGGTGGTTTCTTGTCGTTGGATGTTCTTCTTAGAGAGGTACATGAAGAAATTGAAAGGTTTTGTTCGACAAAGGGAAAAACCTGAGGGATCTATGGCAGAGGGTTATATATCGTATGAGTCTTTCTATTATGCCAGTGAGTACATCAAACAGATCGATAATAGACCAGGTGCAGTGATTTGGGACGATTAAAGGGATGAAGAAAAAAGAGAAGGAGAGTTACTCCAAATGAGTGGAAAAAAGCGCTTGATAAAGAGTAAGCGATTTATAATATTTCAAATTTACAAAAATTAATTAATATTCATGTTGAACTTCGATATAATGTATATTTTGATCTCTAAGTACTATATAATGTTCGTTTGATTTCATCAACAAATGCGAAAATTGAAGCAATCAATAAATTCATTCTTTACAATTCTGAAGCGACACAACCATGGGTCGCATTGTACGAACAAAAGAAGATTAAATGGGATAGTGACAGGAAAGAATTCAAATGGTTGAATGGTAGAAGTGTGCCTTATCCCGATTATTTAAAAGAAAATATGCCAAAAATATGACCCAACAGTTGGGTTAATGACCAAGTCAGAGAGAAATACGGTGCTATCGGTCGTTACCTGCGTGCTGAAGAGGATGCGCTAAACATTGGGATTAGGTACAACAACTTGGTAATAATATTTTTAATTTATATGTAAATTTGGAACTTATATTAAGACATCTAAATTTCATATTTTAACTGTTGGATTATTATAAGACACATGAAACTATTATTATTATTTTTTAAATTTAATAGGTGCATTTGTTCCCATCTATGTGGGCATATGGACACCATTTTCACACAGAAAATGCCGATGTTGGAAACATCACACAAGATTATGGAGTGGAATTCAAGTTCAATCAATCTAGTCGATCTAGCCACCGTGATCAAAACCTAGTACGAGGGATGTTAGGTTACGTCGGAAAGATACAAGAGATCATTGAAGTGGATTTTTCTTCTTTCCAATGTGTTATTTTTAGGTGCAAGTGGTGGGACACCTTTGATCAGAATAATGTAAAGGAAGATCGTGATAGTAGGTTGATATGTATCAACTCTAGAAAGATGTGGGATGAAGCCAAGGAGCCCTATATTTTCCCTAAACACTCCAACCAAGTGTTTTTTTACCAAGATATGTTGGATAGGGATCGGTGGTTCGTATTGACACATGACCCTAGATCAAAACATATTTTTGAGAAAAATAGTGTTATCATGCCATGCGAGCTGGAAGATAATGAGGGTGATCATGAGAAACGAGAGTGATGTGGTACATGTGTTATTTCATCAATATTTGTACTTTTTAAGATGAATTTTTCGAAACATTATAATATGTATTTTGAATTAATTGGTAATTTGCATTGTGTTAATGTTAAAATCAATAATTCACTTGATAATTTAAAATTATGTTGATCTCATAAACAATGGCGTACTGTATAAATTAATTATTTTTCTTGTATCTAAGATCATAATAAAATAATGATAATTCTAAAGTACATGAATTTATTTGCATTATTTTGTAAACTTTATTATGTTACAATAAATCATATTATTCTAGATTTATTATTTTACAATTATTTAAAATTTACAAATTTACAAATTTAAAAATTTTAATAAATTCATTTCACATTAATACAATTAAAATTTTACAAATCTTTTACATACAATTAGAATTAGAATTAGAATTACAATTACAATTTTACAATTTAACGTACAATTACAATTTTGGAATTTTACATATTTACAATTACAATTTTACAAATTAAAAAATTACAATTACAATTAGAATTTTACAAATTTAGATATATACCATTACAATTACAATTTTAGAATTTTACATACAATTAGAATTACAAATATTAAAATTTTACAATATCATGATCATTTAGTATTAAATTAATTAATAAACATCAAGTTCATGATAACCATCATACAAACATCATATTTGACTAAAAAACACATTCAAAATCACTAACTGCATCATCATGATCATGATCATCTAGCAAAACACAATTAACATTATATATTAACATCATCAAAACACAAACATCAAATATACATCTCATGTCAAATAACTCATGTTATCACATACACATATATCTACAAGCTACACATTAAATGAACATATCTAACGTGACCTAAAAACATACACATCATGATGATCACCAACATATAAATTAAGTACAACTACAACATGAACATAAAATACATGGACCATATATATATATATATATATATAACTGAATAATGTTAAAAATATACAACTTTAATATAAATGTCATGGATCAGCTAGTGGTAGTACAACATCAATATCAGTACTAGTGGAGGCCTGCTCATGAGTCAATGGTGCAGCGTCGACGATCGATGGTACAGCCTTCTTATGATCATGAGTATTGATGGGTGCTGCAGGCTACTGATTAGACGTGGTCGATGGTCCAACCACATTTCCATGATGACTGCTGCTAGATGCTAGTGGAGGCTCATGCTCATCTGGCGCGGTGCGAGGTGAACGATCATGAGATGATGGTACGCTGCGCCTCGCAGACTGTCCATCATGTGTTGTGGCTCGATTGTAACATGCAACAGTCCTCGTCAATCGCATAAAAGTTGTTGTAACTCCTACGACATGCTGCATAAGGCTGTACATGTCATGCGACATGCCTCTCCACATCTGTAATAGCCTATCATTGGCCTCTATGTCTTTGTAATGAGCAGGTCTGATGCCCGCCTCAACAATCAATGCAATGAGTTGGTCGCCCAACTCCATCCTGTATCTAGCATCATTAAGTCGACCACGCATCGGCACACCAGTAGGAGCAGTTCTCTCTGCACCAGCCTCCTGATGATCCTTGACATCTGGCATGCCCTCATCGTCATTAGGATCCACACCCGGATCATGTGGTGGTGTCGATATCTCCTTATGTATGCAAAATATATACAAGTACACAACAATAATTAGACAATTTCATTACAAAATTTAATAAAAACAAGTTAAAGAACATGTTAGAATAAATTTAAATAAAATAGTAATATTACCTCTATTATCTGGTGGCTCATCAGCTGTGAAGAGGATGTTGGCACACCCTTGCCAATCCAAATCCGCATAAGGACAGGGGACCATAATGAAGGGATGCTCATCAACACTGGCTAGCAACTCCAGTGCATCATGTGATATCCTCACTGGAAACAGAGTCTCCTCCCTCTTGGGAATCATCTTCCCCCACATGTGCATACGTGCCTCAGTAATCGGCCTACGAGGCTGCCGAAGAAAAGTAGGCCTCGTCTCTAGAAACCTCTCAAAAAATAAACAAAAAAACTCTAAAGAAAAAGGGAAGTTGACCCTGCCTTGTGTATGAGCATGACATCTATCTAATGTTGTACAAAACTGCCGCAAAAAATGGCAGACCACCTAACAAGTCATGGTTGTTGTACTAAAGAATCAACATAATATAAAAGCAAGCAACTAATGTGTTGCCTGTCATTGGTGTTGTGTGAAATGGTCGAAATGATAAGTGAGATACATTGGACCTCCTCATGACCAAATGCACCAATTCGTAACTTCCCTCCAACGACCTGAAAATCTACAAGAGACAGTACATTCACTCCAATGTATCTCTGGGAGTAAAATAACTAACTCCCTGCTACACAGCCAGCTGGAACCTCGAGGAACGAGGGAAAATACACCCCTCTCCTCGATAGCCCTGTAATGAAATATATATCCTCCTCGTTGGGCGTGTACCACTGGTTGATACCAACATGGAAAGCCTACTGCTAGGCATTCCACCTTCGAATAAGATGTCTCAAAAACAAACTATGGGCCTTTAGGGAAGTAGCCTCCTCATAGAACTTGAGGAGGCCTACCTGCCTTAGGAGACCATCAGTAGCTGCTGTAATAGGGCAAGGGTACGCATCTCTCTCCCTCTCTCATGCCTCCCACAGGTGAACCATGTTATACTGCTCTGCCTGTTGTTTTTTTTGTTGCCCCTCTTCTCTCCTTTCATGTCTCAGAATGATTGACATATTAAACACAATTTTTTTATTAAATGAGACATGTATTTAGAAATATACGTATATAAATATTTTTTGAAAAATAAATAAAAACACAGTCGGTGCGCACAAAAACACAATCACAACTAGTCTCAGTGCGTCTTTCAACATAGCGCACCGAGGACGGTGCACCTAATAATATTCAGCACACTGGGGGCAGTGCTCCAGAAAATGTTTTTAGCAAACCGTTGATTACGTGCGGTGTCAGGAGGGCAGTGCACTGACTACACTATACTCTCGGGGCATATAGCTAAGTCAGCGCACCCTCCTAACACCGTACATAGTCATCGGTGTGGTATTTTACAAGGCCGCATCATTGACGTAGGACAAATATGGAAAGTCATTCGCTGACAAAAATAGCCATCCCGGGGCGGTTATTTCAGACAATGCATTGCATCATCACTATTCAACTAGGTCAACAGTGCAGCCAGGTAACCGACCGGACCACACTTTTTAAAAAAAATTAAAATAACATGGTGCACCTTTGGTACCACCCCAGAACTAATGCGGATACCCTTAGCACCAGTTTACCAGGCTGAACCGTTGACAATTTCGAATTGTGGTATGTGGCGCGCTGACAACATTACCCACCCCGGGGCAGATAATTCTGTCAACGCACCGAGTTGCCACGGTCTCACATTGTCAACAGTGCGGCCTGGTAAATGATCGCACCACACTTTTTAAATTTTTTTAAAATAACACGGTGTGCTTATCGGTACTGCCCCGGAACCAGTGTGGATACTATTAGCACCGGGTGTGGTGCGGCCTGTAAATTTACAGGCAGCACCGCAAACCGGTGTGAGCCAAACAGCTCAAGCGCACTGCGTGACAATTCTTTTCTTTTCTTTTGAATGGTTAATTTTAATGTTTTTCGAAATTCTAATCCGATAAAAGGCTTAATTATGGAAAAACAAGAAAAATACCAGTACATTTACCTGTTGAGGAGGCATATTGGTTGTAGAATTTGCAAAAGAAAATTTTTCCACCGTTTTTCAAAATTCAAGCTGGAGATTGGTGGGAAATGCACAGCAGCAGTGCGTACAATGAGTGCAATGGGAGCATCGATGTCAGGGCGGCTCAGACAAGAATAAATTACACTGGTGCTTGAGATCTTTGTAGCACTGACAAAAGTGAAAAATGCGGTTTTTTTGGCCATAATTTTTTTTATTTAAACCTGTTCCAGTGCACGGGGTTTTTATGGGCGTACTGGTGCATTTGCACCATGCTGCCCCGGGCGGTTTTTGTTTTCGTGCCCTTTTTATGAGGCATCGATGTGGAATAGTTGTAATGCACCGGTGCACTACAGTAAAATGATGCAATAGGGCCGTGTGTACAGAGTGCACGGTGTCTGGTGAGCCAATTTTTTATGCGATTTTTTGGCCATAATTTTTTTTTATTTAACCCTGTTTTAGTGCGCAGGGTTTGTGGGTTGCCCGGTGCGTTTCCGTCACTCCGCCCTGGCCTGTTTCTATTTTCGCGTACTTTTTATGACGCACCGGTGCTAAAGTGTTTTCAAGCACCGATGCGGTACAGTAATAGAACGCACCAGGCGGGTGTGTACAGAGCACACGGTTTCCGGTGTGCCAATGTTTTTTGTGGTTTTTTGCCGTAATTTTTTTTTATTTAACCCTCTACCGGTGCGCGGGGTTTTTGGGTGCCCCAGTGCATTTGCTTTATTCCACACTGGAAGGTTTCTATTTTCACGCATGTTTTATGAAGCACCGGTGCAGAAGAATTGTAAGGTACCGGTGCTCTACAATAATATGACGCACCGGGTGGCTGTGTAAGGAGCGTACGGTGTCCGGTGTGCCAATGTTTTGTGCGGTTTTTTGGCCATAATTTTTTATTTATTTAACCCTGTATCGGTGCACAGGGTTTTAAGGGTGACCTAGTGCATTTACGACCCAATGCATGTAAGGGCGACCTGGGCAATTTTGGTTTTCAAGCGCTTCTTATGAGGCACCGGTGCGCTACAAAAATAAAACACACCGGGCGGGTGTGTACGGTTTTGGCCATGCCGGTGCTTTCTCGTGTTGAACGCACTGGTGTGTTTTACGGTGATAAGAGCACCGGACGAAATACATCCTCAAAAACCTCCGCCCGCTAACCTCCTCTAGGAACCTCCACTAGAAATGGATGTCTTGGGTATTTTTATAAGGGGTTCCTCAAAAACATCTGCTAGAGGGTCTTTTCCTTGTATTTTGGATACTTTATCTTATCCCTTTTCCTCTTGGTGAGATTATAAAGGCTCATTCTATCTTATAGGAGAATGTATCTAGACACCTAGGGGCTTGAGAAGTTAGGAAACTTCTACAATAATGGACCCCTAGCCAAATTATACACAAGCGGGTCAAGTTGATCTCCTTAGGAATGGAAAACTCTAAAAAAAAAAATCATAATTATGAGCTTTTTCTCAATTATCTTAATTATGAAATAAATATTATCTCATAATTATAATATTTTCGAAAAATAGTTATGAGAAATTGTTCAATTATATAATTTCACCCTTTTATCATGGGATAAATATCACATAAGTAAAATAAAAGGTGAAAAGGATACATTTTAGCCAAACAACTTAGGTAAATTGATATTGGGTTTCTCTCACTATAATGGAGTGGCAAATAGGGTTATAATAGAATAAAACAGAGACAAGTAGGAGTGGAAAATATGGTTATAACACAACCACATGGAAATAATTATGAAAAATAATAATATTATCTCATAATTATAATATTTTGGAAAAATAATTATAAGAAATTTCTCAATTATATAATTTCACCCTTTTATCATGGGATAAATCTCACATAAGTAAAAGAAAAGGTGAAAAGGGATACATTTTAGCCAAATAAATTAGGTAACTTGATATTTGGTTTCTCTCACTATAATGGAGTAGAAAATAGGGTTATAACATAACCAAATAGAGATGACAAGTGATCTTCCGCCGAAGATCATCAACTCAAAACATCAAGAAATCACACATATCAATTACTACAAAACTGATATAAGGGGAAGGAACATAGATTTTTATTAAACATATAATTGAAAGTACATCAATACATCAATAAATATAAGTAAAAAATAAGATCCTCTCCTCAAGTTTGTAGCATGGTATCCTCTCCCAATACATCAAAGTTCTTGCGCTATAGTTTGGATTCTTCATCTTACCCCCTTTCCTCTTGGTGAGATTATAAAGGCGTATTCTATCCTCTAGGAGAATGTATCTAGACACCTAGGGGATTGAGAAGTTAGGAAACTTATACAATAAAAATTTGGAAACTTATACAATAACATGAAAAATATCTCCTCCTTTCCATTGTGCATTGCACACTTCTAGTGACTAGTAGGGTCACCCTTGCCTCAAGCATACCATTATGTGCTCAGAGCTTTCACAACCCTCCCTCTCAATGACTTCCTTTTGCATTTGATATTTTGCAGAATAGGTAATTTTTTTTGGAACTCACTTTGTATCGCCACGAGTGCATCTCTACTTCAAGTAACTGAAAATCAAGAGAATATCATCCTCTCATCTTCCATGAACATGATTTCTCCATTCACATGGAAAGGACCATCCAAGGAGGCTACTAAAAGCACTACCGAAGGTGCCATGGATAGTTCTAGAATAATATTTCCTATCATGTCAAATACCAAGTGTTTCATCTAGAAGTCCAATACTATAACATGGAGAATCATAAAAGAGGTTTTCAATAAGAATTTGTTCCCGTAGGATTTAGAAGACATGGAGATTTATATTGATATCAAGAAATCTAGATTCCATAAGGTTTCTTGCAGATATCTTGTACTACCATGTGTAGAAGCAATAACATGGATAATGCAGGGTCTAGAATCCAATAACATGATTCTAAGTAGTGCAAGTGGGATAGATCTTTCCACTTGTCAACCACATGACCTTCACTCATACTACACAATTATGAATCCTGAAGAGTTTTCAAATTCAAAGTATTATGGAGTTTGGTATCATTTGAATACAAAGGATGTGATCAATTCATGGTGGTAGAAACTAGCAAATTTTCACTAGAAATGAGAGGGAATATATATGAACAATTTCTTAAATAAATTTTACCAATACCTCATAGCTACGTTCCACAAATTATATGGGTAGGAAATAATTGAGCTATGTAAGGAAGGATAGATTTACATCCTTTACCCAATCGTCTCAAAATGGAAAATATTTAACTAGTTAGATATTATTTCCCAACAACTAAAGATTAATGTGTCAAAGGGGAAGAAGGCATTACAAGGTGATCATCCTCAATTTTGTATATCTGCACACTTTCTTGATGGAATTTGTGCTCACGATGAGTTCCTAGGTCTAGAGTGGAAATGGACCCCAAAACAACTTCCTGTCAACATTTATTGCAAGGTATTGTCAAATGTCAGTTACATAGGAGTATATGACAAAGTATTTGAGAACTTCTTTGTTGTATTATATTGGATTATCTTTGAATTCGAGGTGCCTTGCATGACTAATGAGGCTAAATAAGCGGTTTTCGAAGTATCATATTGGTTCACTTCTCCTCAAGGCCCATACATCATATTTTTTGGCTCCCAAAGATATCCATATCTTATGCCAAGGTATGTGACCGATAAGGTGGTCATGGAAGAAATTGGATATCATCTTTGCACAAGGTTTTCCTTGTTGCAGAAGAAAAATAAGGAACCTTGTCCTATCTTTCTGCTAAATTTAGGGTCATATGAGCATAAGAATATGAAGGCAACATAAGAAAAAATTTAAGAACTTAGCCGCCTTAGGTTTGGTGAAATGAGTTCTCATCAATATGACCATAAAGCTGTATACAATTAACACTATGCTAAGCTAGATTTCACCTGGCCATATGTTTTTGACTCTTGGGAAGATGAGGAAAATACGAAAGAATTGGTATAATGCTTCCAAGGCACAAGGACCAGGTGATGAGGTGGGCCCTTTTAATATAGCTCATGCACCAGATATTGTTCAAGAAGGGAACTATGAGGAAGTGCTTAATCCAATTATTTTTTTCAGGAAAATGAGGAATATCATACATGATCCTGAAGAAGAGAGGAGAAGAAAATTCAAAACATACCTAAACACCAAAGGCGCAATTGAAGCATAGAGGAAAAGAAAGGAATTAGAAGAAGCATGGAAGAGGCATGATCAGAAATAGATCATGGAATAATTGATAGCTCAAAATTGAAAGTGTTCGAAAGTGTGCCAAACCTAAGCGACTGGATAGATATCATCTTCATGATTCTGGCACCGCAAATGGTTAAAAAAACCAACATCATATGAAGAAGTTATCGCAGTTTGAAAAGTACAGTAAACTGCAATTTTTGGACTTTAACCAAGTTTGACTTGAGTTTTGGGAAAATTAAAAAGAGAATACTCCAGGGAATATTATTGGAATATTCCTTGAAATATTCCCTATAATATTCCATTCAGACCAATCAGGTCACGTCAGGTGGTGGAAGGTCATTCGACAGTGGGTTGACTTTTTTTGAAGTTGGCCAATGAATGGGCGACACGTGGCCATCCCTGAGGCTACCACATGTCCCCAAGATTGAGCAATAAAATTTTGGTGGACTCCCTAGGAGTTGAAAGCCTGACCTCTCTGTGCACATGCCCACGTCGTGCCAGTTGGGCTACGCATTAGTTCTTAACACTATATGCAAAGTGGTAATATTTAAGGTTTTACGGTTCTCCGTTTAGGGTTTTGGAGGGACCAGCCCCTCCCATACGACACGACCCCGTGAACCAAGGGCCTAAGCCCGCCCATATCTATCCACACTAGTGGTTACGTAATTTTATCACATGTATAGTTTAAAATGCCAGTTTATCTGCCAACAGTTATGTTAACCCCGACATTAACCATAACCGCGCAGAGTTTTAGCACATGTGCCCAGGATTTCCAGTGGTTACATTTAGTGCTAGTGGCTAGGTTGGAAATTAGCTTGGAGCACTCACAAAAAATTCAGAATTTTCCAACTTTAATTGGAGTTAATTCCATTTTCTCCATGTTTAGTGGAGTATTTTTAGGGGTCAATGGGAAAAATGAGTTCAGGCTCTATCTTGAGATAGATTCGACCAATTTTGGAGTGCCAATAGTCAATTTCGACTATCTCCAAAATTCCAGACTCATTGGTAAGGGTTGAAGAGACATTAGAGGAATTTTTAGCAATTTTTTTGTTCAAATAATTTCTAGGGGCCGTTAGGGCCACCATGGGCCAGCAACAATTTGAGGCCAAGCCAGTGGAGCTAAAGGTCTTATTCAGAAATCCAATAGTAAATTTTTGAAGTTTCAGATGTTTTGGAACTAATTGCATGGTTTTTAGAGTCTGTAGAGGACTTTTTAAGGCATAAATTCTTCAGTGAAGTTCCAGGGGCCACTAGGGCTAGCAAGTGCCAGCAACAGTTCGGGGCCTAGCCAAGGTAGCTAGAGACCTTATGCAGCAAACCAATAGTCATTTATGACTGTTTTGATACTTATGAATCTAATGGAGGAGTTTTTAGAAGCTTTTGAGGACTTCTAGAGGTCGATATCCCACCGAGAAGTTTTCTTTGACCCTAGAGCTAGGGGGTGCCACCAAGTGTCGGAGGTGAAACCGGAGCAACCAGAGGCCAATTTTAGCGAACCAATATTCTATTCTGACTATTTTTGGCATCCTAAATCCATTTAAGGGATTTTTAGAGCCATTTTAATACTTATGAAGGTTGAAGAGCCACAGGGAAGTTTTGGGAAGCCTAGGAAAAACTGTGGAGGGAGGCCTAGATTGGGGATCCAATGCTCATCTTGAGAAAATGATCAATATATTTTTGGTTTTTGATATGTGATGGAGAAAAAAGGTGAGGTTTTAGAGACAATAAAATAATTTTGAAGGATTTAGTTCCATAGAGAAGCTTAGTGTAGTTCAAGAGCACTGACAGAAGGAATCAAGTCTAAGGGAGCCTAGATCTGTTTGCAGAGTGATGAAAACCATGAAAGGAATATATATGGTATTATAATCCCTTTAGTTTAGTTCAATAACCATTGGAGTTAAGTGTGGAACTTGTAAAATAAATTTTCCCATAATCCCAAAGAGCCAATTCAAGATGACAAGAGCTCAAGGAGACGTAGCCCACGATATTCGGGTGAACTCCTAGATTAAATTTGTTGTTATGTGTGGATGTTTATTTTCTATGTTATATTTCTATTAGAAATGTTTAATTTCAGAAAAAACAAATGAACTTAAAGCACTTAAACAATAAAAAATGATACACTTGTTTCAAGTATAAAATTCCGCAAATTTCAAGTATAAGCTAGATCTTTTATTTGTTTAACTGAGTGGGAGGTTCTTGAAAAACATAACAAGTTATCCAACCCATTTTCAAATCAGGTTTGTATCCAGGCACTTGGTTTCTTGATTGACAGAGCAATAGCTTGCTTGTTTGACTTGTAAGGTGTTTAAGCAGTGCAAAGGATTTGACTTTTTTCAAACTGAACGTGGTTTGAGTTTGCTAGAGGTGAAGGGAAAGCTACTAATAGCTAAGTCCAGAAGAGGACAAGAAGGAAGAAGGGCTGAAGGAATCTTCCTTACCCAAAGGACCTCAAGGCAACCCTTGAAGCACAAAAGGGTTTGTTTGCAAAGGCTGCTTGAAGAAGTTCTTTGAATCTACAACCATTTTGTTTAGAATATTTGTCAATGGTTTTTGAAATATTTGTGAATTTTTTTGAAGTTATTTATTTCATTTTAATGATGGAAAATTCTTCAAGTGAGGTTTCAAAATCCTCCTTCACAATATTCTTCGATGAAGACATGAAGCAAGACTTGTACATCCTAAAGGACATGGTGCAGATTCTATTTGAAGATAGAAGAGAAAGCACTATACTTCGTGAGAAATTGTTTGCTATGAAGCAAGAGAACGGAGAAATTCTTCGAAGAATGCATGAGTTGGAGATGCAGCTCCATCAAGCCCAAGAGGCTTTAACCATGAACATGCGTGAAGCAGAGGTAATTCACTCAAATTTGTCTTCAGTTTCCTCTTCAGAAATATGTGTTGGTTCATTTGAAAATCACACTAGAGGTATAGGGTCCAAGTTAATGTTTAAAATGGGCTATGAAGGCAAGGGTTTAGGCAAACATGCACAAGGCATGGTTGAACCTATTTTGGTTGAGGAAATACCTAAGAATTTTGGTCTTGGTTATGTTTAATCTAATGACAAAGAATCCAAAGCCATGAAGGCATCTGAGGCAACTTCAAAAAGAACATTTGTTGCAAGTTCTAAACCACAAACATGTCTAGTTTGTTTTCAATTTTAGTGACATTGTTTGAAGCCTATGTTGCAACAAGAATATTGTAGACATGCAGCTTATCAAGAGCATGCGATTTCAGACAGTTTTCAAGACATGAACATTGATGTTAGTCTTCAAGAGAAAGTTGGAGCCTCTACAAGTTCATCTCCTCATGAAGGTAA
Organism: Pinus albicaulis; assembly: GCA_034641835.2. Classification (NCBI taxonomy): domain Eukaryota; kingdom Viridiplantae; phylum Streptophyta; class Pinopsida; order Pinales; family Pinaceae; genus Pinus; species Pinus albicaulis. The sequence continues at coordinate 127,842,045 of CM076580.1, read as the reverse complement.
AAAAGATGGACATGCAAAGCAGCATTTGAGGTATAATTCTTCCCATATTCAAGTTGATTATGTTTCTACAAGGCATGACAATTATACATGCTTGAATGGAAGAAATATTTTATATTCATATTGTGGTCTGTGTAACCATGTTGTTTCAAGATGCTGGAAGAGGATGAAGGCGTACAGGAAACAATTGAGGCAAAGGCAACTTGCAAAGAAGGTGCATAAGGCTTGCACACATTGCCAGAAAAGGGGACATGTTGTTTCCCAATGTTGGACATTACATCCAAATAATCGTCCCAAGCACATGAGGCAAGAGGACAAAAATACTGGCGAAAGGAGAACCAAGGATTCCATCATTGATGTGAGAACAGATGTTTCACATGAAGATTTGTAGCATCAAATGTCTCCATGGAAGTGGCTTGGTAAGAAATGGTTTGACTTCTTGACACAGTAAGACATACACTCATTTGTACATATGAAGATTTCAGTTATGTATGCATGTATTTATGTTGTAATATCAAGTTTGTTTGAGCCACATTGGATCGATGATCAAGGAAGCGATGTTCAGCTACCTTCTATAAATTTCTCGCCTGAAATTTCTAAGTGAGTGCAAGGAAGACAGTTCTTGACAGGAGGACAAGCACATCCAGGAAGGGAAGTGTTGACTATCTTCAAGTTGTGGTTCAAAGGAACTAAGCCATGCAAAGAAAGTGTATGGAGGCTGAAAAGAGATGCTAATCTACTCTCATCTACTATACAGACCAATATATCAGCCTTTTGGGGTCCAAAAGATTCCCAATGGGAAGGTGTGATCAGAACTGGATCATGGACCTAAGTGATAGCTCAAAATTAAAAGTGTTTGGAAGTGTGTCAAACCTGAGCAACCAGATAGATCTCGTCTTCCTAATTCCGGCATCGTGAATGGTTTGAAAAACCGACACCATATGAAGAATTTATCGCAGTTTGAAAAGTCTAGTAAATTGCCATTTTTGGACTCTAACCAAGTTTGACTTGAGTTTTGGGAAAATTAAAAAGAGAATATTCTAGGGAATATTCCTAGAATATTCCTATAATATTCCTTGAAATATTCCATTCAGACCAATCAGGTCACACCAAGTGGCGGAAGGTCATTCGACAGTGGGTTGACTTTTTTTGAAGTTGGCCAATGAATGGGCAACACGTGGATAGCCCTAAAGCCGCCATGTGTTCTCGGGACTGAGTAGTAAAATTTTGGCGAAATCCCCATGAGTCGATTGCCTGACCTCTTCGCGCACACGCCCACTTTGTGCCAGTCGGGCTACGCATTAGTTCTTAACACTATGTTGTAAATACTGAGAGGGGGGGTGAATCAATATTCCTTTCAATTAGAGCATTAGTTAATCTTCAATTATTATCAGTTTTTTTAAAATGATAGCAACAAACAAAAGGAACACAAATGCACACATTTTTAAAGGTGGAAACCCACTATGGGACAAAAACCACCTAATTTTTTTCTAATAATTCTTTAATATTCAACTCCAGTTGAAAATAAAGCTCCAACTTCCTAGAATCTAGAAAAGCATTCTTCTCCAGCTCCCACTGGACGGACGCTCCAACACCCGATATTCTTCAGTAGTCAACTAAATGGATGCCCCAACACCCAATGAGCTACAACTCACCCTAGCACCACCCTACCACCCTATAGAAGAATAAAAAAGAATGGACTCCCGTACCAGGGAAAATGGTCCACTTTAAAATGATATAGAATGATGTAGAAGAAGAAGACACACTAGACCATAACCCCAACTATGAAACAACCACCTAATGATGATCTTAGACCTCTACACACTGCCTCTTCAACTCTTGGCAGATAGACACTAGAACAATTTTTACAATAATGTATTTACAATGACTTAGTACAATGATAGTTTCACAGTGATTGTATGTAGTGCTGCCCACTTGAAGACTTCACGTGATGAACTTCTTCCTGCTGTTCTACACCTTGGTTGCTGCTCTTGTCATGCTACCCTCTGCTGCACCTTGCTTTGCTTTGCTGCCCTATAAATTTTGGTCCTTTGCAGCCCTTGACAACACATGATCTAGCTTTATCTTGCCTTCTAGGAGCTCGATATTGAAACTGGCATATCTCTGTTATTTCAGATCCCCAATATGTCATTTTTGGTGTTGTAGTATTCCTTTGAGTCTTCTTTCCAATGCCATAGGTCTGACCCAATTTGGATTCTTCAAGGGAGATTTATGCCCAATCTCTCACAATGCCCTAATTATGGACTGTTTCAGTAGAGCGAACTTGTACGATGTGCCACGTGTCACTATTTATTCATTTGGCTCTAAGATTTATAGAGAGAAAACTACATTCCATGCACTATCTATCACTTTTTACAGAATTCCAATCCAATACTCATAGAGAGATTTATGACAATTTTCCCAAGGTCACGTTTTTTAGATGAATTTCAAGAGCCTACAAAAACACTAACTTCCAGAGATCATATCTCCGAAAATATTGTGCACCTTGATCTCAAATTTGCATAGGAGCTTCCTCAGGATTTCAGCTTTGCCTTATAAAAATTTTCGCTCTTGAACCTTCGTAGAAAAAAAATTAGAGCGAAAATTCCACGATGACCTGTTTCAGATGGTGAAAATCCCTTGCATAAGGAGGATATGAGGATCACAATTTATATAAATTCTTAGGTTGAGAGGGGATTCAACAAGTGAACGTGGGAGGGATTTTAGGAGCTTAAAAAATATTAATTATTACTTTTCAATGGCCCATGCCACAACCCTATGGGGTTTTAGCCCACTAATTGGGGGTATAAACGTCAAACATGAATATCTCTCAAACTGTAAAGAATTACGTGGCGTGCCATATATCAATGGAAACATCTCGACAAATAGAAACCATAAAAAACATTATTGAACCAGAATATAGTAATTTGGTAGGTCAAAATTCCCATGCAATATTGGGTTAGCCCCTGATGCTGCTTGCGTTGACATCAATGACAACCTCTGATCGACAATCTCCCCCTTTGGCATTGATGGCAACACAAGTACTCCCCCTGTGATCATGAAACCTCTTCCTACAACATTCTCTCCCCCTTTGACATCAATGGAAAAGGGTTACTCCCCATGGCACACAACTATCTTGCGAACCTGTACACACTTCCACTCCCTCTTACACACAACCATCCTGCAGACATGTACACGCTTCCACTCCCCCTTTATATTCTGAATAAGGAAAATCTAATGAGAACTTGGGATAATCCGAAGCTTCTGGTGAAGATTTTCCAATGCTTCACGAGTACTCTCATGATCATTAACACTTCCTACCCAATATGCATCTATAAGGCATGAATAATGATATTGTTACCCTTGGGATACCACAAGCGATATTCTGTTGTCCCCTTTAGATATTGAAAAATTCTTTTGATGGCAATAATATGTGATTCTTTTGGTGCTGCTTGGAATCTTGCTACTTGTCCAACTGCTTGCATAACATCTGGCCAGGAGGCTGTTACATATAGAAGACTACCAATCATAGATCTGTACAACCTCTGATCCACATCCTTAGATGAGTCGTCTATGCTCAATTTGCAACCTGTTACCATCAGAGTAAGGACAGGTTTGAAATCTTCCATTTTGAATTTCTTGAGCATTTCCTTGATGTACTTGGCTTGACATATAAATATTCCTTTCTCTTGCTTAGATATTTGAAGCCCTAAGAAGTATTTCAGCTCACCAAGTAAAGACATCTTGAACTCACTTTGCATCTTTGTAGCAAACTTCTTACTTAGTCGATCATCATTGCTACCAAATATTATATCATCCTCTTTAGCTATTAGACATCATTTAGTTGCTTCATCTAGAACATATATGTCATTTGGAGCTCGACTTGTTGTAGCCACAATTTCACCATACCTCCCTTTCCTGATTTCACATTTTGTGGAGTTGAATAGTATTATGTGTCCTTGATCACACATTTGTCCAACATTGAGCAGATTGTGATTCATGTTTTCAACCCATAGAACATTCTTGGCTATAACATCTTTGCTTCTGAGAGTGACGGTACCTAATCCTATAACATTTGAAGATCCATCATTTCCAAAGGGCATGGTTCCATCCTTCTTCTCTTTTAGAGATACAAATTTATTTCTATCTCCAGTCATATGCGTTAAGCAACTGCTATCAACATACCACACATCTTTGTTGTTTTGAGCCTTGAGAGCGAGAGCACAATTATCAGTCTTCTTCTTCTTCCATGTTCATTCGTTCTATGGCTTCGAAGATTCTTCTGGAGGATTTTCAAGTCTGCAGTCTCTAACTATGTGTCTAAAGTTTCGACATTTGTAACATTCAATATTATTTCTTAAATGTTCAAATCTATTGATGTTTCGCTGAGCCCTGGGAGGTTCATATTTGATAGATCTCCTAGAATTGTATTCGTTCTTAGGGTACGTGCGACATTCTACTGCTTTATGAACAAATTTTCCACACGAATAACAGTAGCCATAAAAAATATGTTGGTACCTGGATGGAAATATTCGTCTAGGAATTGTCTTCCAAGGCTGTTCTTACGAATCTTGTCCAATGAAGTCTACATGCATGTCAAATCTCATAGGTTCATTGTATTTTGTTGTAGAAGGTCCTGCTTCTTCTTCTTTGTAATCGATGCCAGTTCTATCATTGTAAGATCATTTATTGTTGATGAGTTCTTCCAATTCCCTTGAGCTGTTGGCATAGTTTTGGATATTTTTTCCTTTCTTCACTTCCTTACGCAGTGAGACTACTTCAGCTTCTAATTCTTCCCTTTCTTGGTTTCTTTCTTCCAACTTCTTTTGAAGTGACTCTTCAATGCATTTGTGTTCTTCAACTTCAATTTTCAGATGTTGAACTTGTTCTTCAAGAGTATTGGAACAAATCTTCTCTGCCTTGAGCTCTTTTCTAAGCTTGATTGCTTCCCTAGAAAATTCTTCTATGGTCAATCCTTCTTCTTCGTTGTTTGATACCTCTTGTTTATTGTTCTTGGCCATAAAAATATACTCTCTCATTGGCTTCTTCTTCATTGTCATTGTCTTCATCGGATGATGAGCTATCTTCTTTAGAGAGAAAGTTATTTTTGGATCCTTTCTTATTGAATTTATAAAATCCTTTTTTTCCTTTTGAGTTGCCATCACTTCTATTCAGACATTTTGATGCGAAATGCCCGACCTCACCACAGCCGAAACATATCAATGGAAGTTTACCATTGAATTTTCCCTTGACAATTTTTAGTTTTCTCGTAAAATAAGCATATTCTTCATTTGAAAGACCTTCTTCATCATCTCCCTTTTCTTCACACTTGCAGGTGCATGTCTTTTCAATTGAAGATTGTTTGTCTTTATTGGTTTTCTTAGATGAAACAAACACAGTTTCTAGATGTGAAGTACCCTCTTCTTCATCAAGTCTCATTTCATATGCTATGAGAACTCCATGTAATTCCTCTTTGTTGAGTTTGTCCATATTTTCACTATATTCTAAGACCGATACCTTTGGGTTGAATATCCCTAGTAACATTCTAAGAATATTTCGTATAATAGTCTTCTTGTCAACTGGCTCTCCTAATCCTTCTAGAGTATTGGTTATTTCATCAATGTATTGGAAGTATGCAACAATGTTCCAATCTTCTTTCATTCTGAGTTGCTCAAATTTTTCTCTATAGATTTGAAGCTTTTCTTCTTTGACATTTGAGTCACCTGCATATATATTCTCAAGCTTGTCCCATACATTTTTGGCGGTTTTACAACCCAACACCTTATGATAAGAAAATTCAATAAGTCCACCGATAATAATATTCTTTGCTTTTGCATCATTTACCAAATTCTTCTTAATTTGTTCATCCGAAGTTGATGTAAATCCATTTTGAAGAGTGTCCCATACTTCGTAACATTGCGCCAAGAGATAGACCTCCATTCTTCCTTTCCAGAGTGAAAAATTATTTTCATTGAATAGAGGTACACCATTCTTGGTATGTTCCATGAACTCCTTCCAGCTGTTAAACTGGTATTGAAGGAACCAAGCTCTGATACCAATTGTTGGAAATACTGAGAGGGGGGTGAATCAATATTCCTTTCAATTAGAGCATTAGTTAATCTTCAATTATTATCAATGTTTATACAATGATAGCCGCCAAAAAAAGGAACAAAAATTTCACATGCTTTTATGGAAACCCACTCCGAGACAAAAACCACCTAATGCTTTTCTAATAATTCTTTAATATTCAACTCCAATTGAAAATAAAGCTCCAACTTCCTAGAATCTAGAAAAGCATTCTTCTCCGGCTCCCACTAGATGGACACTCCAATGCCCGAGATTCTTCAGTAGTCAACTGAACAGATGCCCCAACACCCAATGAGCTACAACTCACCCTAGCACCACCCTACCACCCTATAGAATAATAAAAGAAGAATGGACTCCCGTACCAGGGAAAATGGTCCACTTTACAATGATATATAATGATGTAGAAGAAGAAGACACACTAGACCATAACCCCAACTATTACACAACGACCTAATGATGATCCTAGACCTCTCGACACTGCCTCTTCAACTCTTGGCTGATAAACACTAGAAAATTTTTTACAATAATGTATTTACAATGAATTAGTTCAACGATACCTTTACAGTGACTGTATGTAGTGCTGCCCACTTGAAGACTTCATGTGATGAAATTCTTGTTGTTGTTCTGCACCTTGGTTTCTGCTCTTGTCATGCTACCATCTGCTGCACCTTGCTTGCTTTCACGCTCTAGAAACTGTCCTTTGTAGCCCTTGACAACACATGATCTAGCCTTTTCTTGCCTTCTAGGAGCTTGATATTGAAACTGGTGTACCTCTGTTATTTCAGATCCCCAATATGTGATTTTTGGTCCTGTAGTAGTCCTCAGAGTCATCTTTCCAATGCCATAGGTCTGACCCAATTTTGATTCTTCAAGGGAGAGTTATGCCCAATCTCTCACAATTCCCCAATGATGGACTGTTTCAATAGAGAGAACTTGTACGACATGCCACATGTCACTGTTTCTTCACTTAGCTCTGAAATTTATAGAGCGAAAACTAAATTCCATGCACTATCTATCAATTTTTACATAATTCCAATCTGATACTCAGAGAGATAGTTATGATAATTTTCCCAAGGTCACTTCTTTGAGATGAATTTCAGGAGCTTGCAAAAACACTGACGTCCACACATCATATCTCCAAAAATATTGTGCACCTTGATCTCAAATTTTCACAAGAGCTTCCTCAATATTTCAGCTTCACCTCATAAAAATTTCAACTTTTGAAACCTCGTAGAAAAATATTTAGAGTGAAACTTCCACAATGACCTGTTTCAGATGGCGAAAATCCCTTGCATAAGGAGGATATGAGGATCACAATTTATATAAATGCTTAGGTTGAGAGGGGCTTCAACAAGTGAACGTGGGAGGGATTTTAGGAGCTTAAAAAATATTACTTATGAATTTTCAATTACCCATGCCACAACCCTATGGGGTTTTAGCCCACTAATTCAGGGTATAAACTTCAAACATGAATATCTCTTAAACCGTGAAGAATTACATGGCATGCCATATATCAATGGAAACATCTCGAAAAGTAGAAACCATCAAAATCATTATTGAATCAGAATATAGTAATTTGGTATGTCAAAATTTCCATGCAATATTGGCTTAGCCCCTGGTGTTGCCTGGGTTGACATCAATGACAACCGCTGATCAACACACTATATGCAAAGCGGTAATATTTAAGGTTTTATGGTTCTTCATTTGGGGTTTTGGAGGGGCCATCCCTCCCATACGACCATGGCCCCATGAAAAAAGGGCCTAAGACCTCATAACCTTTCATGACTGTGGTTACATAATTCGATCACATGCGGAGTTTAAAATGTCGATTTATCCACCAACAATTGTGTTAACCCCAACATTAACTATAACCGCGCGGATTTTTAGCACATCGCCAGGATTTCCGGTGGTAACATTTAGTGATAGCGACCAGGTTGGCGGTCAGTTTGGAGCGCCCCACCAAAAAATCGGAATTTTCCAACTTTAACTGGAGTTAAATCCATTTTCTCCAAGTTTAGTGGAGGATTTTTAGGGGTCATTGGGAAAAATGAGTTTAGGCTCTATCTTGAGCTAGATTCAACCAATTTTGGAGTGCCAATAGTCAATTTTTACTATCTCAGACATTCCAGACTCATTGGTGAGGGTTTCAGATCCATCAGAGGACTTTTGAGCGGTTTTTTTCTTCAGTGAAGTTCTAAGGGCCACCAGGGCCACCATGGGCCAGCAACAATTTAAGGCCTAGCCAGGGGAGCTAGAGGCCTTATTCAAAAATAAAATAGTCAATTTTGGATGTTTCAGATGTTTTGGAACTAATGGTGTGATTTTAATAGCCTTTAGAGAAATTTTTAAATCCTGGCCATGCTTCGGTGAAGTTCGAGGGGCCATCGGAGACGACGAAGTGCCGACAACGGTTCGAGGCCTAGCACAGGCAACTGAAGAGACCTTGTACGGCAAAAAAATAGTGATTTATAACTATTTTGATACTTATGAATCCAATGGAGGAGTTTTCAGAAGATTTTGGGTGCTTCTAGAGGTTGAAAAACCACATAGAATTTTTCTTTGACCACTGAAACCGGTGCCACGGGTGTTGCGAGGCGAAGGCAAAGACGGTTGGAGGCCAATTTCGATAGTCAGCAGTCTATTATAGCTATTTTGGCATTATGAATCCATTGAAGGATTTTTTAGAGCCATTTTAAGAATACACGAAAGTCAAAGAGACCTGTGAGAAGTTTTTCCTTTAATTCAAGCGGGTGTATATGAGCCTAGATTGGGGAGCTAGTGCTCATTTTGAGAAAACAATCAGTATATTTTTGGTGTCTGATATGTTTTGGAGATATTAGGTGAGGTTTTAGAGACAGTAAAATAATTCTGAAGGAGTTAGTTCCATAGAGAAGCTCAATGTAGTTGAAGAGCACCAACAGAAGGAATCAAGTCTAAGGGAGCCTAGATTTGTTGGTAGAGTGATGACAGCCATGAAAGGGATATATATTGTATTCTAAGCCATGTGGTTCAATTCAGTAACCATTGGAGTTAAGTGTGGAATTTTTAAAATTAATTTTCTCATAATCCCAAAGAGCCAAGTCAAGATGACAAGAGCTCAAGGAGACGTAGCCACGATATTTGAGTGAAATCCTAGATTAAATGTGTTGTTATGTGTGGATTTTTATTTCTTGCATTATATTTCTGTTGCACATGTTTAATTTCAGAAAAAAAAAAATGAACTTAAAGTAATTAAATAGTTAAAAATCATACACCTGTTTCAAGTATAAAATTCCGCAAATGTCAAGTATAAGCTAGATATTTTATTTGTTTAACTGAGTGGGGGGTTATTGAAAATCATAACAAGTTATCCAAACCATTTTCAGATCAAGGAAAGAAGAGGAGCATAAAAAATAAAAGGAATGAAAGAAAAAGTAAGAACATGAAAGGAAGAAGAGGAAATACATGCAAAGAACAAAGGAAGAGCTAAAAGGGAGAGAAGAAGAAATGACAAGAAGCAGTAGTGTAGAAGAAAAAAGAAGAACGAAAAAATATAGAAGAAGAAAGGAGGAGGAAACATGAGGACATATTTAAAAAATATTTGGAGGAATATTTTCAGGCTTAGATCATTAATGATGAAAAAGAGGATGATGGACAAGAAGCATATAGTGTGTTGATCGTGGATAAAATAAGTTATCAACCCCCTCTTCCTCTTACTGGTGGCCATATCCCATTCAGTGAAATGGGACTATTTCCTCCACTTGATGACAAGATCATGGATATTTCAAACTTCATCTTTGAGGAGCTGAAGAGGAGAATAATATAGGAAAGGTGAAGGTATTTCTTGAATTATCTTGATCACCCTATTTCCATTAACATAGAAAGAGTGATTGTGTTGAATACCAAGAAGAATTCAGGAGAATTCGTAGCAACAAACACAACCTTTATAGAAGCCACAAAGAATAACATTGACATCTTGATACAAGATAATGAAAAATTGGAAAATAAATTGGATTTTGCAAGGCAACAGATTGACCATCTCCTCGTTGAAAATAAAAGGTCGTCTTTCACCAATTCTAACATAAGAGTGTTATAATAAACTATATTTGAAGAGCTTCAGGCATTGGCAGACACAATGAGGCAAGTGTATGAGGGAATGGAAACTCTCCACAAGGAAGTGGTTCCCTTTCATGCAATAAAGAAAGGATCACAGGAGAAGGTGAAATTTTTGAAGACAACTTACACAACTATAGATGTGATCTAGGAATAGGGCACCAAATATGGAAATGCACCTATAGCTTTGGCTAGGAAAAGAAGGCATAGTTCTAAGATGGATTGGTAAAATATCATAATGTTTATACAATTCTATGAGAAACTCAATAGTTATATAACCAACACCATATCAACTTATTCACGATTGTATCATGGATTAGATGCCTTGGCGAGGATGCACAAGATACCTTCCATTGGTAAATTTTTGAAGGTGAAGGGTAGGAATGCTATGAGGAAAGAGATATAAGAATACTTAAGCAACATTAGAATCAGGGTGATTTAGAATTAAAAAAATTATTTTCTATGTAATTTGTATTTGATCCAACCAAGTTGCACATGAAGTTATTCTTGTTGGGGAGAAACATACAAACAGATTCCAAGAATATATATCTGGATGCATTAGAGGGAAATATTAAGTATATTATAGATCTTCTTCCAAAGGATGGAAATCTAATAGCTTAATATAAAGCTTGGTACCAATATGTTACAACGAAGCTACAGGTTACGGTCGTTGAGTTGCGGTTTCCTCAAGTTTGAACGTATGTATTTATTTTTTTCATATGGCTATAGCCCCATTTTGTCCAATGTAATTTTGTATTTGAGAATAATAATAAAATGTAAATTTTCAGTGTGGAAGTACAAGAGTCACATAGGGAATGTGAAGAGTTATTAGGGAGCACAAAAGTCACTAAATATGGGAATGCATCCATAGTGTTGGCAAGGAAAGGAAGGCATACTTCTAAGATGGATTGGGAAAATATCAGAATTTTTATACAATTCTATGAGAAACTCAATATTTATGTAACCAACACCATATCATCTTATTCGTGAGTACCATGGATTGGGTCCCTTGGTGAGGATGCATGAGATACCTTCCATTGGTACATTTGTGAAAGTGAAGGGTACGAATTCTATTAGGAAAGAGATATAAGAATACTTGAGAAAAATTAAACTCAAGGTGATTTAGAAGTAACAAAATAATTTGTTCTGCAATTTGTAGTTGAGCCAACCAAGTTGCAAATGAATTTATTCTTAGATATCATTTTTTGGGATTCAAATGTGTTAAGTAAGTTATTCATTTATGACCATTTCCATGAGAGGTAGTCATAACTGACTAATTTCTCATGATTTTTGAATATTCCACTTAGCACTCATTGCATCGGGTGATTCTCATAGGGGTGAATAAGTGGGATTGAAACTAGTGAAATGAATCACATAGCATCAATCATCACTTCTGGGGCTTGCACCCGGTAACAAGGACTTCCCATGAGGTCATCCATCCCAAATTGCCTCTGGCTCAAGTGCTCTTAACTATGGATTTTTCCCCACAATCAAGCCCACTGAGCTTACTACCCCATTTGCAAAACCTTAGAAAGTATTATGCGTCATGAACCATTCAAGTATATTTCCCTTCACTCTTTGTATTTAAGTATTGAGGGGTTTTCGCAATGAATTATATTAGATATCATTTTTGGGGATTCAACTACGTTCAGTAAGTCATTCATCTATGACCATTTCTTATTCTTGTTGGGGAGAAAAATACAAATAGGTTCCAAGACTATATATCTAGATGCATTAGAGGGGAATATTAAGTATAATATAGATCTTTCGCCAAAGAATGGAAATATAAAAATTGAATATAAAGCTTGGTACCAATATGTTACAACAGAGCTACAGGTTATGGTCGTTGAGTTGCAGTTTCCTCAAGTTTGAACATGATGTATTTATCTTTTTCATATGGCTATAGCCACATTTTGTCCAATGTAATTTTATATTTGAGAATAACAATAAAATGTAAATTGTGAGTGTGGAAGTACAAGAGTCACATAGGGAATGTGAAGATTTATTAGGGAGCTCAAAAGTCATTTGGGAACTCAAGAGTCATTTGGTAGCCCAAGAGACACTCTGTATTTCAAGAGTCATGGGGAAGGTCAAGAGTCACATGGGGAGGTGAAAGGTCACATATTTGTTATAAATAAGCCATCCTACCTCATGTAAAAGGACTTTTGGAGAGTGAGCCTTGGCTTCTCTAGTTTAGCATAGGAGATAATATTATTCTTTGGAGAAGAAAGTGGTACCTGCATGTTTCACTATTGGGGCTAGTGTTTCACCATTGTAATTGTGTACTTGGAGCTTTCACTTAATAATCAGAAGCTCTCAAAGCTATTGCACTTTCATGCATGTATCGTGAATGTTGTAATACTATTCTTTTAATGTTTGTGGTATATATTTGTATTCATACATACTAAAGAAAATGATTTATTTCGTTTCCTCTGGTATATATCTTGTTTAATGTGTGTTGTTATTTTCTTTCATGATCAATGTTATCTTCTGAACTATTTTTCAAGTTACCTAACGATTCTTCCTTCACTCGTGTGTGTCTCTTTTAGAATAGTACTAGTACTTTTCTTCTGGAGGCTCACTTTTTCTTTTCCCTTCCCTGGAAGTACCATATATGCATTGCAATTGGCGTTTCACAAATCTTACTCACTTGTTAACCTCAAAGCTATGTGTATGATCTCTTATGTTGTTTATTGTAGCCAAGTAAGAAACTTAATATCATCATAATGGTGGTCGGGCCCATATTCCAGATGGAGCTACTATCCAAAATGATGTGAGGTCTAATTGGGACTTCATACATTGATATCCCCCCTTATTGTTGTCGGCTTCCAAAAACATCAACATCGACATAGCGATTGAGGTAAATTGTATATTATATATACTTTTGAATTATTTTATCACTTTTGAAAACCTTATGCAGTGTTCACACTCATAATAGTACACAAATTTTCATAATCTTCAAATGATATTGAGGATTCAATGCTAGTGGTTTTCTTATTGAACAAGAAACGATATTTTTAAGTAAAAAACTACATAAAATATCAATAAGAATGTTGATTTTAATTTTGACCTTTCTATTGTTGAATCACATGTTTTCCTGGCCTCCATAATATGACTCTAAAAGTTTCCAATTCCCATGTAATTATGAAACTTGTAAGCTACCTAGATTCACTATCTTATATGCTAACATGGCTTCACCACTTAGAATTATGAATTCAATAAGCATCAATGTTGAGTGAACATGACAAGCATAAGAATCATTCCATGGGATACATTATAACCAGAGTAGGAATATCTATTAAATTGAACTGACCTCTTGGGATTTTCTAAGGTTGGAGGTCCATTCTACTTGTTCCTTTAAAAACTGACATGTTGCTTTCTTAAAGTGTCGCATTTCTAGGGCTTCAACCATGCACTTAGGGTTTCATCACAATAAGAATATACACCTAGAGGTTTCTTTATTTAAAATATTTATTCAATAGTGCTAGGATCATGCTTAAGACTTCTTCAACAATGTTAGGGTTTCACCACTAACATCAATGACAACTTTATCCAACACCTTCTTTGTAAAAAAAAAAGGTGATGCTTTAGACACCCCTACTATTTCAATATGTGATAGTGAAACCCTTACATTGATAAAACCCTTATAAGTTACACAAGTTCTAGAGGAGGTAATCATAAAACCAATCTTTGTTCACTGAGTGACATTGCAACAATTATCCCACTATTTAAGGCATAGCCAATTGTTATGAAGGTAAATCCTCTCTGTAGAGATAGACGATCCCTCTAGCCCTAGAGTGGGTCTAGTAACAAAAGGACAAACTAGAGTGTAGTTTCCTAATTAATGAATGAAAAAGTATGAGGTAGATCAACCTACCTGTGGTCCTATGCTGTTGTTGTGGCTATCGTGATGGTGGCCTCTCGATTCCCGCTTTGGCAGGTCACAATCCTTTCACACCGATGCGGGGATACCTGCACAAGATCACCAAACAATAGCAGCATACGAAACAAAAATATCATTCATAAATACTAACCAGTCAAGGAGGGTTAAGCATATTGCATTAAATAAAATACATCAACTCAAAATGGGAACCAGACAATAGTTATACATATGTATTGATAGAAGAAAGAGTTGCAACCAAGCCTTGACGTCGCATCCTCCTTTAGAGGGGTTCAGTCAAAGAGCGTCTTGATGAATGTCAGGGAATTCAGGCGGGATGAAGGCACAAGCCTAAGCTCTCGCAATAAGGGACTCTTCCGTTCTATATTTTCTAGAAAAGTGGATAGAAATATCCTCAGCGTTTCTGCTATGATATCTTCAGTTCAGCTAGCTCATCAACGGAGGATGCCTATATTTATAGAGGGAGAGGAGGAGGTTGGGATTCCTACTATGGTTGAAGGGAGGCCTTATCGCATGGGAGGTTTCCACCAAAAGGTGGAAACAAGAGGCCAAAGGGGGAAGGCTATGGTTATTCAGTCGAACCACTCCCTATGACTCGCGCATGAAGTTGTTATGATCGAAAATTCACCTCTATTTAAAAAAAAAAATCCATAAAAATATTGGCGCAGGCAGCTAACTGAGACAGAGCTCCAGCTGGCGAGGGGTCTAGTGTTAATCTACTTCATTGGTGCGAGGTCATAACGAGCTACCCGCACTTAGGCAAAAACATGTGTTTCTGATGGTCAACAGAAGGAATATTGTACTCATGGAAAGGGATGCAATGATGGTCTTTGCAAGGCATGACACTTTATTTTGGTCATAGAAATGAGCATCCAATGTGCGGGATGGGAATTTCAAGGACAATGGAAAAATTTTGTGTAACATATGCCCCATAAAGCATGAGGTCCGAGAGAGAGGAAGGGTTGAGATGCTTTGTGAGAACGCGTTCGAACCAAACACCGACGTTGGTAGACCTGCAATGAAAAATACAATTGATATCTCTGATACATGAATATGTGGTATGGGCGCAGCCATCCATAATAGAGTACAAATAAACTGGGATCCAAGCTATGGACGTAGACATCCAGCAGTAAGGATCAATAAATAGAGTTAGGTATGGTCACAGTCATCCAATCAAAAGAGTCATGTAATAAAGCCATGATAAATCGATATGAAGATGGATTGCACTAGGGTTTATTCGCGCTCTGCCGCCGCCGCCAAGGTTTGTGCGGATCTAGCCACAGTAGCCGTGGATCCTGGTTTGGATCTGGCCGCGCCCCACATTGGCTTTCGCAGTATCAGAGTTCATAGCTCTGCCAAGGAGCTCAGCGCAAAATATCCTGCAAATAATGACTCGGCTGAAGATGTCGTTGCGCCCTTTCCCCCATGGGGCCTGCAACATGGGAAATCAAAGAATCCAAGACCGGATCAGTGGTGCGGCTCAGATGCTGGTGGATCGGGGCTTCTCAAACTTGATAGATCGCATGCGGATTCAGCCCCAGGAAAATCCTGCAATGTCAAGACAGCTCGGATCGCCCAGGATATGATTTGTCTCCCATCAGTCATGGATCTGGCTTGGGGGGGTCCTCCACAGGAAGAAGAGGTTGCAATGGCGCGATTGACGATCTTCAAGGAATCTGGCAGCCATGCAGCTATAGATTACAGCGATTTCTTTTCCTTCCCTCTGGGCGTAAAGGAGCCTAAGCCCAATCTTCTCCAGATCTGGCATGAGGCATGGAAGAGGTCTCTTCAATGCATACCACGGGGGCAGCCCCCTTACCCGTATCTTGAGGCAGCGCTAAGAAACGGGCAGCTAGAACAGCCAGAACCCCGGCAACAGGTAACATTAACTTTTTTTCATATTTTTATTAAACCCCCTGTGGGGAAAACCAGTCTAGTATGGGTACATGCAGAAAGCACCATTATGCAGGTGAAACAGAAAATCTGGGCATTGATGGGATACCCTGTTCAGATCCAGCATCTGGTTAGTGGTAGATGGTCCCTTCAGGATAGCAGAACCTTAAAGAACTACGATATAAGCCCAGAAACAACCATAGCCTTAAACCTTAGGCTGAGAGGAGGTGCTATGCCTCAGGGACATCCAAGCTCCACAGGAGGAGACAAGGGGAAAAAGACTACAACTCAGCAACAACCCAAGGGAGGCTTCTCTTACAAAAATATCTTACAGGGTAACAGAGATCCAGGGTCCCCTCCAGTCCAAGGAGGACATATACCTAGGCCGTACATTGTAGATCAGCTTGGGCAAACCCCAGCCCTCAACATTGATTCTACGGGACTAGAAGAAGATGTTAAGTCATATGAAACCCAGGCCCTAATCTGTCGTTTTAACAGTTTTTGGCCAAAGCCAATGGATCTATTTCACTGGATCTACACTAACTGGACCATGGAATGTGATATACATCTATGCTCCAAGGGTTTTTTCATTGTTAAGTTCGCATCCACGGAAGCCAGAGATACAATCATCAGGGCAGGGCCTTGGTTTTGGGGAACAACGAGTCTTTTTATGACCCCATGGTTCCCAGATTTCGACCCAAACAAAATGACAGTCTCCAGAATGCTGGTCTGGGTCCGCCTATATAACCTTCCTCTTCACTTTTGGAGCGAACGAGTTCTGGAAGGTATTGGGAACAACTTAGGAAAATATATCAAAATAGATCTCGAGAGTATTGAGGAGAGGATCTTCACTTTTGCACGAATTTGTGTCGAAGTTGATCTAAGTAAAGGACTGCCGGAAAGTATAAGGCTGGTATACAAGCAACAAGACTGGTTACAAGGACTAGACTATGAAAATACTGCTTTCAGATGCAGAATCTGTAGGCTGACAGGACACCTACAAAGTACATGTCCAGAAGCCAAGAAAGCAAACAGCAAAAAGAAGCAGAAAGGGAAGCAGCGAAAAGGGTGGCAATATCCCCCTCCTGACTCAGAGGACGAAGAATCAGAAGCAGAGGAGGAAGTCACACCCACAGAGAATACTGAGACAACCCAAGGAAAAGAGACCCAAAAGGAAATCATATCAGCTAACAAGGATTCACAATCCTATTCAACTCAGGCAGAGAAGATAAGTGAGGATCTGAGTATGGGAGGAATCAAACGGCATCATCCCTCTGATACTTCAGACTCAGACAAGGATACAGGTCCACAGAAAGCAGAAACACAGTTAGTCCTAGCCACGATCGAGCCCACCCAAGGAGAGTGGCGCAAGGTCGAAAAGAAGAAGGGAAGAAAAACATGAGGTGTGAGTTTCTACTCACTCTCTGGAACCAGTTTTTACTGTCTCCTCTTCCCTTCTTTTTCTCTTTTTCTCATTCTTTCTGAATGCACGGTAGCCTCGCTACGCAGCATTGTGTGCCAAAGCACACGAGCCCAATGGGCAATATCTAAAAATGCTTCAATGCATATGCTATCTGTAAATTTTCATTTTCATAAATAAAAGGTTACCGATTTTTTCTGTGGAAAAAAAAATAAAGCCATGATAAATCATAATATCCCACAACCTGGATTTTATTAGACAAAACCTAGGGTCTTGTGCTCCAAATCGACCCAAACAAGTAAAAATTCAAGCATGCGAATATGTGAGCTAAAGTCGAACATGCGAGAAAATCACCTAATTACCAACCAATGATGAAAGTTGTTAACAGGCGTGAGAGAAACCACCAATAATGATAATGGTTCTCAAGGTACAACAGGTACAATCCACAAAATGTGAACAGTGATTTGGCATCGAACACCAGTAGAATCACTCGATCGAAGGCCAATTATGTGGAACGATCATCGAATGCGAAGAACCTGCCATTAAGGCATGCAGGCACCAAGGTACTGGTAGGGAGTATCTATACCAACTTCCTCGAAAATGAGCTGAAGTCGATAGGAAGTGACCTAGTCGAAGGAGGGCCATAACATTTCCCACATCATTGACACGAGATAGAGGAACATGATGATAGTGAATCAAGACTAACAGAGAATCAAAGGGAGGTTGAAAATTGTAGAGGAAAACTTATCTTAAACATATCAGCGACATGACTTTGGATTTGGCAGTATTTGACATCAAGGGATCTAAGATCATGATGACGTGGAAAAGAGAAGATGAGAGGTCAAAAAATATTACCCAAACCCATGGAGGAAAAAAATGATGAAATGATATGTCCCCAACCGGACATGAATGCAGACGAGTGTCATGTTCAAGAGCAACATACTGCCAACACTACTAAAAACTAGCTCCATTTTCCCCCACCATTCCTAGTGAGTACCCCAATTATTTTTTAAAACAAGCTTGAAGGGGATAGCATATGCTTGTGCTGTAAGTTTTTCCTTCGGAAAAATCTATCCTAGTACATTTTACAAGCCCTAGGAAGGAGGAACTCGTTGAACGTCATGGTGATGATGTTTGATGTCATCAGGGTTTAATGAGTCTGACAAAGGAAGAACTAGGCATCTTTTCATATTTAGAGAGTTTGAAAAGAAGTATAAAAGAAAACTCCAGCATGTCCCTTTTCGTAATAGTCTCTCAGATTCGAAAAGGTAGAAAACAAAATCTGAAAGAGCCTCTTAGTTGCAATAGGCTTACGTATTCCTTTTTTGTAAATAATCTATCCTAGCCCGAAAAAGGGGTAAACGTATATTGGGTAGATATCGTTTCGTAGCCATTTAACGAGTTCAAAATGACAAGAGTCTCGACAATATTTTCAGTTTTAGAGAGTAAAAAAAGCGCTGAAAGATGACTCCAGTAGTGACTTTTTCGTGTTTTTACCGAGTCCGAAAAAGTATAAAATACAACTCATGACTTCATCACTATCACATTAAAGACCTATTGCTACACAAGAAACAAACATAAAACCCATTTCTCGAAATAACATAATGTAATAATAAAAAAACATGTCTTAAAACCTAATTAGGGTTATGAAAAGTTATAAAATGCCAAAAATGGTAGAATATAATTACTTTTCACTTTTACCTCTTGTGGAGCAAATAGTTACCCATTTTACATTGCAATTTTGCAGCGACGATAGCGGGCAATCCAGTAGACCAATCTCGAATTCGTCAGTTCCAGGTAAGAGCCGACATCCTTCCCCACATTTTAAGTCTTGTCTCATTATTTGCAACCTTCAGTTTTTATTTATGAGGGGGAAATTGTGAAAACTAGGGCACAGACTCGCGCCAACCACCCGATTTTCTGAACTAGGGCACGCCCATTGGTGCAGTTATTTCTAAAATAGTCGCGCCAACCACGTAGACCTTTTAAAGCTCACAATGCAAGTAAGCAAGCCTAAATTTCACAAATTTCAGCTTTTTATTTGGCTAATAATGTCCATATGAACATGTTTTCAGGTGAAAGAGAGACAAAATGGTGATCAAGTGGAAAGAACAAGAACAAAGTGAAGAGGATGAGCTTTGCATGGGAAATGAGAGATGCATGGAAGCTCTTAGAGACTGTGGATTGAAAAAATTCTTCTTGACACTGTGTCTCAGAGCTCAACCAGAGCTGTTACAATACTTGATCAGTATCTAGGATGAGGATCAGGAAAAATTCATTCTTCAAGATCAGGAGCTCGAGATTGATGTTTCAGATGTCTATTTTATGCCAAGACTGTCATAGAGGGGGGTAGCACCAATTATGACTAGCACCCGGCCTACCATGGAGAGCATGGGCATGGTAATTGACAGGGTATGTCCAGGGGCATGGAAAGGGTCAAAAAGTGGAAAGGTGGACATCTGGACTATCCTAAATCTAATACTAAGGGTAGTACTACAAATGATCACATGAGCTGCGGGATCACAAGAACCGCATGAAGCAACAAAAACACAGCTACCTCTTGCTGTAGACTGCTTGTCACCGTCCATCTACAACTGGGCAGAGGTCATGAAAATCAATATGAAACATCATCTGACAAAGTGCAAGAAGGAAAAATTGAAACAATTTGGTTACGGGTCTGTTTTGGTATCGTTCTTCCTGGAACGACTACTAATCTTTCAGCGTGAGGAGGTGATAGTCTTGTCACCACCAGCACTGGAACCACAGATGGACCGATGGGCAGCACTGATGCCAAGGTCAAGGGGTGGTTAGCAGATGCCATGGGGACCAAAGTTCTTTGATTGGCTCCGCCGACAGTTGATCCTCGTGGAGGATTGGCCCTACTCTGGCACAGATTTCACTGGTGATCCAGACCTCCCACTCCTAGAAGGAGAGGATTGGGATGAAGCACTTGGTAAGAATCATTTTTTTAATTTTTATTAGTATTATGATTTTTTGGTATGTATGTTCTGACACTTTATCCATGCATTGCAGATGTAGGCCAGGAGATACCTGCAGGGATGTCTCCAATAGTGAGGTGGATACCTCACGATTTTGATGTTGCTCCTCATGGTGAGCAGGAGGAGATCGTGCACAACTTGGAGGGAATCACCCGTGGGGTCCCAGAATATGCACAATTTGACAATGTTTCTCATGCATACCAGAGACACACTGTAGGGGTGTCGAACAAATTTCACCGCTTGCTAAGGCGACTTGTTTGCGCAGTGACATGCTATCATGATCATCATGACGATTAGACACCTAGGCTTTTATTTCTGCATTTTGTTGATAGACATGATGTCTCAGGATGTAACAGAAACACAGATATTTTTTGAAACTTATGGTGCACACTAATGTAAACTTTCGATATATATATATATATATATATACATATATTTTCCTATTTAATATGAGTCTCGCATGTGATGATTATTTTATAGATTACGCAAATTTCTATCCAATACAATGTTAGCCACTGTATCAGTTAATGCATTCATTTTTCTAGGAATATGTTGATATGTGATATAATCAAAATGTCTTTCCAACAAATGAACACGTAAATACAATCTTAAGATATGAAGGTTTCTAACTGAATAATGCCCATTAAGTTGAAGAACAAAAAGATGTGAGTCTATATTTACAACCAATGCACTAATGCCGAGGGTAATTTCCTTGGTTAACAGTTCAATGATAGCACTATATTCAGTGACATTGTTTGTAGTTCATCCTAGACAAATACCTTGGAGGTCTATCAACTCACCAGTAGGATCATAAATCACCCAGGTTGCTGAAGACAAATTCTGGATACTGCGAGAAGCACAATCCGTGAAATCGACATAAGGATTAATGGACATCTGCACAATAAGCAATGACCTAATAAGCAGGAAAATGCTCTCAAAACACACCAATCCAAAAAATGTGCAAAAATGAAAATAACACCTATGTACACAAAATATGCACGAATGACTCATGCATAATATTTCTTGAGATACAACCCATTTCTGGGCTGATCTAACGGATGACCTTCGTAATCAATGAGCTCATAGGCCCCATTCTTCAAAACGCGTTTAACGATGTAAGGCCCATGCCACATGGGTTGAAATTTCCCTGCCCACATCTTATCATGAGCTTGATCATATAGGAGGATGAGGTCTCCTTCTACAAAGGAGCAAGGGGAAATTGACTGGTCAAAATGGGCTTTGACCCGCTTCTTCTGTGCCTCGATAACCAAAGAAACAAAGCGGCAAGTTTCATCCAACCTCTCTAAGTAGAGAAGACATTCTTCTTCAAGTGAAGTATTGGGAAGTAATTTAACAGCTAATCTGAGCAAAGGTATTTTATACTCAATCGGAAGGGTAGCTTCCAGACCGTAAACAAGCTAGAATGGAGTGAATCCGGTCGCATCCTTGACTGAGGTTCGGTATGCCCAGAGAGTCGAAAATAACATGAGATGCCAATTGGATTTGTGGATCCCAATCATACGTTGAAGCATAGTGACTAGAAATTTGTTCATAGCTTCAACCTAGCCATTGGCCTGAGGATAGTATGGCGTTGAGCTATCGTGATGCAAGCCCAACCTAGAAGTCAACTTTGCCACCATATAATGCCAAAAATGGGAACCATGATCGGTAACGATGGCTTGAGGGACACCAAACCTAGAAATGATGTGATTGAATATGAACTGAGCTATTTTCTTACTTTCGGCGGCAAGTGTACGCATTGCTTCAGCTGATTTGGTGAAGTAGTCGACGACTACAATAATATAAGCATGCCCCCTGGTCGAGTGAGGGTTACACATCATAAAATTTATGCCACATTTCGCAAAGGGACCAACGGTAATGATAGGGTGTAGATGTGCAAGTGGCGCGCGCATCTTACGCTGATAGATCTGGAAATCATGACATTTATGGATGGAAATAATGCAATCCTGAAGATGGAGGGCCAGAAATACCCAGCATGAAAAATCTTCTGTGTAGTAGTATAACCAGACATATGACCACCACAGGCGCCACTGCAGAAATCATTCAGAACTTTCTCATCCTCCTTGAGGGTCAAACACCGACGGAGAATGGAATCTACTCCAATACAATAGAGTGTATCTCCGACTATACGATAAGGTTGCGATTGATGACAGATGCGTTGGTGAGCATCCTTCATCAAATCATATCTAAAAGTGGAAGTCTGAAGATATACGATGATATCATCGTACCAAGGATTGAGGGTGCTAATCAAAAAAAGCGTATCGTCTGGAATGCGTTCTTCAAAACCAGACAAAGCAAAGTCAAAGGGAAGGGAGAAGATCAAATCAACAAATACTAATGACTTCTTCGACTTGGCAGTAGTAAACTCCAAATCAAACTCTTGGAGGATGACAATCCACTTTGAGTATTTTCCCCCTAGAAATTTTTTAGACAATATGTAGGTCATGGGGTTGCATTCAGAAATCACAATCACAGTACGCAACAGAATATAATGACGAAAACGTTGAACTGATTGAACTGTACCCAACACTAACTTCTCTACATCGGCATAGTATGGGTTGGTATCAAGAATGTTACAAGAGAGATAGTAGATAACATGCTCATCACCATCATCATCGTCTTGTACCAAAACCATGGAAATCGTACTAAAAGAGGCGGCTATATAGAGGTAAAAATCACTATGATAATTGGGAGGAAGTAACAAAGAGCGTTGATGAGCAACGTATTCAGTGCATCAAAATACTTCTAAGCAATCTCATCCGAGAGGAATGGGACACCCTGCTTTAGCAATCACGTAAATTCGTTAGCTACTTCAGCATAGTTAGGTATAAAACGTTGTAGAAAATTAGCCTTCCCTTGCAGACTCTACAGCTGATGTGGTGAATATGGAGAGGGAAGATTAATAATAGCCTCAAATTTGAGTGGATCAAGGCGAATCCCATCTTTGGACATGATAAACCCTAAAAGTCTACCAGGATCGACGCAGAAGACGCATTTGTGCAGATTCAACTGAATGTTATAGCGTCAGCAACGAAGAAAAATATGACGAAGATGGTTAGGATGGTCCTTACACTTAGCCAAATGATCCGGAAGGTCATCCAGATAAGGCTGAATAAAGTGCTTAATATTGTGAAAAAGGATACAACATCGCTCATTGAAAAGTGGCCCCAACATTTTTCAAGCCGAAAGGAAGCTTATTATATGCGAAAGTACCCCAAGGATAGATGAAGGCAGTATTATGCTGATCGATCAGGAGAATCTTAATATGGTTATAGCTAGAAAAGCCTTCCATGAGGGAAAAAATCTCACTCCCAGCGCAGTCATCGATGATTTGATCGATAAAGGGAGTAGGATAATTATCCTTAGGACAGGCCCGATTGATGTCACGATAATCAACACAAACGCGAATGGTACCCTATTTCTTATCGACAGGGACGATCTTGGACACTCATTCTATCAAGGGAATCAGGTAGATGAAATGAGCGTTTAGAAGATTTTCAACTTCATTTTTAATGGCGGCAGCCTTTCAAGGGTGCACAGGAAGAATGCGTTGATGAACAGGCTTCGAACCAGGGTAGGTAGGAATCTCATGCACCACTATACTAGGATCGATTCCAGGAATTTCATCATAGGACCATGCAAATACGTCACGGAACTCGCGAAAAAGGCTAGTATAAACTTGAACTTCATCGGAAGAATAGGTGACCCCAAGATGCTCTTGACAATTCCCGGTTTGATGGAAATGTCAATAGGCATCGTTTTCGTAATGTTACTCAAGTTACCCTCCAAAAAAACTTCATGTGTCAAAATAGGTGTTTGAAGGGGAGGAGAAGGAACCTGAGATGAAAACCTCTCAAGACACATAGACATGGCCCCAAGGCCGGGCATGAATGAGGAAGGATGATAACCATCGTCCCATGGTAAATCCTCGAGAGACATATTTTCCATGATGGCTTCATCGGAGGGAAAAAAATCTTTCAAGGTGTTATCACAAAATATGACCCTTATAAGCTACTGATCAAGTAGACTCTGAGTAACTCTTTCAAACCAGACTTTTGGTTGAGGCTTAGCCTCCTCAACGTGAGAGGGCTCTCTCAATAGGTTTAAGATTTTCAATTAATGATTAGATGGCTAACTCTAGAAATGAAAAAGGACAAAAATGTATAACTGGTTGAATCACATATTAGCAAACACTCATTGGGCCATGGAGTCAAGATAGTCTTCAACAAAACATCATAATCTGTCAAAAATGGAAGTCAAGGCACTTGGAGTCTAGGTTTATAAATGAAAATAGTAACACAGTGAATAAGCACAGTCTACAAGCATGTGAAGGAAGTTAGAGAATTATTCAATGAATTCTAAGTAACACATGCTCATACCACTGCAAATAGATAATTAAAAAGGGCCATAGAAAGATGATACACTTAAACTCTTTGTGAATCTTGAGTAGTCAAACAAATCTATGTATTAAGTTGAAAGATCACAGTAACATACAATAACACAACTTCTTTGCAAATGAAAATGCCAACCTTGAGGAATTCAACCTCATGTCTCTTATAGATTCATTTTACAATCTTGGATTCCCCCACCCATCTTGAGGAGAATTCAAATTTCTAAGTTTGACACCTATCTACGCTAAAACAGACTCTTAATTACAATTGACAGTTAACTATCTCTTTAGGAGTCCTAATAAAAATAGGATTGAAACTCCTTATTATGTCTAAAACAACCTTATCCAAGACTTAAATATTCTCTTTGACAACTGCTTCTCCATATCTTCGACCTTGATGGCGCCTTTAACCTTGTTATGAGACGTTGTTGACTCATGTCTTATCTGATCCTAAACAACAAAAATTAGTTAGTATATTATAATTGGCATAATTAATTAAGAATTAAAAATTAAAATAAAACTAAAACTAAATATTTATTTATATTTTATATAGATTTTTAACCTAGTATAGGTCCCATATTAAATTAAATATATCTTTTATAAACTAAAATAACCAATTTTGTTACTATTCAATTTAACAAATAATAGACATAATAAAAAATTATACTAACTTATTAGTAAAATAATTAAAATAAAAATGATGAATTTAACTTAATAAACTATTAGTGATTAAAAATTAAAATTAAAAGTGAACCTTAAATCTTGGATTATTAACCATAATAATTAATTAATTTAATTAGAATTATAATTAATAAAAATATTAAAATATAAAATAATAATCCTTGGTCGGCTCTTAACAAGAAATCTATCTCTATTGATGGTCTGAATCCTTTCTCTCAATTTCTTCATTCAAGAAAGTCCTGATGATGGATCCCCGTTGGGATTCAAAATGTTGACACTCATTCCTTAGTACTGTGGATAATCCAGGAAGCTCTTTAAAAAATGATCACCACATGAGTTTAAAAACCAAAACCAGGGAACATGTTTTCTGCAATTAAGCCTTTATCTTCATTGATGATCTTCGAACATTTTTGCTGGCAATATTGACTATTTCAGATAGGTGACATGTGCTATCATTTCCTTGTAACCTTACCCTTCCACCTGTACAGAAGTAAACCTTTGAAAAAGTATAAAAAGATGTGATGTGGCTGCGCTACGAAAATAGCAGTTGTTTTCATAACACAAAATCTGTATCATTGAAAAACATTTCTTTAACACCCTATTTCTTCTACTTTAAAACATGAGCTTTCATCTATGACTCTTTTCCATCCACCAGCAATAATAAAATTTGAAAACCAACAATTTTTACTCCCAAAATATATATGAAAAATGCCCAAAAACTCACCTGCATGTTGGGTGTGGAGCCTAATTATCTTGTTTACTTTGTATCACAGCATTGAACCCCTGTACCTTAAAAGGGGCGGCAACGCCGCCCGTAATTAATCACTGCCATGGGGGGTCCAGGGGGGGGGGGGGGGGCAGCACTTTTCGGAGCCCCCCCCTATAAAATGCCGTACGCCCCCGAAGCTAAAAACGAGATGTAAAATTCTCTCGTAAAAGTATAGTAATTTCTCAGTCAATCCGGGTCGTTCATTAGAAAAATGATCCGATGGTAGCTATTGCAGTAGTTCAGGTTTTTTCCCCGAAGGAAACCCTCGCTTTATGAGGGCAGCATTTATCATGGCCGGCATTGTATGGGCCCCGGAGCGAGAAACAGAGAGGGAGACTGTGAGAGAGAACATAGGATATTACAGAAGATCTACTGTAGGTTTTGTCTCTTCATTTTTGCTGGATAATAGAAAGGAAGGACTAGTTGTTCGAGGTGGACGTAGCCCAAACTGGGTGAACCACGTATATCTGTGTCTCTCTAGTTTTATGTGTTTTGTGTGCTTTTATTTTCCGCATATTTTATGTGTTGCATTGCTATGTAATATTTAATTTTCTAACAACTGGTATCAGAGCCGAAGGTATATTTGGCTGATAAACTCGCAGGAAAGAAGGGTTCCTAGTTCGAGTGGGAGCAATTGCGGACGATGGTAAGTTTAGGGTCGAGAAATTTAACGGCCAAAAATTCCTGCTGTGGAAGATGAAGATGGAAGATTATCTGTATCAGAAATATCTATACCTACCATTGAGCGGAAAAACAAAGAAGCTGGCGGCCATGACAGACGCGGAATGGAACATTCTCGATAGAAAGGCAATCGGAATAGTACGGTTGAGTCTTGCGGCATCAGTTGCCTTCAATATTTCGAAGGAAACAACAACAGAGGGTTTGATGTAGACGTTGGCGAAACTATATGAAAAACCCTCGGCCTCAAACAAGGTATTTCTTATGAAACGACTATTTAATATGAATATGTTGGAAGGTGGATCTGTTGCAGACCATTTAAATGATTTTAATACAGTTACCAGTTAGTTAAGTTCTGTAGGGGTAAACTTTGATGATGAAGTTAGAGCTCTGTTATTCTTGTGCTCATTGCCAGAGAGTTGAAATGGTTTAGTAATGGCCATTAGTAACTCTGTCTCTGGATCTAGTACTTTAAAGTTTGATGATGTTGTCGGTGCTATCCTTAGCAAGGAAATGCGACGGAAAATTCTGTGAGACAATGTTCTTGGAACTGTGAGGTCTAGGGGCAGACTATAAGAGGAAAGAGCTCGATATAGCAATCATGAAAGGCAGAGATCCAAGTCCTTTGTATCGAAGATCGTGGATAGTGTGCCGGAATTGCGGAAAGAAAGTGAAGAAAGGACACACCTGGCATCTCACATGCATTCTGAAGGGAAAACAAGGAGGATACACAACAAGAAAACAATCATGAAGAAATGTGACAGGTGATGTGTTACAAGATGCTTTGGATTTCTTCTTTATAATACATGACGATTCTTTGTAAACAGCTGGGACCTTCATCAAGATGCTGTCCAAAGAAATATTTTGTTGATTTAAAAGCCATGAGACTTGGGCATTTCATTGTAGAGCCCCAGGTATTGTTAGAATAAGAAATGTAAACAATATATGGGTGCCATGATGCTTAAAGAGGTGGGCAGCTCAGTCTGTATAAAATCTGATTTCAACGGGGCAGTTAGGTGATGAAGGTTGTGTGACAACTTTCACAGATGAAACCTGGAAGGTCACCAAAGGAGCCCTAGTAATAGAAAAAGGCGAAAAGGTTGGTACATTGTATTTATGCAATGGTATTTCTTACTTTGTTAATGCTTTAACTTCCAAAGGAGCAGATGCACCATTATGGCATCATAGGCTTGGACACATGAGTGAGAAGGGGATGAAAATTCTTCACTCAAGAAATTTGCTGCCAGGTTTGAAGAATGTTGATTTGGATTTCTGTGAGAATTGCATTTATGGAAAACAAAAGAGAGTCATATTTCTCAGAGTTGGGAAAGAAAAGAAGAGCAAAAAATTGGAGCTTGTGCATACAGATGTATGGGGACCTGCTCAGGTATCATCTCTCAGTGGCTCTCGTTATTATGTTACTTTTATTGATGATGCAAATAGAAAAACATGGATTTATTGTATTCAAAATAAATCTGATGTATTTGATACTTTCAAGAAATGGAAAGCTTTGGTTGAGATTGAGACAGGAAAGAAGTTGAAGTGTCTCAGATCAGACAATGGAGGTGAATATTGCAGCAAAGAGTTTGATAGGTAATGTTCAGAGCATGGAATTCGTAGAGAGAAGACAGTTCCAAGAACACCACAAGAAAATGGTGTGTCAGAAAGGATGAACAGAACAATCATGGAGTGTGCAAGGTGCATGAGATTGCATGCAGGATTGCCTTTACAATTTTGGGCAGATGTTGTAGATAATGTTGTTTATCTAATAAACAGAGGGCCTTCAAGTTCCTTGGATGGTGGTATTCCAGAGGAAGCATGGACAGGTAAAAAGGTAAACTAGTCTTTTTTAAAGCCTTTTGGTTGTGAGGCCTTTGTCCATATTAATAAAGAAAATAGAACAAAGCTTGAGGAAAAATCAAAGAAATGTACCTTTATTGGATATGGTGTTAATGATTTTGGTTATCGCTTATATGATTATGGAAATCACAAAATCATTAGGAGCAGAGATGTAATATTCAATGAAAAGGTATTGTTAAGAATCAGTTGCAAGAAAAGAAACAAGAAAGAAAGCAAGAAATAATGTGGCCTGACAGGTATCCAAATGCAAGGTGTTCATTTAGTAATAACCAACAACTACGCAAAGAAGAAATCCACTACACAGAATGTACACCTCTGCACACCTAGCAGTGTTGGCTGCCAAGATCTACCAGATAAGTAGACCCACGAACGATACTCTTCATTATATTATTTATTGTCAATCGATTCTGTGAACTCCGAAGGCAGGAATCCAATGTAGGCTGAAAGTAGGAATAAGTGGAGCCAGCTAAAAGCATAGGAGGACTTCTAATGCATAATCAGGACTTGGGACTTAGTAAGGTTGCCTGCAAGTAAAACTACATTGCAGAATAAATGGGTTTACAGGCTGAAGGAAGAAGATGGAGGAAAACAGAGGTACAAAGCTAGACTTGTGGTGAAGGGGTTTGCACATAAGAAAGGTATTGATTTGGATGAAATATTTTCTCCTGTTGTTAAGATGAATTCAATCATAACTATCTTAAGTCTTGTAGCAGCGGAAGATTTACATCTTGAACAGTTAGATGTAAAGACAACATTTCTCCATGGAGATTTGGAGGAAGAGATATACATGCAGCAACCAGAAGGATATGAGGTAAAAGGGAAAGAAAAAATTGGTGTGTAGGTTAAAGAAGAAATTGTATGGCTTAAAACAGTCTCCAAGGCAGTGGTATCTAAAATTTGACAAGTTTATGTCTGAACAAGGTTATACTAGATGTCACTCTGATCATTGTGTTTATCTAAAAAGGAAAAATGATGGCAGCTATATTATATTGTTATTGTATGTAGATGACATGCCTGTTGCAGGATCTAACATGCAGGAAATAAATGTGCTCAAAAGAAAATTGGCAAATTCATTTGCAATGAAGGATTTGGGAGCTGCAAAACAAATCCTTGGTATGAGGATAACTAGAGACAGGAAAAATCGCAAATTAACACTGTCTCAGAATGAGTACATGGAAAAGGTGTTGAAAAGATTTAATATGCAGAATGCAAAACCAGTTAGTACACCTTTTGCTAGCCATTTCAAAATTAGTAAGGAGATGTGCCCAAAGACCCAAGAAGACATGGATTATATGTCTAAAGTTCCATATGCATCAGCAGTTGGAAGCTTAATGTATGCAATGGTCTGCACAAGGCTTGATATTGCACATGCAGTGGGAGTTGTAAGCAGGTACATGAACAATCCAGGAAAAGAACATTGGATGGCAGTAAAATGGATTCTCAGATATTTGAGAGGTGCCACAAATCAAGCATTATGCTTTGGTGGTTCAAACATTGCTCTACAGGGATATGTTGATGCAGATATGGCAGGTGACAGAGATAACAGGAGGATCACTACAGGATATGTATTTACTGTAGGTGGAACAACTGTCAGTTGGGTTTCAAAAATCCAAAGTGTTGTTGCACTTTCAACAACAGAAGCAGAGTATGTTGCTGCTACAGAGGCTATTAAAGAAATGATTTGGTTACAAAGGTTTATGGATGAATTGGGTAAGAAGCATGATATGGGCACACTATACAGTGATAGCCAAAGTGCTATTCATCTTGCAAAGAACTCAACATTTCATTCCAGGACCAAACACATACATCTCAAGTACCATTTCATACGGTCAGTATTGGAAGATGGAGAGTTGAAGCTGGAAAAGATACACACTAGCCAGAATCCTGCAGATATGCTAACAAAAGTTGTAACCAGGGAGAAACTGAGAATGTGCTCAGTTTCAATTTGTCTTCAAGGATGACGATGAAGATGAGGAATAGCCAGGTCCAAAGAGGAGTCATTGTCCAGCAAATGAAGCAGCGGTGGAGTTGCTACAATCAGTCTCCAAGTGGGATATTGTTGGGTGTGGAGCCTGATTATCTTGTTTACTTTGTATCACAGCATTGAAACCCTGTACCTTAAAATGGGCGGCAACGCCACCCGTAATTAATTGCTGCCGTGGGGGGTCCAGGGGGGGGGGGGTGGCAGCGCTTTTCGGAGCCCCTCTCTGGCAGGGGTTTTCGGGGGCAGCGCCCTCGAAGCTAAAAACAGATGTAAAATTTCCTTGTAAAAGTATAGTAATTTCTAGTCAATCTGGGCCATTCATTAGGCAAATGATCTGACGGTAGAATTTATGTTTAGTTTAGGGTTTTTTGCCCTAGAAGGCAACCCCTCACTTTTATGAGGGCATTGTATTGCGTATGTGCATTGCGTGTGTATTCTCAGAGCGAGAAACAGAGAGGGATAATGTGAGAGAGAACATAGGATATTACAGCAGATCTGCTGCAGGTTTTGTCTCTTCATTTTTGCTGGATAATAGAAAGGAAGGATTGGTTGTTCGGGGTGGACGTAGCCCAAACTGGGTGAACCACGTATATCTGTGTCTCTCTAGTTTTATGTGTTTTGTGTGCTTTTATTTTCCACATATTTTATGTGTTGCATTGCTATGTAATATTTAATTTTCTAACACTGCAGCAGTTTCGTAGCGCGCTACGAAACTGTTGTGTATGCCCTTTTTACACAGTTTTTTCAAAATTTTGAGTCTTAAGGATATTTTCACTTCTTTAGTGATGTCCAAATACTTTAACAAGTAAAACAAGTTGGCTTTAAAATGTCTTCAAAAAGTAATTCCATTCTTAATAACAAAACTGCTATAAGGATTTGTTACTTGTTGCTCTGTTTTATCTTTGCTGTAACTTACCTTCAGAATTTTTCAATTGAATTTCCAGGTCTTCAATCTGCCTCTTCAGCCTCCTGTTAGTAGCCATTAATTTAACATTTATCATTCTCACAAATCTAGCCTCTTTGATTGCAGGAACAGTCTAGGTAAAATACTAAGCTTCATTGTTGTCTGTTTCAGGTTTTGAAACTCTTTCAACCTCCCACAGAGCCTTTACTCTATTGAAATTTGTCTTCTCAGCAGCATGTCTTCTTTCTTTCCTCTTGAGCTTAGAAATTTCAAAATTAACTAATCTCAACTTCTCTTCAATTTCTTCATGACTGCTCTTTTATGTTTGAGTATGAAAAACTCTGTTTTTGTCAGCTTCAGGCATTGGTGATGATAGGTCTATATGTTCTTCATAAACATTGGAAACTTTCCTTATTTTCTCTAACTCCATATCCAGCTCTTGCAACTTTTTGGATTGCTTGCTTAAAGGCTTTCTGGGCTTGACTAAAAACTCTGAAATCTCATCATCAAAATCCAACTTTTTAGAATATTTCATCTTCTTAGATTTCCTTTCATCGAATTTTATGAAGTTTGCCTGAACCAAAGGAGATTCTTCAATATCAATAGCCTGTAAAATATCTTTCAAATCACCCTTTAAATCTAGACTTTCTCCTGAAACCACTTTTTAACCCTTTTCCTTTTCTATTTGACTTCTAGTTAATCTTTTCTGGACTGATTTGCTAGTTGATTGTTCCTGTACTGTTTCCTTAACTTTAGTTGTCTTCTTTTGTGCAGGTTGAGGAGTCTCTCGAATAATCATTGATGTTTTAATTTCTGGCTCTTTCACTTGCTTTCTGGGTTTCAAATTGACAAATATTTTTGACCTTGTCTCTGCAGGATCACTAGTTTCTGATGGTGATTTTTCTTTGGCCTTAGGGCTAATACCTATTTCTTGTGTTTCCACCCCAAACCCACACAAAAACAAAAATGTAGACCATTCTCTGTTTATCCTCTGAATATTAGGTCTTGGGACAGAGCCTTTATCTTTTCATCCAAAATGTATTTTGAGAAAATGAAGGAGGCTTTTGGATACCAATATGTCTTGAACAAAAACCTCTCTTGGTTTTTTGAAATACCTCTCCTATTGCCCAGAAAATGTCTTTGAACAACATGTGTAAAACTGGAAAATTCTGATTTCTGAAAATATGGCTTCAAAGAATGCCTTTTATCTCCCAACTGGTAACACTTGTGAGAAAAGTGAGATGAATTATTGTAGCTGGAGATTTTATGAAGAGAAACCTCCTTCATAATTCCAAAATTCCTTTTCTTGTGTCCAGAAATGGATCTTGAAGTGAACTACGAAAACCGTAAAGCAGAGTTTTTCTCTGAATGACTTTCAGCAGTTTCATAGCGCAAGTTGAGTCATCAATTTCTCCCACCTCATAATTAATTTGAAGAAACTGAAAGAGGTTTTTGTATTTATGTATGTTATAAATAAAAACCTCTTTCAGATTTAAAAAATTCGTTTTCAGTTGCCCATAAACTGCCTTGGAAATTTACTACTAAAACTAGAAAATAGAGTTTTTTTATTAAAAGGGTTGCATTAGTAGTTTCGTAGCGTGCTACGAAAATAGCAGCGTTTTCGTAGCGCAAAACTGGTTTTTTACACTGGCTGCACTACGAAAACGTGGTTTGATGGCTCATTGCAAAAACGTTTTTCATAATTTAAAAAACCTAACTTCTAAATGGATGATGGGACCTTTAAACCACAAAATGAGACTTCTAAACTTAATTTGGAAATGGAAATGATAAATTTGAGACTTCAACCCTATCACTTACCCCTTTAAGCATGAAATGACTCAAAACCTATTTCAGACCATGACTAGAAACAAGGTAAACTTTCAAAGTTTAGAAAAAATTTTAAGGTGATAACAGTGGCTCCACTTGGGTTAGTGTGCCCCTGTGGTACACTAAGAACTAGTAGCTCCAGTGCTGCTATCCATCCTTTAGAAAAAAAATTCTAAAATTTTGCCAAGTTTCCCATGAAAATTTTTCTAGCTTTCACCTCGGGCCTAAGCTTGATGATTTCTGCAAGAAGCACTCAAACTGTACGTACTAAAAAATGCTCAGTCAACCTTGAACTTATTTGCACATTCCTAACTACCCTATCAGCTGCAATCTCCATTTGTAGCTCAAGGAACATGAAACTTCCAATGAAGCCAGTCATTGATCTGATCTGATATTTGAAGCTCTTGACTGCGCTTGAACCCAAAGAAAACATGATATTGAGATGACCAATGCCCCTGAAAATGTATTTGATCTTCATAATAAAAATAAAACCGAAACACTGGATAGTAAAACTCTTCCATGTACTTAGCTATAGGGTCAAAGAAGACCTGATCAATTTGATGATCCTCATAACTTTCTGTAACTTCAGACAACCAATTCTTAGCCACACAAGATTTCTTTTGTATGCTTTCCAACTGCTTTTCAAACTAATTTTCAAAAACAATGTATTCTTCCTCAAACTCAAAGGAGAAAGGTGGCAGCACCCTCTCTTTGCTTTCTGGCATAAAAATCAATTGAAAAGTCTGATCTTGATTATGAATACTATGAGATTGAATTTTATCTTTTGAAACTTGAATGTCATTTTTAGTGTTCTCTGCAACTTCATCCACAAACTGAATCTTATCTACTGATTTTCACTCAAATGATTTCAGATTAGAGGACAAGGATAAAGAGAAAATTTTCACCCACTTTTTATCAATGTACTCATCATTTGATGTAGGCTGATGCAAGAAATGACATGAAGAATCAAATTTTTCCTGTACCTGAGGATTGTAGCAAGCATTTTCCAATATTTTATCTTGTTGTTTTAAATTATTCTCATACTCCTGATGGTCAAAGGATTGACAAGTCTGCTGCAAATTTTCCTCAAACTCAAAGGATGTGACATGATTTTCATAAGTAAACTCCTGCTGGGTTTCATTTGCATCCAAGGGAGATGTTATCCTTTCTTCTTGGTGTTCTTCTTGGTGATGAAAGGTATTGTCATGAAGGGCCTCTAAAATTTCTTCATCCATGAACTCATCATCTTCATAACAATTCTCCAAATATTCAATAAAACTCACAGAATGTTTACAACAGTCTTTGACCAACAATAAGGAGGGATGACACCCTTTATACATCTCATAAAATGCATCATGGAAATCAGCAAGAGAATATAATGAACCATTTGGCAAGCTTTCATACCAAGACCATGTTTTTCCTTCTAAAGTGGTCATAAACATCTTCATGAGACAATCTTTAGGAAACTGAACCTTAAGACTGTATACATGCATATGGAACCTAACCAAATGAAGAGCAGCATTGTATTTATTTTCATCTTTGAATATTGGAAGATCATCTAACCATTCAACCTTTGGCATAGGATTTGGAAAACCAGGGATATGAGACCGATTCATAGGGGCATACCTGGCATTCATTCTTGCAATGGAACTCATCTTGAAACTTAATCAAGCTACTGATCTTCTAGCAGTGGATTCACCTTCCAATTTTTTATTTGATGTGTGGAGTCGCCAAGGTAGTGCTACAGCTTCTAACCGATTCTGAGCTCCTGCTACCTTCAGAAGTTCAGCTTCTTGATTTTGGGAATGAATAATCTTCAGAATCTCGGTAGACGCACCAAAATGTTATCACAAAATCTGACCCTGATAGGCTGCTAATCAAGTAGACTATGAGTAACTCTTTCAAACCAGAATTTTGGTTGAGGCTTAGCCTCCTCAACTTGAGAGGGCTCTCTCAATAGGTTTAATATTTTCAATTAATGATTATATGCCTAACTCTAGAAGTTAAAAACGAAAAAAATGTATAACTGGTTGAATCAAAGATTAGCAAATACTCATGGGGCCATGGAGTCAAGATAGTCTTCAACAAAACACATAATCTGTCAAACATGGAAGTCAAGGCACTTGGAGTCTAGGTTTATAAGTGAAAACAACAACACAGTGAATAAGCACAGTCTACAAGCATGTGAAGGAATTTAGAGCATTATTCAATGAATTCTAAGTAACACATGCTCATACCACTACAAATAGATAATTAAAAAGGGCCATAGAAAGATGATACACTTAAACTCCTTGTGAATCTTGAGTAGTCAAACAAATCTTTGTATTAAGTTGAAAGATCACAGTAACATACAATAACACAATTGCTTTGCTAATGAAATTGCCAACCTTGAGGAATTCAACCTCATGTATCTTATAGATTCATTTACAATCTTGGATTCCCCCATCCATCTTGAGGAGAATTCAAATTTCTAAGTTTGACACCTATCTACTCTAAAACAGACTCTTAATTACAATTGACAGTTAATTGTCTCTTTAGGATTCCTAATACAAATAGGATTGAAACTCCTTATTATGTCTAAAACAACCTTATATAAGACTTAAATATTCTCTTTGACAGCTGCTTCTCCATATATTTGACCTTGATGGTGCCTTTAATCTTGTTATGAGATCCTGTTGACTCATGTCTTATCTGCCCTGAAAGCAAGGGAACATGTTTTCTGCAATTAAGCCTTTATCTTCATTGATTATCTTTGAACATTTTTGCTGGAAATATTGACTATTTCAGATAGGTGACATGTGCTATCATTTCCTTGTAACCTTACCCTTCCACCTGTATAGAAGTAAACCTTTGACAAAGTATAAAAAGATGTGATGTGGCTGCACTACGAAAATAGCAGCTGTTTTCGTAGCTCATAATCTGTATCATTGAAAAACATTTCTTTAACACCCTCTTTATTCTGCTTTAAAACCTGAGCTTTCATTTGTGACTCTTTTCCATCCACCAGCAGCAAAAAAAATTGAAAACCAATTGTTTTTACTCACAAAATATATATGAAAAACGCCCAAAAACTCACCCACAGCGGTTTCGTAGCGCGCTATGAAACTGTTGTGTATGCCCTTTTTACACAGTTTTCTCAAAATTTTGAGTCTTAAGGATATTTTCACTTCTTCAATGATGTCCAAAGACTTTAACAAGTAAAAAAAGTTGGCTTTAAAATTTCTTCAAAAAGTAATTCCCTTCTTAATAACAAAATTGCTTTAAGGATTTGTTACTTGTTGCTTTGTTTTATCTCTACGGTAACTTACCTTCAGACTTTGTCAATTGAATTTCCAGGTCTTCAATCTTCCTCTTTAGCCTCCTGTTAGTAGCCCTTAATTTAAAATTTATCATTCTCACAAATCTATCCTCTTTGATTGCAGGAACAGTCTAGGTAAAATACTGAGCTTCACTGCTGACTGTTTCAGGTTTTGAAACTCTTTCAACCTCCCACAGTTCCTTTATTCTGTTGAAATTTGTCTTCTCAGCAGCATGTCTTCTTGCTTTCATCTTGAGCTTAGAAATTTCAAAATTAGCTAATCTCAACTTCTCTTCAATTTCTTCATGACTGCTCTTTTCTGTTTGAGTATGAAAAACTCTGTTTTTGTCATCTTCAGGCATTGGTGATGATAGGTCTATATGTTCTTCATAAACATTGGAAACTTTCCCTATTTTATCTAAATCCATATCCAGCTCTTGCAACCTTTTTGATTTCCTGGTTAAAGGCTTTCTGGGCTTGAATACAAACTCTGAAATCTCATCATCAAAATCCATCTTTTTAGAAGATTTCATCTTCTTATATTTCTCTTCATCCAATTTTATGAAGTCTGCCTGAACCAAAGGAGATTCTTCAATATCAATAGCCTGTAAAATATCATTCAAATCACCCTTTAAATCTAGACTTTCTCTTGAAACCACTGTTTTACCCTTTTCCTTTGCTATTTGACTTCTAGTCAATATTTTCTGGACTGATTTGCTAGTTGATTGTTCCTGTACAATTTTCTTAGCTTTAGTTGTCTTCTTTTGTGCATGTTGAGGAGTCTCTCGAATAATCACTGATGTTTTAATTTCTGGCTCTTTCACTTGCTTTCTGGGTTTCAACTTGACAAATATTTTTGATTTTGTCTCTACAGGATCACTAGTTTTTTATGGTGATTTTTCTTTGGCCTTAGGGCTAATAATTGTTTCTTGTGTTTCCACCCCGATCCCACACAAAAACAAAAATGTAGACCATTCTCTGTTTATCCTTTGAAGATTAGGTCTTGGGACAGAGCCTTTATCTTTTCATCCAAAATGTATTTTGAAAAATAAAAGGAGGCTTTTGGAGACTAATCTTTCTTAAACAAAAACCTCTCTTGGTTTTGTGAAATACCTCTCCTACTACCCAGAAAATGTCTTTGAACAACATGTGTAAAACTACAAAATTATGATTTCTGAAAATATGGCTTCAAATAAAGCCTTGTATCTCTCAACTAGTAACACTTGTGAGAAAAGTGAGATAGGTTATTGTAGCTGGAGATTTTATGAAGAGAAACCTCCTTCATAATTCCAAAATTCCTTTTCTTGTGGCTAGACACAGATCTTTAAGTGAACTACTAAAACCAGAAAGCAGAGATTTTCTCTCAATGACTTTCAGCAGTTTCGTAGTGAAAGTTGAGTCATCAATTTCTCCCACCTCATAATTAATTTGAAGACACTGAAAGCGGTTTTTGTATTTAGTTATGTTAGAAATAAAAACCTCTTTCAGTTTTAAAAAATTCGTTTTTAGTTTCCCATAAACCTCCTTGGAAATTTACTACTAAAACCAGAAAACAGAGTTTTTTGATGAAAAAGGCTACTTCAGCAGTTTCATAGCGCACTACGAAAATAACAGCGTTTTCGTAGTGCGAAACTAGTTTTTTACAATGGCTACACTACGAAAACGTGGTTTCGTGGTTTATTTCATAAAAAAATTTCATAAGTTAAAAAACCTAACTTCTAAATGGATGATGGGACCTTTAAACCATGAAATGAGACTTCTAAACTTAATTTGGATATGGAAATGATAAATTTGAGACTTCACCCTATCACTTACCCCTTTAAGCATGAAATGACTCAAAACTTATTTAAGACCATGACTATAAACAAGATAAACTTTCAAAATTTAGAAAAATTTTTAAGGTGATAACACAAGGGATCAGATGACTCTGAATTGCCGAGCAAAGGGGATTCAAAATAAGCGTCGAGAGACATGCTCAAAGGAGCATGATCAGAAGGTGGAGGATCTGTTGTGTAACCAGCTCCAAAAAGAGAAGAAAAGAGATATCAACGCCTTAGAAATGAGCCACTTCAAGGGGGCAACCTCCAATACATTACATAAATGAACAATTCTTGGATGATACAATTCACAAAACCTACTTTCTATATATAGGAGTCCATGGGGCCATAATGTAATCCTATTGGGCCACAATGTAATCCTAGCCGACCTAACAATAATAATTTAAGGGCACAATAATAACAAAATGGGGGTTACAAGGGTACAATAATAACAATAAGGGGTTTATACTAACAATAATAAGGGGCTATACTAGTGATATAGGGACCTAACATGCCCCTCTCCTTCAAAAAAAGTGTTGTCCTCAACACTTGAGTAGCTCCGGGTGCTTCTGTATAAAATTCTCATCCTCCCATGTAGAATCTTCCGTGGGTAAGTTCTTCCACTTGATGAGATACTCTGAAATTGATCGATTCCGTAGTTGTCGAGTTCTTGTTTCCATGACCGCTTCTGGTTCCAATATGATTTTTCCTTCCTCATCAAGTTCTGGCAATATTGTTTGAACTGGAAGATTTTCTCCTATAACCTTCTTTAAGCATGAAACATGGAAAACTGGATGTCCTCGCGAAGAAGCAGGAAGCTCCAATTTGTATGCCATAGTACCAATCTTTTGCAACACCTTGTAAGGACCATAGTACTTTGGCGATAATTTATTATCCTTCTTTGCTTGCTTGAGGGACATTTGTTTGTATGGTTGTAGACGTAAAAATACCCAATCTCCTACATCAAAACTTCTCTCGCTACGATGTTGATCTGCCTGTTGTTTCATTCGATTTTGTGCCAAATTCAGGTTATCCTTTAAGAGTTGGAGAACTTCTTGCTGATGCTCGATGTGATCTTCCACCGCTTGAACCTTCGAATTTTCCCTTAAAGATGATGTGATCGATGGTGGATGATATCCATAAAGTGCCATAAATGGGGTCATTTTTGCTGCAGTATGGAAGGAAGTGTTATACCACTATTCAGCGAGAGGTAACCACTTGACCCATTGTGTTTGTTTATCAGATACAAAACAAAGAAGATATCCTTCCAAACATTTATTTACTATCTCAGTTTGACCATCAAATTGAGGATGATAAGATGAGCTATGAGCTAATTGAGTACCCAAACAAGAAAATAACTCCGTCCAAAAATTTCCAGTAAAAATGGGATCTCTGTCGCTCACAATAACCCTTGGGCTTCCATGTAGGTTTTGAATTCTATCCATAAATGTAGTAGCAACTTTACTTGCTTTAAATGGATGAGATAATGCACAAAAGTGTGCATACTTGGTAAGTCTATCAACTACCACCATGATGACACTCTTTCCTTCGGACTTAGGTAAACCTGTGATAAAATCCATTGAAATCTCCTCCCAACGTTGACTTGAAATGGATAAAGGTTGTAGAAGTCCTGGGGTCTTAATTGTTTCCACTTTATTCTGCTGGCAAACCAAACATTCCGCCACAAACTTTCGAATATCAGATTTAAGGCCATCCCAAAAAAATTCTTTCTTCACCCTGTGGTAAGTTTTTAAAATCCCGAGTGTCCTCCTAAAGGAGAAGTGTGCAATTCCAGAAGAATCTTTTGTTTTAGTTGGGAATTCTTACAAAGATATAAGCGATCTTTGTACCATAAGGAATCATTTTTCCAACTAAATGTATCAGATGTACTAGGATCTTGCCGCAACTTTTGAATGAGTGCCCATACATCTTTTTCCTTCTTCCATTCATCTCTTGCTTCAGCTATCCAATCTGGTTGGATAATAGAAATGGCACAAAGCAATGCTTCCACCTCTTCATTCTTTCTTAAGAGTGCATTTGCAACAACATTAAGCTTTCCTTTTTTGTAGATTATTTCAAAGTCATAACCCAACATCTTTGTGACCCATTTTTGCTGCTCTTCTGAAGATAGTCTTTGCTCCAAAAAAATTTTAAGACTATCATGATCATTTTTTACCTTGAAGTGTCTTCCCATTAGGTAAGTTCACCATTTCTTTAGTGCATCAAGTATTGCTAACATTTCCTTCTCATAAATATGTTTATGTAAATACTTTCCTTTGATTGGACGACTTTCAAAAGCAATGGGTCTTCCTTCCTGCATTAAAACTGCACCAATTCCATTTCCTGAGGCATCACATTCCACAATAAAGGTTTTTGTGAAGTCTGGCGTAGCTAAGACCGGTGCTAGGCACATTGCCTCTTTAAGATGTTCGAAGGCCTTAGTTGCTTCAGGATTCCATG
The DNA here is from genome assembly GCA_034641835.2 of Pinus albicaulis. NCBI lineage: Eukaryota > Viridiplantae > Streptophyta > Pinopsida > Pinales > Pinaceae > Pinus > Pinus albicaulis. The sequence goes on along the minus strand of CM076580.1, from coordinate 127,800,967 downwards.
AAAATTCATCTTTCTTCAATAATGTTGTTAGAGGTGCTGCTATTCTCCCATAATTCTTAAAAAACTTGTGATAATACCCTGTTAACCCGAGAAATCCTCGCAACCGCTTTATGGTTGTGGGGACTTTCCATTCCTTAATGGCTTTAATTTTGTTAGGGTCTACCTTAACACCCTCGTGAGATACAATATGACCCAAATATTCCACCTCTTGTACTCCAAAGAAGCATTTGGATGTTTTTGCATATAATTGTTTCTCCTGCAATAGTTTGAGCACCCTGTCAACATGTTCAACATGATCCTTCCAAGACCTGCTGTAGATTAGTATATCATCAAAAAATACTAGCACAAATTTTCTAAGGAAGGTTTGAAAATGGAATTCATCAACCCTTGAAATGTAGAAGGTGCATTGGTAAGGCCAAAATGCATGACCAAAAATTCATAATGACCCTCATGAGTTCGAAATGCTTTTTTTGGAATATCTTCAGTCTTCATTCTAATTTGATGATATCCTGAACGAAGATCCAACTTGGTAAAATAAATTGCTCCATGTAATTCATCCAATAATTCATAAATCACAGGAATGGGAAATTTATCTTTAATGGTGAGCTTATTGAGCTCCTTATAATCCATACACATTCGCCATGATCCATCCTTCTTGTGTACCAATACTACAGGAGCAGAGAAAGAACTTTGACTAGGTTGAATTATACCCACCTCTAACATTTCTGCAATCATACGTTCAATTTCACTCTTTTGGGCGTAAGGATATCTATAAGGCCTGATGTTTGGAGGAACACTTCCTGGAATCAAATGAATAGCATGATCATGATCACGAATAGTTGGGAGTCCTTTGGGAGTTTTAAACACCTTGGAATGATTGTCCAATACTTGTTGGAGATCTGCAGGAATAGATTATTTTGATGTTGGAACTTCTAGTGAGCATAATTGTGCAATTACGCCTCGTTGTTCTTTCTTTAGAAGCTTTGTCATGACATTAGAGCTTATTATCCTTCCTGGCTTCCCTTCAATACCCCGTAATTCGACTTCCTTTCCTTCTGAAAAAAATTTCAAGAAAGTTCTTGAAAATTAAAAGCTACCGTCCCCAAAGATTGTAACCATTGTACTCCTAGTACAACATCAACACCTCCCATAGGAATGGAAAGCATTGGACTAGTCAATACATATTCCCCCATGGTTAGCTTGATATTATGGCATTTCCCAGAGCAATTTATAGTTCCTCCATTTTCAACCATCACTTGGCATTCTGGTGCCGGGTATAGGAAACAATTTAATTCCTTGGCTACCTTACAATGAATAAAATTATGGGTGCTACCTGAATCAATCAACACTATTACCTTTTTCTTCTTGATCTGTCCTGCTATCTTGAGAGTTTGAGGAGTGGTAATTCCTGCCAATGCATTACATGATATGGTCGGATTTATTTCTTCCTCTTCTATGGATGGTTCCTGGTGTAGATCCTCTTCTTGTTCATTTTCTTCTTCTTCTTCACAATCTATGTAAAATAATTTCTTTTCGGCACACTTATGACCTTTAGTGTATTTCTTCCAATTGTTGTGGTGTCAACCTTGTAGGTTGTGGAAATCTAGGCGTAGCAACACTTCCTTCTTTATAGAATTGAGTGGTAGGCTTCCTTGTTGCCATAATTTTACATTCAACTTTTCTTGCCAACCTGAATGCCTTCTCCAATGAATCAAGTTCCAAAACACGAACTTCATGTTGGATGTTATCCTTTAGAGTACCTATGAAGAGATCAATCCTGTGTTCCTCTGGAATATCAGTTACCCTTATATTCAATTTTTGGAAGTCCTCAATGTGCTTCCCCACTAAACCCTTTTGTTTGAGATTTATCAATTGGCTAAAGAAGGTGTTGCTCTTTGTATCCTCATAATGTGCTATCATTTCCTCCGTAAAAATTGACCAAGTGACAATTTTTTTACGGGAGCAAAGCCATCGATACCATACAAATGTATTTTGTTCTAAATGTAAAGTTGCAATGCGTATCTTTTGTGTGTTTTTCACATTATGGAGATCAAAATATTGCTCCATCTGTAGTATCCATGTTACAGGATCCTTTCCATCAAACTTCCTCATATCCATCTTTGGAATATGGTGGTTCTTCCTGCCAACATTATAGTTTATGAAATCACAATTAACATTTATTTTGTTCTCATCATGAGGTTCTTCTACTATCTTTTCACTATTAGGAAACCTTTCTTGTATCGACTTTGTCAAACCTTCCATGTATGCTTTTAGAAAATTCTTCATGTTTTCCATTTTCTCATTGATCTTAGCTTCCATGTAATCCATCTTAGATTCCATGCCAGCCTCCATGCCAGCCTCCATGCCATCCATCTTAGCTTCCATGCCTTTCTTCAAAACTTCCATTTCATTTTTTGTTACTCTTTGCGAGAGTGAAATTTATTGCACTTGCTCTTGTAATTTTGATAGATCATGTTGCAATTCTTCGTCTTCATGAGTCATAGTAGAGCTTTCCAAAGGCTTAATGGGTGTTGAATTCTTTCTAGGCGCCATTTTATAATCCAATACTGATATCTATTCTACAATATGCCCTTGCAATCAATTCAACTTGATTCTTCAAACAAGACTTATGCAATTCGGAAAAAAAAAATACACACCTTTTACTTGTTTTTGAGGAGCTCGATATTGAAAATTGTATTATCTCTGTGATTTCAGCTCTTAAATATCTGAAATTCAGCACTGAAGTAGCCCTCTTAATTCTCTTTTGAATGCCACAGGTCTGACTTAATTTGGATTCTCCAAGACAAAGTTATGTCCAATCTCCCATAATGACCTAATTATGGACTGGTTCAGTATAGAAAACTTGTACGACTTGCCACGTGTCACTTTTTTGTCCTTTGCCTCTGAAATTGATAGCTAAGAAACTAAATTCTATTTACTTGTGACCAATTTTTACGGCACTCCAATCCGATAATCAGAGAGAGAGTTATTGAAATTTTCCCACGATCACCTTTTTGAGATGAAATTCAGGAGCCTAAAAAAGCACTACCTTCCACAGATCATATCTCCAAAAATGTTGTGAACCAAGCTCTGAAAATTTTTGACGATTTTCCTTAAGATTTCAGCTTCGTACCATAAAAATTTTAGATTATGAACCTCAGTAGAAAAAAATTTATAGCACAAATTCCACGATGACCTGTTTAGGAGCCTGAAACAATACCAAACTTCCACAGATCATATCTCCGAAAATGTTGTGAACCAAGCTCTGAAATTTTTAGAAAATCTTCCTCAGGATTTCAACTTTGCACACTAAAAATTTCAGCTTCTGAACCTTCGTATAAAAAAAGTTATAGCGGAAATTCCACGATGACCTGTTTGGAGCAGCGAAACCCTAGAATCCAAAGCTCTGATACCAAATGTTGTGTAACCAGCTCCAAAAAGAGAAGAAAAGAGATATCAACGCCCTAGAAATGAGCCACTTCGAGGGGGAAACCTCCAATACATTACATAAATGAACAATTCTTGGATGATACAATTTACAAAACCTCCTTTCTATATATAGGAGTCCATGGGGCCATAATGTAATCCTAGCCGACCTAACAATAATAATTTAAGGGCACAATAATAAAAAAATGGGGGTTACAAGGGTACAATAATAACAATAAGGGGTTTACACTAACAATAATAAGGGACTATACTAGTGATATAGGGACCTAACAGGATCCGAAGCCACAAGAATTTCATAATAGGCTATTTCAATCGAACTCAATGGTAATGAATCTCCAAAAGAATCGACCTATTCAGGTGAAGGGACGATCCATGGGTCATCAGACCGAGAGATCATATTGATCTAAAAAATTTTAGGTGGAGGAAGAAGAAAAATACCCATGAGGGCAGGATCTTTGAAGATACCCAGCCCAATGCTCTCATAGGGAGTAAGAATCTTGTCCACATACGGAACATTGTTCTTGGAAGAAGAAGTGAAGAATGACAATTGATCAACAGTAAAAATATTTCCTTCATGCAGAAATTTCAAGACACGAAAGAGAGTGGACGGAACGCACAACATGGTGTGAGTCCAATTACGACATAGGAGAAGATTTTAATTGAGCTTGGCGTCAACTACTTCTACCTCAACATTGGTTGTCTTCCCTTTCAAGGTAATCGGTAAACTAGCGAGAACACCCAAAGGTTTTGATTCCCTTCCATAAAATGCTTCAAGGGCATTTGGTGATGAATTCAAGGCTGAATAACCTATGGATTTCCAGCAAGAAGATGACATGATGCATGTTGACGCACTTTCATCCACAATTGCTCGATGAATATCGAGACCGTTAATGACAACTTGTATAATGAGCACAATTTGGTGCGGTAGTCATGGAACGAAATTCTCTAAATCGAAATAAAGAAGGCTAGTATCAGCAGGATCGACTCCACCAATCGTAGATAACAAAGTTTTCCATTGAGACAGACAACTCTAAAGCACTTCTAGAGCAAACATTGCAAACGGTGCCTGAGCCAAATCCTCAACAATACTGTAATGTTGAGCGACACAAGCATTTGGATTTTAAGAAGACTTACGGAGTACACCTTTGGAAGGTGGTCATACAATGGGCTCAGTATTGGGCCTCTCAATCTGAAGGGGGCCAGAAGCAGGTGGAGGAGGACCATCAATGATCTCTTTCCCCACTGCTAGACATGATGCGGTATAATATTTCGATCGAGTGGAAATAGAAACGCTCATAGAAATGTTCATCATGAACACCTAAAAGCCAAATGGGGCAGAGGACTGAGGTTGCTCTACCATTTGGGTCTACTGAGATGGAAAAGGTTCTTTAATAATAATCGTAGTTCCCTGGGTGCCTTTGAGCAATCTACTTACTTCAGCCAGTCGAGGACAGTCCTTGGTGTAGTGCTCTTCATCACAGATTAAACAAGGGTACCTCGGCTTGCGCTGTGAACCATCATCAACATGAGATTTGGATGAATCTGGTTTCACGGTATCAGCTTTGGCCTTACCTTTACCCTTCTTCTTCCCCTTGGAAGTCTTGTCCGCCGTATTGGCCTGAATGACATTGACTTCTGAGGTTTTACTAGGATTTAGAGTGGGTTGAGTAGCAGCATCATTGGAAGGATTAGATTTTTGCTTCCCATGATTTGAAGGAGAAGATTTTCAAGAAGTATGAGACACGAAACCAATAATTCTATTGACGAATGGGGTCGTCGGAGCTTTAGAAGTTCTAGTTCATGGGGCATCAGGCAAGATATTGTATAATGTGTTGGATTGAGAGTACACAATATCAAGGTATTGGGCACGAGAAATGGCCTGTTGCTCGATTACACATGCCACCATAGCTATATCTTTCGCGATCTGATTGACAAAGGAGGTAGTGAACCAATTAGTCAGAAGCTGATCAGGAATCTCAAACTTAATCAAGTGACGATGACGTTTCCATTCATGAATATATGATCCAAGATATGAGTAGCTCGGTCCTGTTTCAAGGATGTGAGGAGATGTGTCTCGGTCTCATAATGAACTGGTAATTGAAAATGTGTATGGAATTCCATGGTGAGAGAGTTGAAATCTTGAAAAATGCCATGAGATAGCTCAATGTACCACTTTGCAGTGGCACTAGTAAGAGTCCATTGGAAAGGACGAAGTCGGATGGAATCGTCAACCCAAGAGTTAGAGGACACCACAAGTGGTAAGTCATAACATGCGCTTGGGGGTCTTCTCCGGACCTACCTTCAAACTTAGGAAAATCACCAAGAATCTTAATCGAAACCGGAGGCCAATAGGGTTATGAAGAATTGGATCGTTTATTAACTTTGACACATCAGGCAGTTCCAATGTAGCGAGAAATGGTAATTGAGGAATAAACGATGTTGGAGGTCACTGATAAGGACTCGTGTTAACATTCCACCCATCCTGTGAGAAATTCTGCCCCCATATGTTTTGTCCCAGAGGATTCTGACCATAGGGGCTATAAGCTGGATAATTCTACTGATATTGGGGTTGAGGACCAGGATACTAATTCTGAGCATACCATTGAGGTCCTTTCTGAGCAACGTATGGATTCTGTTATGGAATGTAAGAATGGCCTTGAGGTTGATTATACACCAACTGAGATTGATTCTGAGGTTAATGAGTAAAACCTTGGGGTGCACTATATACTAGTTGATATTGACCTTGGGGGTAATAAGCACCTTGGGGTTGAGCAGGTTGAGCGAGGTGCTAAACAGGTTGAACCAGTTGCTAAGCTAGTTGAACAGGTTGCTAAATAGGTTGAATTGGCTGTTGAGTTGGTTAAGCAGGCTGCCCCAATGGAACAGGTTGGCCTGGATAATGAGGGCCAGCGGGTTGCCCTTGTGGAAGAGGTTGGCCCGATGGTTGAGATGGACTAGGTTGTCCCTGATGACCAGATTGACCTGGAGCAGGACCGTAGGGTTGTCCTTGTTGCACAAATTTTTTCTACAAGAGGTTGTCCCTATGGTGGATACGTTGAACCTCTAGCAACATACGACATTCATGGTTGAGGCTAACCTAAAGGACCGTAGGGTTGGCCTTATTGGGACAAAGGTTTACCTTGCGAACCGTAAGGTTGTCCCTGAGGACCAAAGGATTTTCCCTGTTGGGCGGAAGGTTGTCCCTGTAAGGGTTGTCCTTATAAGCCTCAGGGTTGTCCATGTAATAAAGGTCCTTGATGAGTAATGGTTGGATGAGGATTTGCCAGAGGAAAATAGACAGCCTGATTAGGATCAACAGGAAATGAATAGACGAGATTTTTGACATCATCATAATGATGGGGAGGATGGACATAAACTTGGGGTGGTCGAAAACTCTAAGAGTTATGTTGCTGAACAGCCAACAAATACTCTTCAAAAGTAAGGCCGCCAGGAATCATAGGGACAGTCGAGGTCATACTAGAAGCAGACGGGGCTGCAGGAGATTGAACATCTGGAGAAGGATCATATTGTTAGTGAATATCCAACATGTGATCATAAAAATCATAGGTAGAAACCATAGGGGTAGTTGTAGCTGCACCAGAAGGGGCAGTCTCCGGAGCACAAGCTTGTGATCTACTCGAAACCTGATTGACAGGCCATGTGGGATTAAGAAAGATATACCTGCGAGTGTGAAAATATTTCGATGACTGTGTCATAACAACTGGTGTAGACAAAGCCACACAAACGGTAGGTTGGAATAGGAGAAATGTAATAATGACCAACGAACTCAGTGTCGAAGGTGAGATTCCCAACGAAGGGAGGACCAAACTCCTAGGGGGAGTTGATGTACTATATTATGCTATGGATGCAACACCATACATAATCTGACTCAAATTCCAATAACTAGGTGGAATTGACACCGATTGGGGAGAATATTGAACAGAAACATGTGGAAGACCTTCAGGGAAAAGTTGATATTCTCCTGTAGAAACAGGAATCTCTTAACTGCTGACAGGACTCGAAGAATCCATATCTGATGAAGTTGTAAGATCTTCAAAGAGACAATGAGGACTCGGAGGTATAGCAACCACTATAAATGGTGATCCCGAAGTAAGAGGAGGAAATTTTGTTCGTCTCCAAAACCAGACCAAGCACCTGGAGGAGGCCAATTGAACTCAACTAACTCTTCAAGAGGAGATCGAGTAGCGAAAACTTGGCACACCTAGTGGATTGAGGGGTTTCGTAAGAAACGTCAGGGAAAGAACTACCACTAGCCGATAGCGAGGAAGACAATGAAATTGGTGGTTCTGCCATTGTGACAGTATTTCAACACAGGAAGGATAAAAGAGATAGCCAAATGAAGGCTTCAAGATCAAATTCTAAGAAAAAACAAAAACAAGCTAAGTAACAAACTTTAAATGGGCATGTAATCATGGGTAATTAATTTTACGACATTGAAACTGGACTTTGTTGTTTCATGTTTTAAGAATCGATAAACAGAAAAAAGATGACTCTAGTCACTTTCAATTTTAAATGAGCATGAAAGGACAAGTGCTCGATGATCTCTTCTCTTTTTAAAGAGTCACAAAAATATTGAAATGACTAATCAGGAAATCTAAGTAAGAGGGTGGACCAAGTTTCCGTGAACTGACATATACACCTTGGTGATCAAATGAAAGAAAAATGACCAAGGACTTCACGTACATGCAGGTATTCTCCCCGAATGTTGTGTTCGGTGTATCACAGCTACAAGGCAGCAGATCCGGCTTCCTACGAATAAAGGATTTGAAACTAGATGGGTCTCCCTTTATATACTCAACGGTATAGGGAGCACAAGTCCATACTAGTGTTGTCTAAAGCCAGGTGGAGAACAACAACTACTAGGTTTTCAGATGCCGGAACACGTCTCTTACCTAGACCACTAAAAAGTTCGCATTAGGTTCCAATGTTTCCTTAGGTTGATTCAGTTGATCTTGAATTAGTATTTCAGTTTCAAGGCCCTACCGAATGTCGATCTCAAATTCCATAAATGCAAACTATATGAAAATGAACACCATTTTCCATTCAATGAATGCTAATTACAAGAAGGATAGAGATCTTTCAAACCAAAGAAATCAAAGAAATTTAAAGGAAGAAATACGCTAATGCATCTAATACAATCAAGCGAAAAAATGAAAAATTATTTCCTAGTTAATCAAGCACTAGTTATGCAAAAGAACTTTTCCTTTTCTATGTAAATGAAATAATGCAATTTTTTTATTTTTCAATGAAATGAAGTACACAATGTACTAATTACACGAAAAAACAAAACAAACACTAGTTGGAGGATTGCAAATGAAAAGAGATAAATCGATCAATTTAATGAAAGCAACACAACCACAAAGATGCACTCAAATCAATGATGCACTCTCCCAAACCAAGACAAAGCTTTGAAATGACCCAAACGAGCAATGTAATCTATGCTCGGAGTAGCGAGAAGAAGAATCAAACGAAACTCAAAATGATCGTTCAATCCAAAGAAATGCTCAAAGGACCAAAAAACTTAAACGCAATTGAGCAAAATATGAGACTGACAAGAATAAAAAAACTTGACCTCCAATTAGAAGGTTCAGTGAGCTAAGACACTCATAAACCCTAAGGCCATAAATTGCATTGATAAGTAAATGGACGTACACCTGAGAAGAGCAAGCCTAAGACACTCAAAACAATCCCCAAAAACAATTGTAAATCAGAAAACCAACCTAAAGGCAAGCACAACTAACCAAAAACTCAAGAGGAAGGTCAATCCAAATCCTATAGGATTCAGTGTGGTGCGACTGTAAGGCGGTAATCCGCGCCAAACAGGGGTTGGTGCTAGTGCAACACAAGCAACATGTGCCAATCGGTGTGACTGTTCAATCAAAAAGCGTCCCAAGCCAGATATATATGGGAAACTAGAAAAACCAATGAGTAGAGCTCAATATTGACATTCTAGAGCTGAACAAGAGTACTTTAAACCAGCAAACAGACTAGAAAATATATACAAGCAAGCAAACAACAGAAGTCGACTTGACAAGAGAAAATAAACAAACTCACACAGATCCCTAGTGGAGTCGCCAAATTGTTATGAAGGTAAATCCTCTCTATTGACATATACGATTCCTCTAGCCCTAGAGTGGGTCTAGTAACAAAGGACAAACTAGAGTGTAGTTTCCTAACTAATGAATGAAAAAAGATGAGGTAGATCAACCTACCTGTGGTCCAACATAATTGTTGTGGCTGTCGTGATGGTGGCCTCTCGATTCCTGCTTTGGCGGGTCACAATCCTTTCGCAGCGATGCGGGGATACCTGCACAAGATTAACAAACAAGAGTAGCATACGAAATAACAATCTCATTCATAACTACTAACAAGACAAGGAGGGTTAAGCATATTGCATCAAATAAAATACATCAACGCAAAATGGGAACTAGACAATAGTTATACATATGTATTGATAGAAGAAAGAGTTACAACCAAGCCTTGATATTGCAGCCTCCTTCAGCAGGGTTCAGTTGAAGCGAATCTCAATGAATGTTAGGGAATTCAAACGGGATGAAGGCACAAGCCTAAGCTCTCTCAATAAGGGACTCTTCTGTTGTATATTTTCTAGCAAATGGAATAGAAGTCTCCTCAGCGTTTTTGTTATGATATCTTTAGTTCAACTAGCTCATCAATGGAGGATGCCTATATTTATAGAGGGAGAGGAGGAGGTTGGGATTCCTACTATGGTGGAAGGGAGGCCTTATCCCATGGGAGGTTTCCCCCAAAAGGTGGAAACAAGAGGCCAAAGGAGGAAGGTCATGGTTATTCAGTAGAACCACTCCCTATGACTCACTCATGAAGTTGTTATGATCGAAACTACATCTCTATTTTTAAAAAAAATTCCATAAATAGATTGGCATGGGTAGCTAACTGAGACAGAGTGCCAGCTGGCGCAAGGACCAGTGTTAATTTTCCTCATCAGTGCTAGGGCATAATGGGCTACCCGCGCCAAGGTAAAAACATGTGTTTCTGATGATCTGTTCAGGAAATGGTCAACAGAAGGAATGTTGTACTCATGGCAAGGGATACAATGATGGTCTTTGCAAGGCATGACACTTTATTTTGGTCACAGAATTGAGCCTCTAATGTGCGGGATGGGAATTTTAGGGACAGTAACAAAATGCTATGTGACACCTATTTTTCCACAATATATGTTAATCAATATGTGACTAGTCTTCAGAATTGGGGCATATGTGTACCTCTCCAGTATTTTTTCTATCCATATAGATCAGACATCCAAATCAAAATTTTGTTCAGGCCTTAATTTAAATTGAAGCTATTGATGATGCTTCACATGATAGAAAGTTATGTTGTGATCTGCAAGTGTTAGCAAGGCTTCATGATGAATTTTTGTAGATGTGCTTGTGAGGTAGACCACAACGAATTAAATAACCCTCTCCAAAACAACTCAAAATTGTGCCTTCTAAACTTCAATGCTTCTGTAATCACTTCGAATTAGCCTTCATTATAATGAGTTCTTTTTTAACTTTTGAAATCATAGGTCTTGTTTATATCAACAAAATATACAACTGATGAGAGGCTGCAAACATATGCATATATTTACCATTGTCAAACAACCTTTGGCAGGTCCACACAACGTCACATGTACTAGGCTTCATGTAGAGCATAGGAATTTCCAATGCATAAGTCTCAAAATCATAGGCTGAATGTTTCACAAGAAACAATGCAACATGAATTCAAGCATCTACCCATAACAAGTGACATGACCAGTGAATACCATACTATCACATGATTAGGGTTTATAAATTTTATGTCAGACCTTACACATTTTGAGCCACCAAACTATGTTTTCACAGTGCATTGGAAAAAATAATCTCTTGTTGATCCTTCTATTTTGGATCTGAATATAAAGTTCAAAATATGTCTATTCCAAGGCCAAAACTTCATAATAAACGAGCAAATCCAATGCAAACAATAAGTTCCCTAATCAATAGTGATATGACATGAAATATGGGCTAGTTTTTATGAATGAATTCTAGATAAGCTCATGCCCTTATAGGGCTGAAAATGCTTTAGATAGGACACCGACGAAACACCAAAATAGTCGTATACAAGATACCCGAACTTCATTAAAGAAAGAGACGACATGCACTCAAGGTATTCAAGACTACCCTGGCCACATATAATTTCAAAACGTGCTTTTTCTTGATTAGTTTTCAAATCATACTTTTGGAGAGGATGATAGGCCTCTTATATAGATTTGAAGATACCACTTTGAGGAGATCCAACTTCCACTTTGGGAGGGAAAATTTATTTTTGAAATTTAAATTTTAAATTCATTTGGAGCCAAAAACCTTCCACCTGAATTTTGAACCATTTAAAAATAAGTTTATTTTTCTTCCAAGTATTAATCTTCCAAGGATAATATTTAGCCCGATTAATTAAATAAAATTATCCTTCATAACGAAGTGTGTCATAGTACATCTAATATAATGTTTCCACGTCATCACATTTTGGGGTTTTTTACTACGAGGGGCTACATCTTCAAATAAGCATATCTCTCAAACTATGAGATCCCTCATGGCATGCCACATACCATTGTTTTTTTCATGAGGAGTATAATCCAATAATTATGGTCTCGAAAGTAAATTCATTGATATACATCTTCCAAATATTCAACGAGTGCAGGGAATCTAGGGCTTCTTGTTCTTTGGAGCTTCCAATCAATGCAAACTAGATGAATATTAAGAGTGTTCAAAGACTAATTTTGGCATAAATTAAAACACTATTCCACATGAACTAGAGGAAGAAAGGGATAGTTTGGTGGAAAAAATCATGTATATTTCATAGCTCATCATCTCTCTCTGATTTATTTAGTTGCATGTCTCCGTGCAACTCATTTCGTCTCAGGGAATCCAACATGTATGTCACCCCAATTGAAGGCAGGGTGCCCAAACTCTCCAACATTATTATACCATAATGTCTTTTCCATTTACAACTAGTGTGGTATTTTCTCTTTTTCATCCCATTTAATGAGAGATTTTATAGAATCTAATGGGGTACCATATTAGAGTAAACTGAAAGCAAATCCCTAACCGACATGGTCCTTGTTTCATCAGATAATTAGTATAGAACATTTCTCTTGAGAGAAATAATGAAATGGGGATAGCCCATAGGGTTCTTATCCTATAGGTAAGCTATTAATCATTCCCATATGTCATGGGAAACGAGGAGGGCTTCTACTGAGTGTGCCTTGGCCATCTCATGATATTTTATGACAATATGTGATTGGTTGTGCCTAATAGTGACCTCATCACCTAGATCTTCTCTTAGCCTTTTCAAATCATTGATAATAGTACCTATAAGTGGATATTCATATTTTACCATTAACTTAGCCTCGAGCTTTGTTTGATCATAAAAATTTAAATCCTTCTTGCATTTATCAAATTGTACATGTAGGACATAAAACCCTTAATTTCACATCCCCAACAAAGGGGTTGGGGTTCCATCTAGAGTTATTATGCATAATGAAATTAAATAAATACATCTCATAGAGAAAAATTTTCTTTCTCGAATATGTATTGTAGTAATCATTAATAAATTCATGTGGTTGTTAAATTTCATAAGGATGGTCACTTTAACGTCCCTTTTTCATGACCCCTATTTTGTAAACATGAATGATAATTGTGTGATGCTAGTTTGGAGGATCATGATTGGTTGGAATATTTTTTAAATAAAAATATATAGATAAATTTTATTGGTTGGCTTGAGGGAACGAGCTAACAGATCTATGGTCTAGGGTGGGTGGAGAGTGGTGGATAGGTATGGAAATATGCCACACCACAAGACAGTTGGAAATGGTAATGATGGGAAGAGGATGAGCCGACATGCCAACTCGACTTCTTGACTCCATTATTTGAAAAGAAAAGAGGAGTCGACAAGAAAGAGGACAACATGATAAACACACATATACATATGGATAGAGATCCAAATAATTCAAGAGGAGAATTCTTAGGAGAAGAAACATTAAGACAAAGATATAGAGTATTCGATATGAGACACAGTGGAGAATGACAAGCCAAACAAAAGAGAGCTTTGAAAGGAGGAGAGTGCGAGGAGTGTAAGAACGAACTGAATAAATATTTTGTTTATCATTTTTGAGGGTGTGTCCTTAGAATTAATGCATGGGATCAGTTCGAATATGGTGTCAAAGCTGTAAAATATCAATGGGAATCTTAGAGTATGGATTGGGTGTTGAGTGGATTCCAAAAAGGAGCTGATAAACCACTTGGGTGCTAGCTAAGGAGGTTGATAAACCACCTATTAATAAAATCCCTCACTCCTGTAAAGCTTAGCAATACCACCATTGAATCTAAGTTTTTATTCCTAAGAGAACAATCCTCTAGACTGTGGATCTAGCTTGGGGGTGGACAACAAGAATAAGGATTTGGTTGCATTTACCCTATGGTTGGGTGGAGAATTGAAGCCCTTCCCTCAGTTTCTATTTGTTTTCAGAGATAAGTTGTTATTCTTACTCCCTATACGTTTTATTGCATCTTATTATTATATACACATTTATGTTGATATTACATGGAATCAAATGTGTTCTTACTAATGTAAATGAACTAGGCATCTCTACTTGCAACTGCATCGTGATATGATTCCACTAGAAGTCCAAGCTATGTGTTGTATGTGAATGGATTGACCTTTTATGAGAAATGAGTGTCTCTATGTGTTGAAATATAATGGATTATGAATAATTATCCTAAGTGTGAGGGACTTGATGAGTCCCATAATGCTGAGATGATTCGAAGGAGTCATTTATCTACGTGTTTAGCTAATTTTCATTATGAGTGGTTGTTATAGTTGATATGCTTGAACAAGGTGAAAATTATCGTGTTTCTTATATGTATTGATCAATTGGTCTTCCAAGAGGAGATGCATATTTTGTATATGTTATGAATCAATCCATTATGGTATATTATCTTATATGTGAGGGAAATATAAGCCTCATATAACTGATAGGTTCCTGTATGGTTTCTTACCTTCATTCATGTCTAATTTCGTGATAATGTTATGTTATCGATTCATATCCAAATAGGTTGGTTGTATGTGTGTTTTTTTGTATTATGATAAGGTTTATGTGTGTTCACGTTATGGTGTGAGGGATATGTGGATCCTTGTTTTCGTTAATTAATTTTTGTAATGAAATGACTTGTATAACATGGACCTAGGCTATTGAATTGTTTAAAGGAATTATGCCTCTCTATATGTGACTGTGAATACATAATTGTGGTCATTTCCATTCCACTATTGAGGGATTGATATGCTGACTTGTTGAGACCCTGTATCGGGAGGCTATGGAGTCATAATATTGGTGTATGAGAGTCACGGGTTCCCCTATTAATATTATAGCTAAGGAGGGATAGCCAAAATATTTCTAAGTGTCAGAGGGCGTCCCCTAGTGATATTACAGCTCAAGATTGATAAAAACAAATCCTTTTAAGCATCGAGAGAGAATTGAAAGAGGGGTATTTTTCCATCCTATAATAGATGGATTCTTTTTTTTAGCATTATTTATCACCTCTATATACTTGATGATCTAGGTATTCGCCTTGGGCAGTCCTGTCCATTCAGACTTGATCATTTTCTTTAGAAACAATATTTTGAATTCCATACGCGACTCTGCCCTGTCAACAAATATATAACTCCCTATTATTTGGGAAGCGTTTATGGGTTACACTGGAAGCCCACCTATAGGAGCCCGTGGCCAAACTATTTCCCAACTAAAAAAAATAGTTTGAGGAAGTATAAATACACCTCATGGGGAAGGCCTAAGGGAGGAGAGAGATAGGTATTGATACTATAGCCTGTTTAGCCTAGATCAAGTTTGATTATCCTTGTGACTCATGCACTTCCCAGGTTCAGGAAACCCTTGTTTCCTTTTTTGAGATGTTCACCTCCTTTATGTGACATCCTTGTGCACCTTTACGAAAGAAGATTGTTGAGGCTTGGGCTAGACGGATCCAGAGGACGGTTTCACTTGGAGCCGTGGCTGATTTCAGGTGATATTTCTCAACATATTTTACATACATCAATAAAGAAGCTCTATCATGTTCCTAATGTTGTGACATTATATTCTTTTTACACATGTTAATGATATAGAAATTTTTAATTCCATGTTATATTCTATAAGCTTATATGATCTAACCACTGACATTTAGGATATATATGTTGTACAACTAGTCTACATTATTTTTCTTGAGTGAGTTGTAGATCTTGAAGCATGTGGAGAAGAAGAGGGTTTGAACCCTATGGGAATGACCTCAAACTTAGGACATATGGGTAAGGTCATCTCTCCCAAGTTTACAAGTTCAAGAATTAGGAACTTTAGTTTGATTGCTTCTTGTTGTTGTATGCCTTCTACTCTATTAGGTCCCTCAACCTAGACCTTAGGGTAGTTTCACCTGCAGTAGAATTGGTGACTCCACTAGGGATTACATCTATGCAATTCCTATTTTGGGTTGTTTTCTTTGGATTTGGATTCCATGAATGATCTTATCACTTTCCCGGTCTTATTAGTTTTTTATCCATCCAGGCAAAAGTCCCGATCTTTTGGACCAGGCCTGGATTTTTTAATTTTTCCTTGTTGTCTATTTTATATGCAACTTCTAGTGCACACTGTCACATATACACTCATTTTGGTCCAAAGAAACACATGTATACGTGAGTTTCCTTAGACACAGACGCGTATGAACACTCGTTGTACACTGCCAATCTGCGTATGGTTAATTTCAAATGAAAAATTGATTTTTGGAGTCCTGTAAGGCCTTTTTTCCTATTCTTGACCAATGTTGTAGGACTTATGATGTGTCTCGATAGTGTGTGTTTCTGTTTTGTATCAATTTCTCTCTTTCTTGCTTGAATTCCTAGTCAACCTATGGTTTTCCTTGCTTGGTGAAGTTTTAGTTTTGGATTTTGCACTAGGACTTCTTACTGAGGTTCTTGGTTGTTCTAACATTTCAGAACAATGAGTTTGTGCCAGTTTGCTCATGTTTAGCCTGGTCATTGCTTCACTCTTTGGTTTTTGGCTTGTTGTCTTGCTTGGTTTTCTTAGTTTCTTGAGATGATATTTTCTAGCAAATCTTGAAGTTTTCTTCATGGTTTCTTGAAATTTTTGTGATTTCTAGAGTTTTATATTGTTGTTTCAAGTCATTTTCTTGAGTTATTTTCTTCTTTCCATTTATTAAGTCTCGTCATGAAAGTGACATGGTTAGCTTAAGGAATTTGGATTTTCTTGTTTGCTCGATTTTCCAATTTGAAGTCTTTTCCATAGTTTGTATTTTTATCAAAGAGATTTTGATGCTTCCTTAAAATGTTAAAGGCTAAAAAAACATTGGTGTTTTCCTTTTCTTTTTATTTTTGTTTTTATTTCATGGTTTTCATCATTTTTGGAGCAAGTTTGTAGTTTGTCATTTTGGTCCGGATTGCTTTGTTTTGAGAGAATTTCTTGAGTGGACTTGCCTCCTCTTGTATCAAGTTTCTTTTGGAATTTATGTTCAAGGAAGTCTTTGTTTTGGGCTTTTGTTTTCTTTTGTGTCAAACTAATCAGACCTATCTTGTTGAGAAAATCATTTGCTTCCCTTTTTAAGTAGTCCTAGAATCTGCATTTGGCATTGGTAGTTTTTCATTAGTGTAGTTGCACTGTTAAGCATATTTAGTCTTTTGATAGTTTCTGAGTGTGTGAGCGTGATCTTGAACAGAAAAGAAACTTTTCTTGGTTTTACTAGGTATTTCGTAGAACCTAAGTATAAATCTCTTTCATTGAAGAAAAAGTTGCATATGCATGTAGCAAGTTTATATTGATTTCTCTTTTGCATCAATATATTACAAGTTGCATCCTCTGTTTACCCCTGACTTAAAAAGAACAACCTTTAAAATCAAGCACATAATTTAAAAATAACTAGATATTTTGAGTTGTCATTAATATACACAACCTAGTCTAGCTCAGTAGGACCTTAGAATAGGTGAGTGGAGAGTTAACTCTCCAAGGCCACTCAAAATTTCAAACAAAGAAGTTGATTAATGACTGAAATCCAACCTCATTAAGTGGACCGGAAAATATCTCCTCTAGAGAGTCAAGTACAAGGGAAAGTGAAGGCAGAGAAGAGATATATCCCCCCTCCTATTTGTTGGATGCTAACCAAAGACTGTTCCGCCTGACTGTCGATACGAACTGGTGTCCATATTTTCTATTCCTAGGTATCACATAGGTGACTGCGGGGGGGAATGCTTGTGATACCTGAGGTAGACGTTGCATCAATCTCATTAGTACTTTTGGAGGGTGCCCTTGTCAAGCTTGGGTACTTGCATCGACAAATGCTTTTTTTAGGATGTGAGCATAACTATTTCTGTTACCTTTGCTAGTAGTCCTGGGGCGTAATTACCCCATACTATTCTTAGAAGGTCCTTATTTTTTCTTTCTTGTATTTTGGTGTCTTGTCCTAATAACCCGGAGCAGAATACCTGAGAGTTGCTTGATTTCTGAATCTTAGGGACATTTTTGTAGAGAGTGCTCATTGCTCCTAGATTTCCATAGCTTTGTAATTTTTTAAGTCTATGTAAAATATCATAATTATTAAAAGTGGTTGACTGATCTGTTCATCGATTGAGGAGGCTTCATGGGCTTTCTCTGCGAGTGTTGAGCCTTGTTCAAGAAGATGCAGGAGCAATTATGCTGGTGATTTCCAACCAGTAGTTGAAAACGCATTGGGGAGTGATCCTCCACTTGGGGCTATTATTTATGAGGGTAGTCCTAGTGCTAGTCATGATTTAGAGAGGAGTACTCCAATCCTTTCTCAGGTCCTTTTTCCGGTAGAAGAAGTTGAGGTTGAATAAATTCCTAAACCCCCAGTTATTCCTTCATCTCCTCTTCCTGCTATTTTTCCAGATGTTCTATTGTATGTTGGGCCTCTGTCTCACAGACTAGTTATCCCTTATATTTCTCCTTATTTTCTTTCGATGGCCACAACTGGGAACACAGCTTTGGCTATGATTACTTTGAGTGTGCATCCTCCTCTTTCGGATGAGGTAGGAGGTACCGTTTTTATTTCGACCATCACTCCCAGTACTACAATTTTTTTCTCTACCTCCATTCCATCTACAAGTGGGGGCACCCAAGCTTTTTCTTCCCATACTGGTCCCTTTTCATTTGGGATGCCTTATAGTGAAATTCCTTCAATTTCTCTCACTGCTTCATTTGATTTCTCCACACCCATTTCTTCTATGGCTAGTGGGTGACTTATTTTCAGGGTTTCCCCTTCAAAAGTGGTCACATCCCTCATTCGAACCCTTCCTTAGGTTCTTTTCTCTTCCTCTATGTTAGGTCCCTATATTACTAGTATAGTACCTTATTATTGTTAGTGTAACCCTGTTATTGTTATTATTGTACCCTTATAACCCCCATTTTGTTATTATGCCCTTAAATTATTATTGTTAGGTCGGCTAGGATTACATTGTGGCCCACTAGGATTACATTATGGCCCCATGGACTCCTATATATAGAAAGGAGGTTTTGTAAATTGTATCATCCAAGAATTGTTCATTTATGTAATGTATTGGAGGTTGCCCCCTCGAAGTGGCTCATTTCTAAGGCGTGAATATCTCTTTTCTTCTCTCTTTAGAGCTGGTTACACAACATTTGGTATCAGAGATTTGGGATTCTAGGGTTTCGCTGCTCCAAACAGGTCATCGTGGCATTTTCGCTATAACTTTTTTTCTACGAAGCTTCAGAAGCTGAAATTTTTAGGGTGCGAAGCTGAAATCTTGAGGAAGGTTGTCTAAAAATTTCAGATCTTGGTTCGTAATATTTGAGGAGATATCATCTGTGGAAGTTAGGTATTTTTTCAGGCTCATAAACAGGTCATCGTGGCAATTGCGCTATAAATTTTTTTTTATGAAGTTTCAGAGTCTGAAATTCATATGGTGCGAAGCTGAAATCCTGAGAAAATTCGTCAAAAAATTTCAGAGCTTGGTTCGCAATATTTTTGGAGATATGATCTGTGGAAGGTAGTGCTTTTTCAGGCTCCTGAATTTCATCTCAAAGAGGTGATCGTGGGAAAAGTTCAATAACTCTCTCTCTGAAGATTGGATTGGAGTGCCGTCAAAAGTGGTCACAAGTACACAGCCTGTAGTTTCTTCTCTATCAATTTCAGAGACAAAGGACAAAACAGTGACACGTGGCAAGTCGTACAAGTTAGCTCTACTGAACCAGTCCAGAATTAGGTCATTGTGGGAGATTGGACACAACTTTGTCTTGGAGCATCAAAATCAGGTCAGACCTGTGGCATTTGAAAGAAGCTTCAGAGGGCTACTACAGGGCTGAATTTCAGATATCGAAGATTTTCAAGCACAAAGATAATACAATTTCAATATCGAGCTCCTCAAAGCTAGTAAAAGGTGTGTATTTTTTTCCGAATTGCATAAGTCTTGTTTGAAGAATCAAGTTGAATTGATTCCAAGGGCATCTTGTAGAATAGATATCAATATTGGATTCTAAAATGGCCCCTAAAAAGAGTTCAACACCCATCAAGCCTTCAGAAGGCTCTACCATGACTCATGAAGATGAAGAATTGCAACATGATCTATCAAAATTACAAGAACAAGTGCAACAAATTTCACTCTCGCAAAGAGCGGCAAAAAATGAAATGGAAGTTTTGAAGAAAGGTGTGGAAGTGAAGATGGATGGTTTGAAGAAAGGCATGGAAGCTAAGATGGATGGCGTGGAAGTGAAGATGGAAGGTTTGAAGAAAGGCGTGGAAGATAAGATGGATGGCATGGAAGTGGGCATGGAAGCTAAGATGGATGACATGAAAGACAACATAGAAAACATGAAGAATGATCTGAAAGCATACATGGAAGGCTTGATGACAAGCTTAAAACCAGAAATGATTCCTAATGGCGGAAATATAGGAGAAGAACCTCATGATGAGAACAAAATAAATGTTAATCGTGATTTCATAAACTCGAATGTTGGTGGGAAGAACCACCATATTCCAAAAATGGATGTGAGGAAGTTTGATGGAAAGGATCCTGTAACATGGATACTACAGATGGAGCAATATTTTGATCTCCATAACGTGCAAAACACACAAAAGGTACGCATTGCAACTTTACATTTAGAACAAAATACATTTGTATGGTATCGATAGCTTTTCTCCCGTAAAAAAATTGTCACTTGGTCAAATTTTACGGAGGAAATGATAGCACATTATGAGGATACAAAGAGCAACACCTTCTTTAGCCAATTGATAAATCTCAAACAAAAGGGTTTAGTGGGGGAGCACATTGAGGACTTCCAAAAATTGAATATAAGGGTAACTGATATTCCAGAGGAACACGGGATTGATCTCTTCATAGGCACTTTAAAGGATAACATCCAACATGAAGTTCACGTTTTGGAACCTGATTCATTGGAGAAGGCATTCAGGTTGGCAAGAAAAGTTGAATGTAAAATTATGGCAACAGGGAAGCCTACCACTCAATTCTATAAAGAAGGAAGTGTGGCTACGCCTAGATTTCCACAACCTACAAGGTTGACACCACAACAATTGGAAGAAAAAGAGAAAAAGGGCTTTGCTACAGTTGTGATAGAAAATACACTAAAGGTCATAAGTGTGCTGAGAAGAAATTATTTTACATAGATTGTGAAGAGGAAGAAGAAAATGAACAAGAAGAGAGCTTATAGACACTCCAATGATGCAAAAAGGGGAAATTTTAGAAGGGCTCTTGGAGGAGTTGATGAGGCAAAGCCAACAATTGGCTTGTGAAAGGGATTGAGGAGCTGGGGTTGTTTGGAATTAGATTGGGGGAAATCGTGGGTGATTTTCTAGCATTTTGCTGGAGGAACAAGCCCAACATCTGCTACAAGTTGCAGTTTTTGCTTGTGGAGGAGGGCTAAACATTTTGAGGTCAATTTTGGAGCGGCAAAACTAGAGCAAACCCTTTCTGGGTTTTTCTGGGTTTTTGACAAGGATCTTAGAAATAATTTGGCATAATTTTTTGGGTAGATTTGCGGGGTCAAACAGGGGCCCCAACTCAGCCAACAACTGGAGGAGCTAGGGGGAAATTGGGCCGAAATTTTGAGGCAAAGCCAATAATTGGCTTGTGAAAGGGATTGAAGAGCTGGGGTTGTTTGAAATTATATTGGCGGAAATCATGGGTGATTTTCCAGCATTTAGATTTATTATACTCTACAATGTTGTTGTTGGAAACATGTTTGTATTTGTGGTAGACATAAGTCTAGCACTTGCTGAATTTCATTCACTCTACAATGTTGCTATGTGCTTGTGTTTGCGCTAAAAGAAGATCTATTGTTCCTCTAGATCGACAGTTGGATTTGGTCTACAATTCTCCATGATCACTAGTGGCTCGGTGGGAATACGTGAATATTGCATTATTCTCTCCATTGAGATAATCTTGGTCTCCAAAAAACAAAGACATCATGTTACCCAGGTTTGTATCATGTTCAGATTTAGACCATATGTTATTGTCAACCTTGCAATGATTGGTCTAATTACATCTCCAGGTAAGCGAATGAGGAACACCAAAGAGAATTTAATATCACCAATTTTGATTTTTCATTTAACAGGATTAATGAAGTTTACTAGGGGAGTGCCAAGCATAGCACAATTTTGTAATATGGGCATTTGAGACATTTTTGGTACATGGGACTTAGTAGAAATAGAAAATATCAACCTTTGTGGAATGCTGGTGCCACCCCTCAAGGAATAATTGATTTTGTGGAAAGGAGATCAAAATATTTTGATGAGGGACCCCCAAGGAAAGGCGAAGCAACAATTATAAATAGAGGGTTGAAGGCAACATTGAGTACCTTTTGATAATTTGTCATTTTACACATTGTTGCTCAAGCTGTTCAATTGAGTCACAGGTGCTGTTTAGCACTAGAGGTTTCCAAATGGAAATCTCACCATCTTCTTTGGCGAACCACAAGTGCCACTCTAGGGAGGCAAGTTCTATTAATCTTTGGTAGTTGGGAGGATACCACACATTTCAGGTTTAGCTGGGATGCGGGAAAGGACCCACACAGTTCTTGTTGGAGAGTGGTGTCGGAGATAGGGGCTACACTATCATTGAAGCATTCCTTGACCAAATTCCAAGAAAAAAGAGAAGGATTTATAAGAGCAGGAGGTATTTCCACGACAGTACGAATTTTTGGAGCAGGGGCCTGCATCATCTTGCCCAGGAACTACGCAGTCTTTTGTGGGGGCCAAGTCACCCTCTTCTTCGGTGGACCACGAGTGCCACCCCATGGGGGAAAGTTCTACTCATCTTTGGTAGCTGGGAGGATACCACACATTTATGGTTCAATTGGGACGCAGGAAAGGAAATTGTGTGGGATTTTCTACCATTTTGGTGCCAACTCAGCCAGGAGCTAGAGGAGCTAGGGGGAAATTGGGCCAAAATGTTTGAGGTCAACATTTGGCCAATTCCTTTGTGGGTTTTTGTGGGTTATTGGAGCAGAACCTGAGGTTAATTTCCCGAAATTTTCTGGGCACCGAATGAGGCCCTAACAACCGTTGTTCGCAGTCAGCAGTGCAGTTTTTCATTGGGTCAACGTAGAGATTGTTGGGGACAACCACATTGCATGTTAGAGTAGCCAATTTAATCACATGGGCATTGTTAGGTTTCCTTGTGCAAGACCAAGTGCATGCTTTCTAATCTTACCTTTGTACCCAACATCTATATTAATAAAATGGCTCATCTCAGCACAATTAATGGATATTTCTTAGTGTTTAATGTGTTGTAAATTATGCGTGTTTGTTTTTTTTACTATGCTTGGTTTGCTTATCATTGCAAATTTCCATTAGGAATATTACAATGGTATCAAAGCATAATCTTGGCCAGCTGTGGGGAAGCTAGCAAGATCATGAAGGTGTTAGCTTATAGACACTCCAATGATGCAAAAAGGGGAAATTTCAGAAGGGCTCTTGGAGGAGTTGATGAGGCAAAGCCAACAATTGGCTTGTGAAAGGGATTGAGGAGCTGGGGTTGTTTGGAATTAGATTGGGGGAAATCGTGGGTGATTTTCTAGCATTTTTCTAGAGGAGCAAGCCCAACATCTGCTACAGGTTGCAGTTTCTACTTGTGGAGGAGGGCTAAGCATTTTGAGGTCAATTTTGGAGCGGCAAAACTAGAGAACCCTTTTTTGGTTTTTCTGGGTTTTTGACAAGGATCTCAGAAATAATTTGGCATAATTTTTTGGGTAGATTCACGGGGTCAAACAGGGGTCCCAACTCAGCCAACAACTGGAGGAGCTAGGGGGAAATTGGGCAGAAATTCCGAGGCAAAGCCAATAATTGGCTTGTGAAAGGGATTGAAGAGCTGGGGTTGTTTGAAATTAGATTGGCGGAAATCGTGGGTGATTTTCCAGGATTTTGGTGGAGGAGCAAGCCGAGCATCTGGTTGTGGAGGTTGTGGAGGAGGGCCAAGCATTTTGAGGTCAATTTTGGAGCGTCAAAACTAGAGTAAGCCCCTTCTGGTTTTTTTCTGGGTTTTTGACAAGGAGCTCATAAATAATTTGGTTGAATTTTTTGGGTAGATTCGCTTGGTCAAATAGGGGTTCCAACTCAACCAACAACTAGAAGAGCTAGGGGGAAATTGGGTTGAAATTCCGAGGTCAACATTTGGCCGATTCCTTTGTGGGTTTTTGTGGGTTATTGGAGGAGAGCCTGAGGTTAATTTCCCAGAATTTTCTGAGCACTAGAGGAGACCCTAACAACCATTGTCTGTAGCGAACAATGCAATTTTTCACTAGGTTAGCAGAGAGATTGTGGGGGACAACCACATTGCATGTTAGAGTAGTCGATTTCATCACCCGCGCATTGTTAGTTTGCCTTGGGCAAGCCTAGGTGCATGTTTTTTCATCTTACCTTTGTACCCAACATTTATATTAATAGAATGGCTCAACTAACACAGTTTATGGAGATTTTTGGGTGTTTAATGTGTTGCAAATTTTGTGTGTTTGTTTTTTTTACTATGCATGCTTTGCTTATCATTGTAAATTTCCATTAGGAATATTATAGAGAATGCAAACGCAAGATTTGATAGTAAGTCCATCAGAATACAAATCCATGCATTGGCCCCAACATTGTGGAGACTAGGTCTAGTATACATATCAATCAACTAGAGATTTCTCTCCATGAACCAAGACTCCTGGTCAAAACTTCTAATGGTGGCTGCTCCAGAGATTGATTCTCCAAAATTTTGTACGATTGAAGCTCTAGAAACTAATGACAACCAAGCCACTTCCCTAGTTGATGATATGTAATATTAATGATACCATATACAAGTTGAACCCATTGGTATAAACACAATGAATACCTGCCAAGAAATATGAGACAAGACTATAATGATCCCCAAAAGTTGTATAAATGCAACAACCAAAGCTCGTAGTTGTGTAGGAATCAATGTGTCCATTGCACTCTGATTAGTTGATGCCTGATTCAGTATTCACCCAAATGGAGTTGCATCAATTGTGTAGATTGCTAAAAAGTTGATTGCCAGTTGTGTTCAAGTCCAACCAGTGAAAGAAGCACAAAGCTCACAAGAACACATGAAGAGCTGCTTAATTTCAAAGCAACATAAACGAGAATGAGAAGGGAGTTTCTAACAGGGGAACTCTCAATTTCTTTTGTAGGGGTTGCCCACGCCACCCAATAGTTACTAATTATTTGAAGTAGCTGAAATATTATTTGGGCCATTA
>CM076580.1:127728442-127775612 GCA_034641835.2 Pinus albicaulis | reverse complement strand
TGAGTTCCACTAAGAGGAGAAACCAAAAACATGAAGTACTTAGAGGATAAAATCTCAATTGATCCTGTCATAATCTTTAGAAAGATCCAATTTAACAATCATACCAGGATTTTTGAGTTTCTTAAGGAAATGAATGACTTCATGAGCTATCACTATCCCATCTAAGATCTGATGGCCTTCTAGAAAACTATTTTACTAAGGGAAAATTACATTTTTATGCAGTGGTTTGAGCTATTTCACTACACCATAGGAACTAATTCTATAAATCACATTGAATAGAGTTATGTGTGAAAATTTCTAAATCTAAGTTACAAAAATCCTACTGCAGAAATCTGATTTACATTACCTACATTTTTTCATTAATTTAACAAGTTATTTTTTGAATACATCGAGAAAATATTAATGTAAATACATTGCAACCTACACAACTATACATATCAAGTACTAAAAAATAAATGAAGCACTCAGACAAAGGACACACTTATTTTTGGACCAATGTCCCTGGAAAAACCTAATGCGGGAAAACAAACATCAATTCTAAGGGTTTATATTATTGAGCAGTAGTAATCTGAGTACATTTAGGGTGCCATAATCTGGCTCACCCAATAGACAATATCCTTGGCTAACAGAAAAATCATGAGTTTTAACTCACTCTGCAAGTCCTGGCTGATCCTGATCAGAAACCGGTGAAACCCCAGTTGCCTTTGCGCTGCGTTTGCGCAGTAAATACATAGGCCTGTGTGGGTCTAGTTGAATACTACGTCACCCTCTCTTTATGCTGATATGCCTCTCAGAAATTGAGTTTCAGACCTACCGGTATAGAAACCCCAATCTCCAGCAATTTCTAGATTGTCCCTTGGAGCCACTGGGTAGCCCCTGCATGAGCCCTGTATGGTCCCGCGTCACCCTCTCTGAGGTCTGCGTCACCTCTCCTGGTGGCTGCGCTAGTCCTTCTATTGTCTCTGCTACCTCTCTGCACTGTACTCTTGGTCCTCTGACCAACAACTGCTTCTACCCCTCACTGCTGCACTTCATCACTCAGATCTGATCTTCGTCCGAGCACTGCTCTGTCAAAAGAATTCAATCTCTAGATTCAAACTTTGTGCATGTTCTCCAACTAACCCTCAAGCCTTCCTTTATACTTTTCCTGTTGATGAA
This sequence comes from Pinus albicaulis, assembly GCA_034641835.2. Classification (NCBI taxonomy): domain Eukaryota; kingdom Viridiplantae; phylum Streptophyta; class Pinopsida; order Pinales; family Pinaceae; genus Pinus; species Pinus albicaulis. The sequence continues at coordinate 127,774,454 of CM076580.1, read as the reverse complement.
TCAACGACCGTGATCTAATCTCTAATCGACAACTAAGATCAGAAAAGACTTTATCTTGGTCATTTAGAACATTATCACCCACTTTTAAATTAATTCACTTTAATTATTTTATTTCCCTAAGTTTTAAATTAGGCTACAATTAAAATAATTAATTATTTGAATAACTTAAGCTCTTGGTGGAATTTATCCAAACAATTTATGGGTCTCAGAGATCTCATGTGTCCTAGCCCCTCCACAAAGTTTCAGAGCTAGAGCACATCTGATGCTACCCAAAAATCAACACTCCCTCTTAGTGAGGAATGTGCTCTAGTAATACTTCTCACCACAAGCATCACTCTGATCCATGACATCGGTCCTCTGCATTGTTGATGCTCGATCTACTGCTCCTCATCCACTGTGCTGCTGCAATCTATACTGTTGCCCATGAATTTGTCACTATCACTGCTACTTCTGTACTACATCTCTCTCTCAAAATGTTGCATCATGCTACCCATAGCAGTACCACTTCTAACTGTTGCACTGAAACTCATTTTCTGAGAGTTAAGCAACTGAAAGACATCCCAAATCCTGACATACTAGTCAATTTGGATGCACCTTAATGTTGAAGCTTACTCTACTGCTAATCTGTGCTGACCCTTTAATGCTACTGTGTTGATGTTGCTATGCACTGCGTAAGCACTACTCTACATTGTGTAAGAACTTCTCTACACTGTGTTGCACCATTGTGCATTGCGTTGTTGTTGTTATGCTGTTGTTACCTCTGCTCTGCGCTAATCTAGAATTAAGCACTCTATCTTTGCCACTGTCTCTCCATCATCCCTTGCACCAACTAACTCTCATGATTCTGATACTGTCATTAAGGGCTCCAGTAGCCGTATGTGATCCAAGAGTTTGGGCACCTCAAGGATCCTACCCCCTTCACTGCAGTTCAAAGAACTACAGATCAATGTTGCCCCACCTCTTCTCTCGAGGCACATGAGCACTCATGGCACAATCATCATCATCCACATCATCATCCTTCATTGCAGCAACCTTCAATTCATATTCTTCTTTTCCCTTCTTCTTCAGAGGGCACTATGTGGAAAAATGTCCCAATTATCCACACCTGAAGCATCTGACCTTTGAGAGGTCCTTCTTCTTCCTTCTCTTCTTCCCATGTTATCCCTTAGATGCGAGAGCCGCATCTTCCTCTTCCTCCTTATTGATTTTGATCCCCGTGCTTCTACTTCCGGCCTTAGTCAACCTTCAAATATCTTCTTGTTGAAGAGATGACCACATCTCCTCCCATTTTGGAAGAGTAGCCCTGCCCAAAATACCTTAGACAAAGTTCTCCCAATCATCAGAGACTGCATTCAAGGAAGTCTTAACCATAAGAACATCATTTGGTGTAGCCCCTACAAAAGCTAGTTGATCTCGAATCGCTTGAAATATGATAAGAAAGGGGTTGATCTCTTCTCCCTTATGCATCTGAAAAGGTCTCAGTTGATTCTCAAGCAACATCTTCCACTGGATGAAAGTTCCCTGGTACATAGTGGTCAAGGAAGTCAACATTTCCCTTGTTGTGTTCTTCTCAGCAATATGTGGGATTAGATGATCCTTAAATCCATCCATGATCATACGTTTTTCCTTTTCTTGAGCCTTTTTGTACTTATTGATAGGATCAACATCAACAGGGACAACAATTGCATTCAAGACATGATCCTTGATTTCATGTTCAACCAAAACTGACAGGATCCTGGCCTTACAGATGACAAAGTCGGATGCTCCATCCAACCTGTCTTGATCCCTCAGTCCCTGTGTGGGCATCTCTACTCAACAATAAAATGTTGAATTGGTTCTCTTCTCCCTCTTTTGTTTTTGCCCCAGCGAAACTTGGATCTGGGTTTCTTTGGTGCTAGAAACCCTCTAAGGAACAAGCTCCCTCTGAAAATCGATTTCCTTTACGAAAATCCTTCTGCCAAATAATGTCGAAACACTCATCTCCCATCACTCTTTGTTGTTGATCAGCAGTGGATATAGACTTATTGGAAATAATTCCTGTAAGGAACTGCTTCCCCCTACTTTTACACTACCCCACTAGGCATTGTTTTGCACCAACAGAAATAAAGCCCCACCAACAATTCCAGAATAAAATCGAACTACACTTCCGGCCATGGAAACCGGAAAAATTTGAGGCTAAAAACCTCTGCACTAGCCCAACAAACACTGCGCTGCCTCTGTTGTAGCTACAACATCGACCTGACTGGATTATGTAGGCTCTGCGTGAGCCTCTCTGGTGACTGCATCACCCCTTCCTGTGCCTCTTTCTGGTTCAGCGTTGTCACTCGGGGCAATTGCCTTCCTGCAACAATTTTTTTTCTTTATCCTTTCATTGATGGCTTCAACTATACTTGATTTGCAACCAGGCTCTGATACCATGTTAAAAAATTTTAATCTAAGTTACAAAAATCCTACTGCAAAAATCTGATTTACATTACCTACTTGTTTTCATTAATTTAACAAGTTATTTTCTGAATACATCGAGAAAATATTAATGTAAATATACTACAGCCTACACAACTATATAGATCAAGTACTGAAAAATAAATGAAGCATTTAGACAAAGGACACAAACATTTTCAGAAAAATGTCCCCAGAAAAACCCAATGCGGGAAAACTAGTGTAGTAGTTCTGAGGGTTTATATTATTAAGCAACAGTAATATAAGTACATCTAGGGTGCCATAATTCAGTTCACCCAACAGAGAATATCCTTGGAAGACAGAAAAATTGTGAGTTTTACCTCACTCTGCATATCCTGGCTGATCCTAATTAGAAACTGGTGAAACCCCAACTGCCTCTGCATAGTAGATGTGTAGGTTTGAGTGGGTCTAGCTGAAGCTTGTCACCCTCTCTCTGTGTTGATATGCCTCTCATAAATCAAGTTCTAGCCCTGCCAGCATAGAAACCCGGGTCTCCAGAAATTTCTAGAATGTCCCTTGGAGCAACAGCGTAGCCCCTGCGTGAGCCCTATGTGGGCCTGTGTCACCCTCTCTGGGGTTTGTGTCCCCTCTCCTGGTCGATGCGCTGGTCCCTCTACTATCTCTTTTGCCTCTATACACAGTACTCTTGGTCCTCCGACCAACAATTTCTTCTTCCCCTCACTGCTACACGGAATCACTCAGATTTGATCTTCGTCCGAGCACTGCTCCATTAGAAGAATTCAATCTCTAGATTCAGGCTCTGTGTGTGTTCTCCAATTGACCCTCAAGCCTTCCTTTATACTTTTTTTGTTGATGAATCAACAGTCGTGATCTAATCTCTAATCGATGATTAATATTAGAAAAGACTTGATCTTCGTCACTTAGAACATTCTCACCCGATTTTAAATTAATTCACTTTAATTATTTTATTTCCCTAAGTTTTAACTTAGACTCCATTTAAAATAATTAATTATTTGAGTAAATTAAGATCTGGGTGGAATTTATCCAAATTATTTCTAGATCTTGGAGATCTCATGTGTCCTAGCCCCTCCACAAAGTTTCAGAGCTAGAACATATCCGATGTTACCAAAAAATTAGCATTATGGGTCAGAACCAACTCGAATCTTCAAATTTACTACTTTTTGGAATTAGAGTAATCCAATTAGTGCTAATACCCATCCATACTTGTTGAGAGCACCTAGATTCCTCTACCAAGGCATGAACCTCTAATTCGATGAAAGGTTAGCAAGATTTGAGGGAATTAGAGGTGAATTCTTTTCCAAAATAGATTTCCCTCATCAGGGTTTCATTTTGATCCTGATGAATAAGGTGAGGTATGTGATTTATGATATGCATATAATTTTTCATCTATTAGGCTCTGGCTTAGTAAACATGTTGTGATAATATGTTACCAATTTCAACTCTATTTCTTTGTGTTGTAGAAACCTTTTTCCATCCCTATAAGTAATGGAAAAAAATCATATTATGGTGATGGTGCTTGATCATTGCTTTATGGAAAAACTTTGTGTTATGTTCTCCCTCTTCCAACCACTATACTCAGGACTTTTGTTTCCATCGATTTTCCTTTTTTTTGCGTCTCTGTTTTAATTTGTTGGTAAGTTTTCCCTCCTCTTCAATCAGATATTTTGAGCGCCCTTCTAAAATATTTTTTTGTTGAATCCTCTAAATATCAGCTTCTAGAACTTTCCTATCCATGGAAATATGGCAAAAATCCTTTTTGTTTTAGTCTTTTATCATTGTTTCAAGTTCCTTTAGTTTTAGCTGGAACATATGCATACAATTTCTTCCCTAGACATTGATTTTCTACCAACAAGTTTTAGATTTAGACAAAAAATAGGATCTTGTAGCCAAAATATTTCAAACCCGAATGGAAAATTCCAAGATGCTTCTTTCAAGACTAATTCTAGATGAATTATCCAACGGTTCAACCCTAAACAAGGAAGTATAATTTCTTTTACAATAATATATTGACCCATTAATATTATGATATTAGGAACTGATCTAAATGACTGACCACCTGATTTTTTCCACCCTTGTGACTATTATGTGGGGACATATGATTGATTATATCAATTCCAGACACCCTTGGGTCATGAATAAGATCTTCGAAGAGATGCACCTCTAGGTAAAGCCTCTTTATTCCTCCCTTCTCCTCCAGATACTTGATAAGGTTAAAATATCCACCTACAATCCATAAAGCATCCTAGTGTAGTTCTCTTATTGTGTGTAGGAAAGTAAAAAATGTCGCCTTCTTAGTTTGAAGATGCAGACCTGATCCAGGTGGATATTGGTGTCCACCGCCTATCCACTTGTACCCCCACCATTTTTTATTTCAGTTTCCTTAATTGTAGCACAGTTTACTATTTTCTGCAATTTTTCAGGTCCTAAACTTCTTAAGCCATTTTGAGGCCCTAAACAATTTTTTTTTGGAAAATGGGTAAAGTCAATGCTTCTAGGAAGGGTTTGTAGTCAAAAGTTGCAGTCCCTGGATAAATTTTTCTAACAAGGTATCGTATGCGTCAAAAGAAGATCGTATGCCAAAATTATGACCTCGGGAAGTTGATGTACCAATTTACCCCAATGGGGCCCAAAAAATTTTGGCGCTTCACCTCCTAGGTTTAGGTTTTTGGATGTTTAAGGTTTTCCATTGTTTCTCAATAATAAATAGGCCTTCGAGCCTCATTGTAACAAAATTTAAAAGACATGTAGTTGCCATATCTCTTCTCAGAGATAAGCTAACATCACCTAAAATCTAGATCAGTGGTGTCAGAGCGGTCTGTTCTTTCTCTATTTTTATGGTCATGTCCCCAACGAGGTCAGGGTATAAGGAGTTAGGGCTCGAACTGGTTGAACCTTTGTAAGATCGGCCTCACCGACCCTGATGACCTCCCATGGTGGAAGAAAAGAAAGACAAGGGAGTAGGAAATCCTTTCAAAATATTGCTCGAAGAATATCTCAAGTGACAAAGGAGTGAAATGATGGACAAATTTGCTCAGATCCTTTGGCAAATGCCCACTGAGGACACATCTTCATCCAATAGTCACTTTAGAGGAAATGCCCCCTTCAAGGTACAAGTGAACTTTGGTAGCCCTATATTTGAAGGTCAAATAGATGCAGATGTTGTAGATAAATGGTTGAATTTGTTGGAAGTTTATTTTTTGGTCCATAGTTTCTCCAATAGGGAGAAAATTAATTTTTCACTGCTCAAAGTTTCCCCCCATGTCAAGGATTGGTGGGAAACTTACTATGAAAAAAAAGCTGAGGAACCCTCTCTGTTTACATCCGCCCCTCTTAGAACTCTTTTTGAGACATTGTCAAGGAACAATATTACCCTGTGGGGAGCTATGAGGACAAGTACATACAATGGACCACACTATGTTAGCAAAGGGACCAAAACATTCATGAGCTCACAAATGTTTTTCATACTCTATGCACAAAGTTGGGTATCAAAGACTCTGAGTGGTATCTGGTGCTTAAGTGCCATGGTTGTATGTACAAATACATTTAGGAAGAAATGGAGTTTCCAGACATCTCCTTGCTTGGCGCAACATACCAATATGCTGCCAAGATTGAATAAAAATTTAAACAAAAGAAGCACAACTTTGGATCTGCAAATTAGAAGCAGGGCAAGAGTGCCCCCAAACTGTCGAACAAAGGACAGATCCAAGGTGGAGCAACCCAAGAAATCCCATTGAAGTTGTAAGCAAATAATGGCACCATGAAGACAAAGAAGGACACAAGAAAGTGGTGTGAGTTCCACAAGAGCTCAGCTCACAACAAAAATGAGTGTCGCACCAAGCAGTCACTGGTGATTGAGCTGAAAGCTTCAGAGTTCGATACATGTTATGATTCTGAGCTATAACCTGATAAGGGGAATGAAAAGGGGAAGTAGATTATTGAAGACAAACACAGTGTCAACATTTCCGCCACCAAGATCCAAAAGATTGATCTCGAAGATCTCGAGGAGGGGGAGCGTCTCTTACACTCACAGATGTGGGTGAAGGGTTTGTCGTTGTAGTTCATTGTCGATAGTGGGAGAAAAAATAATTTCAGTAGAGGTTGTGAAGTGGTTGGGCCTACCGACCACACCACACTCGCAGTCGTACACCATCAGGTGGCTTCACCAAGGACGACATCTCTGCGTCAATGAGCAGTGTCGCCCTCCCTATAGCATTAAGCCCTTCACGAATAAGGTACTATGTGATGTTTCTCCTCTTGAAGTTTTTGATTTATTATTATGCCAACCATAATTGTGGAAGGGTTATGTTATGTATGAGTCTAGGCCTTGCACTGTTATTATTACCTTGGGAAATAAGTAATATGGGATACCAGAGGTCGTCCCACCTACTGCCATATCTTTGATCTCTGCTAAGCAATGTAATAAGATCATTTCCCAAACTAGGAATTTTTTTTTCTTTTCTGTTCACTCTCATAGTAAGGGGAATATCATGGCCACATCCATGGACCCCGAGAAAGGTTCCTCCACACAACAGAAGCAGGTGGATAAGGTTGTGGAAGAATACAGGGACATCTTCTCCTCACCCACAGCGGTGCCCTTACACTGCCAACACCTATACCCAATGGGATGATATACCACCGCTCCATTCTAGAAAATGAATATATCAAGCAGCAGATATAGGATTTGTTGCAAAAAGGGCACATCTAACCAAGTTCCTCACCTTGGGTGTAATTACCCATCTACAATTACAAATAGAATGTGATTATTATCATACATATGAGGCATGCATATAATAGCTACATATGCATGCATCATGCACTGCACTAGTATCCATATTAAATTATGAAGAATTTCCAAGCATAGGGTAAAAGACGTAATTATTGAAAATACTAAATAAATACCTAACTCAGAAGAATATATTGAATTCATTAAAGTAGGTATTTATGTGTGTGTCGTCATCATAATAGGTGACCATACAATATTATTCAAAATAAAATATTAATGATATATACTATACAAATTAAAATGGAAATATAATTTTTACAAAATAAAATGAAAATACGATTATAAATAAAAGAAATTATCATTTAAAAAAAAGGATATTATGTATGGTATAAAATGAAAGTACGTATGTTATAAAAAAATTAAATAAAAGTGTATTAGTTAAGAAAAAAGAAAATGTAATGTGTTGTACCTTATCTAACCCAAACCAAATAATGACGACACGTAGCACCATTAGTATTTAAGGAGGGTAGTTGATATTATACACTCACGGTTCAAAAATGAGGTTGTAAACATGTCATCTTATGATTGACCACTGCTTCTAATCATAAATGCCTTATCCTCATGACAAGGCTAGCAATAGATTAACCGACAGGAAACCAACTTAGAGGGGAGAGGATTTGATGGAGAGGCAGTTGGGGAGAAGAGTTTCGGGGGAAATATAAGGAGAAAAAGGAGATGAATGTGGAACAAAGGAAGAGAGAAAGGTTACATAATTGTGGAGCGAGCCTGAAAATTTGGGAAATTTGAACAATTATTCTTGGGGTTTTGGGCACGAGGGCCGGAAGACCTTCATTTTGAAGCCTTCTAGATCTAGGAATCAGATAGGTTGATCCCAGTTAGGCTGGGAGGAAAAGGGTCGGTTTGGTAGTAGGAGTGGGAGAAACAACAAACCAGGAACACCTCCAAACAAAATTTTATGGTAAGTACTTGTATATGAATTTTTAAAACTTAATATGGTCTGGTTAATTCTTAAAATTAGGGCATAAAACTTCAGTTTTGGTTAAAATGCAAATTAGGGATTTTTTTAGATTGTTAAATTGGAATTCTCTGTTTAAATCCCAGAAGTAGGGCTATTTTTTAATTTTCAATTTCAGTGCTTTTGGTAAAATTGCAAAAATTAGGGCTCTTACATTGTGGGAGCGCAATTTTACTTATATAGAAGAAGGATGAGACCTGAAGGCTCTACATTTATTAGTGGGAACTGAATAAAATCACTGTTAGGAACATGTATCCAATCCCGCAGAGTGTTGACCTTATTTACCAACTCAAGGGGGCCAAGTATTTCAGCAAGATCAATATGAAGTCTAGCTATCACCAAGTTCCAATAGATTCCATAGATGTCTGGAAGACCGCCTTCAAATCCAAGGAGGGCCTTTTTGAATGGTTGGTCATTCCTTTCGAGTTAACAAATGCCCCTACTACCTTTATGAGGTTGATGTATAATATCTTGTGGAACTTCACCAACTCATTTGTGGTTTTGTATCTCGATGGCATTCTTATCTTCAACAAAAGTTGGGAAGAGCACTTAAAACACATTCGCCAGGTTCTTCAAACCCTAAAACAACACAAACTATATGACAACCTAAATAAATGCACCTTTGGCATGGGCCAGGTACAATATGTAGGTTACATCATAGATGAGCAAGGTGTGCATGTGGATCTGGCTAAGATCTAGTCCATTTGGGACTTTCCAGCCCCAACCACTCTCACAAAGCTTCACAACTTTGTGGGTCTTACCAATTTTTATCGGAGATTCATGTTGGGATTCTCCCATATCACTTGGCCTTTGAGTGAGGTTACCAAGGGCAAAGAAAGATAATTTTTTTCCTGGTCCAAGTCTCAACAGAAGGCATTCATTGAGATGAAGTGCCGCCTCTCCTCTACACATGTACTCACATAGCTATACCTGCAATAGCCATTTGAAATCGAGACAAATGCATTTGAATATGCTATTGATGCAATTCTCACCCAACAAGGGCATCCGATGGTCTATCACAGTGAGACACTTTCTAATAAAATTCATAAGTACCTCACTTATGATAAAGAAATGTATTCTATTGTGTAGGAATAGAAACATTACATTCTGTGGAAGGAAATAGTCATCCAAACATATCACTGACCTCTTCAGTTCATAAATACATGAGGGAAGTTGCATAATGATCTTCATCAGAGGTGGTCTATATATCTGCAACAATTTCACTTAAAAATTAAGTCCAATCATCGACATGATCAACATTGCATGCCACATAAGTTTCAGGTGGGTGACAAAACTTGGTTGCATTTGTAGAAAGAACACCTTACCAGAGCCCATCAGAATCTCAAACCACTATGATATTAACACCACCATCAAGGTCGTGGGAGACAATTATTTTGAGCTCAACATTCCCCCATTCCTTGGCAAGCACCTAGTGTTCAATGTGGAATGTCTTCGGCCATACTTTCCACCATTACTAGACACATCAGACATTGTAGAACAACTCACACCAATAGAGATAAACCCAAACTACATGGAACTTGTACAAGTGATCAAATCATTAACACACAAATCAAGAACACTCGCCAAGAGAAGATCCAACTATATCAGGCTGTAGAAGTTGTCCAACTCCTACACCAAGGAAAGTGGCTCACTAGGGACCATGTTCAACAAAAGTTTCCCCATCTCATGGAGGCGCTCAATGCAATGGGGACCATTGCTTCCTAAGGGGGAAGGATTGATCTAGGTGGATATTGGTGGCCACCCGCCTATTCCACTTGAACCCCACCATTTCTTCTTTCAATTTCCTTAATTGTACCACAATTTACTATTTTTGGCAGTTTTTCGAGTCCTGATCTTCCGGAGACATTTTGAGGCCCTAAACAACGATTTTTTCAAAAATGGGAAAACCCATTAGCTACAAATGGGGTTTGCAGTTGAAAGTTGCATTCCCCAGATAAATTTTACTAACAAGGTACTATACGTGTCAAACGAAGATCGTATGCCAAATTTATGACCCTGGTAAGTTGATGTATCAATTTACCCCAGCTGGGCCCATAAACTCTTAGTGCTTCATCTACTAGGGTTAGGTTTTTGGATGTTTATGTTTTTATGTTGTTTCTTAATAATAAATAGGCCTTTGAGCCTGATTGTAACAAAATTTAGAAGGCATGTAGCTTCCACATCTCTTCTCAGAGATAAGATACCATCGCCAGAGCTAGTTTATTTCCATTTTGCATGTAAACAATTTTCAGTACTTTATCATCAATCAATTGAAGTTTTGTTTTTACTATATCTTTTTGTTTATGTTGATATATGTATTTAATTTTTACCTTCATAAATCTGGATCGGGATGTCCCACACATCAAAATTTTCCTGAAAGGATGCGAGGGTGGGAAAATCAATCCTGAAAATAAACCTCTAGAAGATTCCATAGGATCACTAGTCCCCTCAACAGTCCCTCTTGCATCCAAATCCATTGTCTCTCATCCCTTCTAAATTCATCCTGGAATGTCTTGGACCTTCTCATTAGACACTTTTGTCTCTTGAAGCATAAAAATTTTGGGTTTTTTTATTGTTTATTCTTTCCTTTGGGTGGCTTTGTTTGCCTCTGACTATTGAGGCCTTATATATTACATGTGATTATCTTATTTAAGTATAATTATGAGGAGAGGATAACATATCTGGAAGCACCACCACTTGCCTTAAGTTCACTAAAAACTCGCCCACATTTTGAATTTCTTCCCTAGTAGTTATTTTACCATTTCTTCTATGTTTTTTAGTTATTTTTCCCTTACATATGTATTTCTGGGTTTGGACTCCATCCCCATGCTTGTTGGACCATTTTCCCCATTTGTTTCCATTCCTTGATTCTGCCACTGAATGCACAACTGGTAATACATCTTCTTCTAGCCTTCTAGGATAGATTTCGGTTCCAAGTGTGCCCATTCCTAGATTAATTTCATTGTGAACTGCTCTTCCAAGCTTAGGGTTTCTGAGTTTTCTTCAACCACCATCTTAACCTCTTCAATCATAGGTAACTCCTCCCTCTCTAGGTTTTCCATTGGGGTTTAATGGGTTTCTTATTGGGGGCGAGCTTCCCCTAAGGAGCCTACCCTATTGTCTCTATCACCATAAGGTCTTCCGACAGCTCAATTCTCTCCTCTTAATATACAAGCATCAAAATGGTGTTTCTCGCAGAAATATTTTTTGGCTTTGTTTCTGGTGATTGTTTTTTAGGGCTTCTCCACTTATTAACCACCTTATTTAATCCATCCAAATTTCCTCGTGATATATCCTCTTGCATTTATGCTTTTCTGAGGGGTGAATATATAAATAAATGTTCGTGCTCGGGGAAATGTTGATGCTTGAATGGGACATGCTCATATTCTAGAGGTTAAATCCAAACTTCATCATGATAGAATAGTTCTATTGATTCTTGGAGGGGTTGATAAATTTTCATATATACACATATTCTTCTAATAATACATCTTCTTCTAGCCTTTTGGGATAGATTTCGATTCCAAGTGTGCCCATTCCTGGATTAATTTCATCATGAACTACTCTTCCAAGCTTAGGGTTTCTGAGTTTTCTTCAACCACCATCTTAACCTCTTCAATCATAGGTAACTCCTCCCTCTCTAGGTTTTCCATTGGGGTTTCACGGGTTTCTTATTGGGGGTGAGCTTCCCCTAAGGAGCCTACCCTATTGTCTCAATCACCATAAGGTCTTTCGACAACTCAATATTCTCCTCTTAATATACAAGCACCGAAAAGGTGTTTCTCGCTGAAATATTTTTGGGCTTTGTTTCTGGTGATTGTTATTTAGGGCTTCTCCACTTATTAACCACCTTCTGTAATCCATCCAAATTTCCTCGTGAGATTTCCTCTTGCATTTATGCTTTCCTAAGGGGTGAATATATGAATAAATGTTCGTGCTCAGGGAGATGTTGACGCTTGAATGGGGCATGCTCATATTTTAGAGGTTGAATCCAAACTTCATCATGATAGAATAGTTCTATTGATTCTTGGAGGAGTTGAGAAATTTTCATATATACACATATTCTAGCATATGAGGTGTAACAGTCTTGCTTTGTAGTCTTTGAAATATTCACAAAATACCCAATAGAGTTACCAATTCCTTCCATCCCAAATTTTTTTTAGATGTGAAAAATGGCGCACCCGAACTGGTGTTGCCATAAATTGATCCTTCTCTAGATTATTACATTCTTCCTAGTGTCTCATAAATAAGCCCACATTGTTGAAGAAATAAGGGTTGTTTTCCAAAACCATAGTCTTTTCTTCTATATTAGAGAAGATCACTGTGAAGGACCCTTTGGCCCTTAATTTTTGGTTGATTTGACCTTTCAGTTTCCATTTGGTTTGAATCCACTTTACCAAATCCCTCTTGATTGACCAAATGCTATGAATTTGTAGATGAGGGCATGATATTTCATATGTCGACAATAACCCTCCAATTATTGGGTTGAATCACATATTTCAGGTGAACCATTGCTTTGGATAGCCACCTCCCCTTAAGGTGAGATTGCCATTATAACCCAAGAATCAGGCTCTCTCGATTGTTATCATATCCTGAAGATGTTCCTAATCCTCCCGTGTTGTGTTGATGGGCACCCATCATGACACTCTTGTAGGAGGGGATTTCACCCCTCCCTACAACACCACTCATTTAAATTGATTAGAATCAACCAAATTTAAGATTCCAAAAGAGTTACTTCTCCTTATCGAGAAATTGTAGTCGTAGCCAAGAGATGATGTATTCAAAAAAATAGTTCTTACATAAACCCTATCATACAAATTTATAACTATTTTTGATGTAATCATGTAACATTAGGTGTCATATATATATATATATATATATATATATAAATGAAACTTTTTAACTTAAATAATATATTAGAAATATGTTGTAAAACTAGCAATCTTCTTTTTAACATTAAATAATGTGATATAAGAAAAATGTTGCTAATTTTACTATATATTTCTAATATATTTTTTTAAGCTAAAAAGTTTCATTGACAATTCACAAAATTTACATGATCAAAAGTTGGTTATCTATAATTAGTCTACCACATGTGAAATTCGCTAGTGACATAACAACCAATTATTATTTTTATTAATAAAAACAAAATTGCAATATAATAAATTGAATTAAATATTTTATTATTACTTTTTACTGTTTATATTTTTAATTAAATTGCCAATATGTTTCATAATTATTTTCTTCGGATTTAATGCTTTATTACAATAACTTATTTAACATTTCACTACAACATTTCTCATCTAATACTTAATACAACATTGGCTCTCGTAGTGAAAATGACATATGTTTTCCTTTTAATTTTAAATTTAAACTTCATTGATTTTAGACTCGTAGAATTGTCAATGAAACTTTTTAGCTTAAAAAAAGATATTAGCAATATATTTTTGTTATAAACTTTTTTTAATATATATATAGATAACATTAATTAATGTTATATTAAAAAAATAGAAGATTGATCATTTTACTATATATTGTTAATATATTTTTTTAAGCCTAAAGTTTTATTTACAATTTACAAAAAATTTATGATAAAAAATTAGTTATCTATAATCAGTCTACTACATGTTAGTTATCTATAATCAGTCTACTACATGTTAGTTATCTATAATTAGTCTACTACATGTGAAACCACCTAATAGCAAAATAAATAATTATTATTTTTATTAATAAAAACAAAATTGTAATATAACAAATTGAACTAAATATTTTATTATTATTTTTTATTTTTTAATTAAATAGCTATTATATTTAGTTATTATTTTGTTTATTACAATATATTATTTAATATTTCACTATTCTCATCTAACACTTTAATACAACATTTACTCTCATATTTTTCCTTTTAATTTTAAATTTAATACTTTATTAATTTAAAGCTTCACTCCAATATCTTTCATATACTTGTAAAAAAAAATTCATATAAATTTATCATTAAAATTTAATTAATAATTATAAAAAATGATTAATAATTTTCAAAATTTAAATTATCCACCTATGCTGTGGAAAAGACACTTTTTTCCTTTTTAATTTTAAATTTAATACTTAAAGGCTCCACTCCAACATCTTTCATATACTTGTAAAAAAAAAATTCGTATAATTTATGAGTAAATTTTACTTAATAATTAAAAAATATCATTAAAAATTTTCAAAATTTAAATTATCCACGTACACCATTAAAGATCCCAACACTGAAATCTTATAATTAATACTAATGAAAACGTTGGAAACATAACTCTCAATGATCATAATAAAGTTCCTTTAGGAAGAAAAGAAACATATTTCAAGGTTATAACATTGTAGGCTAATTATTAGAAGGAATTTTGAGAGAGTGGATTAATTGTTAATTAAAATATTTATTTGGTGTGTTTTTAAATAGAAGTTGTGAATTTAAAATGTAAGTATATTGATTTTTAAATGCAAAGTTTTAAAAATGTTATAAAATATAATTTTGATAAAAAAAATTATTTAGTTTTTTTATATGTTTAAAAAATTATAGATTAATATTTATTTATTTATTTTTATTTATTTTAAATATTAAATATAATAATTTTAATTTTAATTAATTAAATTATATATATTAAAAAAATCACACATAATTTATAATTTTTATTTAAATTTAAATTTTTATAATTTTTTAATTAAATTTGTATTATTATGTAATAATAATATATATAAATAGAAAAAAAAACTATGGAAATGTTTCCCTATCATAATGCATAGGGATGATCATAAGTTAGTTTGGGAAAAGGATTTCACCATCTACCAATGATCTATTATCCTTATGTTGAGTGTTGGCAGGTTGGTTTGGAAAAGACTCTCCCTATCCACCAAAGATGTATCGTCGTTTATATATATATATATATATAATCCTTATGTTAGGAGTGTTGGCAGGTTGGTTTGGAAAAGACTCTCTATTCACGAAAGATTATAAAAATGTATTGGTATTATATATATATATATATATATAATTGATGTGTTTATTTAAATATTGAAATTTAAAAAATTAATTAATTTATTATTATTATAATAATAATTTAATTAGTTTAATTTTAATTATTTATTAGACCTAAAATAAAATAGTTTGTTATTATATATATATATATATATATATATATATATATATATATATATGGGGTTTATTAGTGTGGTTAAGAGGAATAATTGATTATTATTTTTGGTATCCAAATTCAATTTAAATTAGTAACAAATTGTAATAGTTTTAAGTCTACTTAATATGTTTAATCTTTATATGAAATATATAAATATCATATATATAACTCTTATCTATAAATTATAAGTAAGATAATTAATATAAAATTTAATTACTATCAAAACATATATGAATTATATATGGTTTTATATGTAATAACATCTAAAACAAAATATATTATAAATTATATATTACCTTATTCATAATAATATATAAATCATAATACATTATAATTTTTAAGAGAGATGGAAGGAATAACTTGCTCTAGTATGGGAGGGACTATTGCCTCTCCACCCTCACCCTTGTAACATAAGCTTTAAGAGAGATGGAAGGAATAACTTGCTCTAGTATGGGAGGGACTATTGCCTCTCCACCCTCACCCTTGTAACATTCTTCACATCTCTTCCTATATGCAGATCCTCCCACATAATTTAATAAGCATGTCTTGAACTAGTGTTGAACTCTTACCATCAGCGACATCCTATCCTCAACATTTTGCATGCCATACTAGTGGCACTAATGCTTAAAGTAGGCAATAGCTATCATGGAAACATGCAAGTTTTATGGGATATCAATTTTACTCCAAAGATGATGGCTCGCTACGTTTATGATTTGGTTTCCAGATCCTATCGATCACTTTGTTGGCTCTCCCTCTACTTATTTCATTTTCCATTATGATGATTCACCCCTTCTATGTCACTATGTACTTCTTTCAACATAATGTTTCGATAATTCAATGGCACATTGCTAAGGTTTTTGAGAAGATGGATCCTCGTTGGGATTCGAAACGTCGACCATTGTTTTATGATACTGTGGATAATCCGATATCTGCAAATAACTACAACCACTGAAGTTTGAGAACCATAAAGGTTTTTGAGGTTGACCATCACCGCATCACATTTGTTCCAAATCCGCCACTCTCAACACTACTTAGTCCTGCCACCTCAAAGTCTCACCAACTTGTCACAAACACCTCCTTTGGATGATAAGATCCAAAGTGAAAGGGCTCCACTCCACCATGGAGATTCCAAATCTTACACAAAGAATTTCATCCCAGATATGGGTAGCTACACACGGGACATCAATTTTTTCATAAATATTGGAATTATACTAGCACAATAAGCCCTTGATTTCCCATGCACTCTCAAGTCAGGGAGAGGAATCACCAGAGCTCAAAGTTTATTTGGTATACTGGAGAAGCAAGGAAAGCTCCTTCTTACTCTCTCTTTATGGTTATCAAAGAAGTGTAGTTGTGTTTTGGCCACAATGGCATTAATTAGCTCTCATGAGTACCCCATTGGTCTTTCAACAAACGACTTTACAAAATTGAATCCTCCATATTTCTAGTAACATGGTTTTAGCTCCTAAGCTTTTAAGCACGAGTAATCACTTTTAATTTTATTTTTCTAAATATTATAACATAGTAATGTCAAAAAGTATATGTAAATTTGAAGTTATTTCTCCGTAACTTCAATGTCATTCAAA
Source organism: Pinus albicaulis (assembly GCA_034641835.2). NCBI lineage: Eukaryota > Viridiplantae > Streptophyta > Pinopsida > Pinales > Pinaceae > Pinus > Pinus albicaulis. The sequence goes on along the minus strand of CM076580.1, from coordinate 127,757,498 downwards.
TTTTATATAATCCAAAGCTTAACAATGAGGAACTATTGGGAATCTAATTTTCTAGTAGACAAACTTATAATTTGCTCAAATTTTTTAAATATAAAATGTATAACAATATTCTCAATTATTAAATGTTCTATCTAAATAAAGTATATAACAATCTTCTCAATTATTAAATGTTTTATATAAATATGTAAGTCTCTTAATTAAATAAATTTAATCATTATCCACAAAAAAAATTAAATCTGAACCATAATAATTATAAAAAAAAAATCAAATTATATAATTTATTTAAAAATAAAATACAATATTTACTATATTAACCATTTACTAATACTATCTAATGTTAAGCCCGATGAGGGACATCTATGAGGTTCAAGTCTTCTTGGATGAAAAATGTAATCAAAGTGATAAAAAATTGAACAATGTAAATATAAGTGAACAATGGTTGGATATATACAAAAAAAAAAGTTACTCCTAAATGAAAAATGTAATGAAAGTGATAAAAAATTGAACAACATAATCAAAAGTAAACAATAGTTGCGACCAAAAAAAGGGTACTATATAATTTTAAGGTTGCGACTAAATCCTCTTATTTGTGGGACAAGAGACCCACTTCATCCCCTTGTTTGTGGGACAAAGACCCACTACCTGTTAAAATCTACCAAGGCATACATATTGTACCCCCTTAGGTTTTAAATCTATGACCTCTTCCCAAAAAACACTCTTAATTTAAGAAGGCATACATATTCTACCCCTTCGGTTTTGAATCTATGACCTCTTCCTAAAAGACTAGGCCCACTCACATTATATAATATAATAGTTATTGGATAACATTCTCAACTTCTTTACCATGTTTAAATCAATTTATAAGGTTACTTTTTAATTATATCAACTATTTCTCATATAATAATTATATTATGTTTTATTTATCTATTTATTTTAAAATTAAAATAATAAATAGTTTTTTTTTTTCGCTGAAAAGATTTAAGTAAAGTAAAAAAGGATGGTCTCTATTTTTAAACTATCTAAAAAGAGCCTATAATCCCATAGACTATTTTTATTCTGTTAAAATATCATTAATTTATAAACATACTGGACACTTAATTAAAGTGTCAAGCTAGACTACTTGATATTAATTAATATACACTTTCCGATGAAACTACTACTTTCATCATTCAAGCTAATCTGATGAGCTATATAATGATTGTATTAATCGTACTTCAAAAATGCATGACAAAATTGCAGCCTTTGTTTAATGACTTTCTAACTATCTGGTACTAATTTGCCACTAAATTATGCTAAATTGTTTCAGAGGGTTTAATTAAAAAAATGTTTGTAAGTAGGAAAGTTCTCATCGCCTAGATGGAACTATGACATTTGACATAGTTACAATTGAATTTGGTAATTTAAAGCGATGCCATTTAATTGCTGTAAAAAATCTGAATGAAAGAAAGAGTGAAAATTCACCACGTGTGAAAAACGAAGCAGACAACTGTCGGGAAAGTAGGATTGAAAAGTCGGCTTAAGTAGGGCCAGTGTTGTTTCACATCCACACAACATTCGATTTTTTTAATTAATATTTAAAACTAAATACAATGATTACTGTATTTCACGGCGAACCGTGACGCCGTCCGGCACTTACAGGCGGCCAACGGAAAGCCACCGCGAGTTCGTACAAAATCCCCGGCCGATCTCCGTGTACTGCCGACGTGGTCACATGGTATCGTCTAGTCGCTGTCAAAGACGGTGATCCCCTGTCTCCCGACAGTTCCCCCGTTTCGTCATGTCATCGTCGGTAAAATCGCCCAGAATCCCGCGCTACCCGTTTAATCTTTTTTTTTTACTCTGCCCCGCGCCCAGTGCCCCCCTTCCCACCGGCCTGCTCGGCGAGCCCGTAAATTTCATAATTACTTTCACGGCGGGGGCGGTGGCGGTGGCGAACGGCGTTACAGCACGAACGGAACGGCCTGAGCTCGTGAGGTTGATAGCGTGGCAGCGATCCCGGCGTTTGTCCCGACGCGCCGCTCATCGTCCTGGTGCCATGTCTGACACGTGTCCGTGTGCGTACTTTGCAATCACCATGATGATGACGTGATGTTGATGTTGATGTGGGCCCATCATGATGGTGTTCCGTAACTACGAATCCTGTGTGGCATGGGATGGTCATCATCATACGTCGACATCATCATTCATGATCCGATCAACGGTGCAGATTCGGCTCCTTTTCAGTGTGAATTATTACGCTCAATCCAATCCATCAACATCGATATCAATTCCGGCGGGCTTAACTCATGAGATTTTCTCTCACACCTGTATTTATGACTGTGTCAAATGAAAATAATTGACATTATGTGCAGTTCTAATACCAAAATTAGAGTGAAGCTATGTTTCCATCGTATCTCTGAATGGCCAGGGGAGGGCCTTCGTTTTGTCTTGTCAACTTATAGATCCGCCATTATTTTCTTCTTGGTCTTGTCATGTCGACCCCTTCTGCATGTAAGAATTATATTCTTTTCTTTCCATAAAAGGTTTTTGCTCCTGATGCATCCCCGCTGGTACAGACCTGGCAGTAACTTGGTAACCCTCACGTCAAGTACAGCACGTTAAAATATCATCCACAGGCACTGCAATCACTGAGAGAAGGGAGTAGAAACTCGTACATGCGCATATAAACTTGGGGACAAAATTTGTGATAACCACAATGGAATTAGAGTGGGATTTACACGGGGACTGAATTTGTGACGGTCACAATGCAAGTAAACTGGGATTTATACGGTAGCTTTTCAATTTTATTTTATGACCTGGCTCATCCGAAGCAAAATCAATAAGTTTTTTTTTTACTGACATGGATGAAGTGTTCATTGGAAACTTCTAATTTTTCGAATAAATATACTAGTTTAGATGAATGAAGTGTTCACTGGAAACTTCTAATTTTTCAATAAATACACAAGTTTCTTGAAACTCTCAACAATATTGTGTTCATGATCATGGAAATATAAACACCTTATATAGTAGCTTTTCTATTTTATGACCTCACTCACTCATAGCAAAACCAATTAAGCTTTTTGTCCTTCAATATGAAGATGAATGAAATGTTCACTGGAAACTTCTAGTTCTTAGATCAAATACACAAGTTTCCCAAAATTCTCAACAACATTATATTCATGACAATGGAAACATAAACTTTATTTAAATTAAAATTTTATCAAACCTCATTTAATTAAACCTAGTTTAAACAGATCAAATTATTAAGAATCATATCCAAATAAAGCATCCTTTGAATTGTTAGCAAACTTTTACTTTAACTATACACATATTTCAAAGATTAACTCAATCATTTAAATTACTATATTAAAAATGCGATAAATTATTATAACATGTTATTATTAAAAATGCTATAGATAATGTATTCTAATGGTATTACTATTTTATTTAAATATTAAAAAAATCATAAATAATATTCTTTTAAATTTTTCATTATATTGAATTCTAAATGTAACTATATATAGGTTAATGTTACAATTTTGTTTTGAAAGTTGTTTTTAATTTGAGTTTTTTAATGATGATAGGAGTGTCGAAATTGTATTTTTATAGTGGAAATGGATTAAGCACCGTCAAAAACCCTAGAGCACCCAAATTTTGCAAAATTGCTAAGTTAAAGTTATTTTAGTATGCTCACTAAGTTAACCTCTCCATTTTAATTATAGAATTTAATGAATTTAATTATGACATTTTTAAATTATTTTATAAATTCGTTTCATTTTATATATAATTAATTATAGTCAAGTGAAACATCAAATTAATATGATACGGTTTATGAGACAAGGGACTTGTCTCCTCATACTTTTTGACTTTTAAAGTTTGTAAAGGTATACATACTTTAATGCCTTATCATTTGAGCGTGTGACTGGTCTTACAAAAAAGCACACCTTTTTTACATATAGATATAATCTAACTTATGGATGAAATACCCTTTTTCACCATAATCCAATAATACAATTTCAAACAAGAGTGATTTTATTATTATTTAAAATGCATTTTTGAATACCACTTATATTTTATTAAGTTAAGAATGTCCATGGTAAAGTGGACATGAATCTCCATGGATAAGAATATTGTTATATGTTTTTTTATATGTCTATATTTTAAACCAATATATTAGTTATTTTATAATTAATAATAATAATTTAAAACAAAGTTGTAATTTGTTTAACTTTTCTTTTCTTTTTTAATCTGGGCAATGTGAGATGTATAATGGGGTAAGTATTTCAATGCCTATCATGGATTGATATCTATCTATGTTTACTAGTCATTTAGTTTATATGGTTGCACTAGTTATCCATAAAATAGATGAATATATCTCTAAATTCACTTCAACTACACATTTCCATATGATCAATATCAAATAGTATGCTCCAATAATCATTGGGGATTCACTCAATGAACTATTAATTTGGAAGAGAGATTAAACAAATCAAGTACAAAAAATGGTTTTTCCTCTGATGCCCTCATTTGTGTAATGTTCCCAAATTTGCACATAGCAATTTGGAACATTAGATTTTGCTACTTTCACCAAGGAGAGGAATAAATGGGTAAGGGAGTCCATCAACAATAAAAATATGAATAATTTCCACCTTAAGAACGAAGGGGATCACTTTAGGATCTGAACTTTACACTTACAAGTGTGAACATGGGCAAAATAGATGAGGACATAGTCTAGTTTGACTAAGTCAACATGCATTCTTGAGGAGGAAGAGATCACCTAAGCAAACCGGTTCAATGTGAACAAGGATAAGCCTAAGACACTTATAAACTAGATTGAAGATCCTTTTAAAGAGGCTTTGGAGGTGGATTAGTTGACCAAGTCAACAACGTAGCCACAAGAGGAGGGAAGCAAGCTAGGGCAGCGCAATTTTGAAAGAGGAAGCTTCATGAAGAAGTCACCTCAACTTTGTGTGGGGTCCACGGTGAGGAGGTTCACCAAAGATAAAAGGAATTCATAGCATCAAAGGGGATTCATTCATGTATTCAACTATTTTGGTCTTGAGACCATTTGCATGCTTCAGTTGTTTACCCGAAGTTGCTGCACTGCTTAGTGCAAAGAATTCTCATGCGGGAATTCCATCCTCTCTCTTTGGATCGGCTTGTTTAAGGGATCAAGAGAGAAGGATCTGAGCTTCATTTCAGTATTTGGCTTGGGGCCATTCATCCACATTCAGCTACAACGTAGTCTCCTTCAAAAAACTGCGTCCTTTATGCAGCAGCAATAGCAACATGGCTGCACCCTTTGATTTGATGCAAATCTTTGAGGAGGAGGTGCTCATTTCCCTTCGGGAGTTCTAATAAGAGGCCTAGGGCCATCTCTTTGTATTATTCTGATATCTCATGTCATGTACAACCATGTTTAATACAGAGATGCAGTAACTGCGTTATTTTCTGCAATACTATTTTTTATTCATGCATTTTGCCGGAAACCTTGACGGGTGTCTTGTTTTTACTGTATAAGTGATTAAACCTCCATTTCTTTGTTGTATTACCAATATAAACTTCTGATCAGACTTATTACATCATTTTCTGTAGAAACCCTCATGAAAATTACGCTCTCACAGTATTCAGAAATTTCTGTTTAGCAAAGTCATGGGAAATCAATGTTTTCTAGCCTAGTCGAGAAAGGAGGAGTTGTTTAACATACCTAGAAGCATTATTTTGAGCTGAAATTCGGAGCATAGGTCCCTCTTGACCTAAGCTATCATATCTAGCCGTTTCCCCTGCTTATTTTTACGCTTATTTATGAAAACAACCTTTTTAGGGCATAAAATCCCCTTTTTCCCCACTTTCCGGATCATGAAAGGAAATACAAGTTGCTGTTGTAAATGAAAATGATGTCTAAGTGTTTATTTTGTATATTTTAAGCTTATTCGTCATAATAGGACCGTTATACAGCTTATTCATTACTGAGTTCCAGATTTGGAACATTACAATTTGAAAAGGTAAAACCCATCTTTTATGAACTGCCACTTTCACCCTCATTCATTGTGTTAAAACTCAAGTAAGTTACCATGTCAAAATAGCTTATAGCCATAGATCAATGTGAAGTGTTAAAGTTGTGGTAATGATGTCACTAATAATGTCTTATTTACTTGGAGCACCTTATCAACTATCCACATTAGTTTCCATGTCATAATTCTACATTTGTTTAAGCATATGTGGTTCCATTATGGCCACTTACTTGTCCACTGAATCCCACGTTTCATTATGTACCCGTGCCAACAACAAAAAACTATTTTTTAGCAAACAAATGGTAACATGCTTACCCCTAGCAAAATTTGGAACTTTTTTTTTTTTGGGGGGGGGGGGGGGAGGGGGTTGCAATAGATCTAGTTTGTTTCTCTAGGGATGATTGGTTTGGGATTAGATCCCCACCACCTCGCCCTGACTACCCTGCTAAACACCAACATGGGGGGGTTTGGGGAATTCGTGCTATACATACATCATTAGATCTAAAATTCATGTGGACTAACAATAATTCACGCTTGTTGATTTTGATTGATTTTCTTGGTGTATTCTAATGTTTTAAAACATTATTAAAGTGTTGATATGTTTCAATATTAACTCCTCACCAAATGCATTTTAATTTCGTAGCTTTTTTAACATGACGAGGATGGTCAGGGCATATAATTATAGTTGGAAGACCAGTGAACCCCACACACATAAAAATGCGCCCCCTCCTCAACCCCACCACCTCCCCCCCCCCCCCATCTAAAATACATATATTGCTATGTATAATAATACAAAACATCTACTCATAAATACTATGCAATATATTGTTTTTCATTTTTAGTATTTTTAAATCTCTATATTAACAGACATATTAACATATTTTCCATCCAACAAAATCTATGTACACTAAATTAACACTTTTTTCGTATTCTAGAGGAACCCAACAACCAGCTAATTACCAGTAAACGTCTGGGGTCTAAGACTTATCCTCCACTCTGTAAACAAGGTCACAACAAAGGGGATTTGAATCTTGAATCTCTTAGTTTTAAAAAATTTCACATTACTTCGATCGCCAATTAAATTGCTCCTAAAACACACTAAATTAACCTTTAACTTTAATTATAAATTTTCAATAATTTAATCAATGTATAATTAAAATAAATTAACTCTCAAATAAATAAAATATATAATTAAAATAAACATAATTCCTAAGATAATTAAATAAAACTTTCAACAATCATATCATAAACAATGATCTTTTACCTTAAAGCGAGAAATGGAAACAATAATCAACCCAGAGTTCTCCATTCTTTAATGACGATGAAGTTCCCAAACCAAAATTTTATTGGTCTTCCTATTATCCATATCAAATTGTAAGAATTTTAAAAATAAAAACTTATAATAATTTTAGTGGGAAAAATGATAACAAATTTACTTAAATTTATAAATACATTAATCTTTAGCTTCAAATTGGAAAGAAATGCATAATTATGCACTCTAGATGTAAGTTAAATACGAGGAGGGATGGGTTATTTCATCATTTTCCTAATTGTAAAAGAGATAATAATATTTTGAAAAGAAAAATGAAAAGAGTTTGTGTGTAATGTAAATGTATATTAAAAAGTGCTCCGGAAATATTCATATTTTTATATATTAGTTAATTTTAATGATGATTAAGCATCAAAATACTTGTTTTATGATACATTTTATATGGTTAATATTAAAAAATTCTGAAAAATTAAATAAATTATAATTTTATTTTAAATTATTATTATTAATAACTATAAAAAAACAGTATATAAGTTAAACATATATGTATTTAAAAAACATGTGATAAGATAATCAAACTAATTAGATTAATATATGTACATATGAGCCGATTTGTATTATTATTATTAATAATTAAAGTTTGATTGAGCAGCTTTTGGAGTAGTTTAATTTTCTCAAAAATGATTTCCATTCTTGACCTCTCTCCATAAAATTTGAATTAAGCCTTAAATTAAACATCACACCAACCAACTAATTAAACAAACTAATTTAAACCTCATAAATCACCTTTTTTTCAAAGTCATTTTTTAATTTAATATTACATAACATTAAACAAATTAATAACATCTCCCCTTGTTAAAATAGAGAATACTATTCTCTCTCATTATAATCAAACATTCAATTTCTACCTTAAAATCTCTATTTAACTTTAAATTAATCACACACAAAAACTTAACTTTATCGAAAGATGTGCAAACCCATAACTTCTTACTATTTAATCTAACAAGAAGATAAATGATATTGAGTTATATTTATAATAAATATTCAACATTAGAGAAATGCAAATTAACAAATATTCTTAATAATTTTTATTAAAAAAGGGTTATTTTATCCATACCTGGTTGCAGTTGCAAACACGTGACTGGAAATGACATTTTAACCATTGCGTCAAATCCCTATAACTGAAATATCTTAATCATCTCTGCATCTTTGTGAAAGGCATGTGTCATCCATATTAACCCTTTTGTCAAAAATTCCACAATCCAAATATCTTTGTCATATGTCTTTTACGAGGACAAGCCGATCAATCTCAAGATTGACGCAACCGGACGGGCACATGGATATGCTAAATAATGGTTGCAAGGGCCAATTTATGGTCTATTTTGGTGGGACACAAGCACCATGATGGTTCTATAATAGGACCAACTTTTCTAAAGACACACATATATATATGGTACAAGTCTAATAATAATGCACCAAATTTGTCATTTACCACAAAGTCCTAACATGAATGAAAGTAATAAAAAGGTACCAAATTTGTCATTTAACCCAAAGTTCTAAAACATGAAGGACAAACCTTTAAGAGATTGTCTTGCCTTTGTATTTTATAAGACTTTCTAAATATAACACTATGTGGAAATGGCCCATTTCCATGTGAATGTACATATGACTTTATTGATTTAACAATAAAGTTTAATGAATTTGAGGTGGTTGGTTATAGTGTGGATTGGTGACACATATGAGAGAGGTTTAATTTTTTTTTTAAATTAATTAAATTATATATATTAATTTTTATTAAAAAGAAAATAAAAAAACTAAAATGTTTAAGTTTATATTAAATTTAATGATAAATAATATGGGTTTTTTTTAAAAAATGCTATATGTTTAAATTTAAGGTAGTTTATATACATCTCCATAAATTTGAGTAATCAAATAGTATGGAAAAAGTTTCATAATTATGTGGAAGAAGTCATTTATTCTATAAATGAAGAGTTTTATATACCAATTTGATATGTGACTTAGCATAGATCTAAAAGTTATGATAGATTGAGTGATTAAGATGTGTAGTTAACTCTCTCTCTACGGCGAGTTTGATTCCTTGAAATACCATGTTAAGCATATTGTGATAATGCTAGAGGAATAAGCCACCGAGGATACATCAATATTATTATTATTATTACTATTATTAGTTTAATAACATCAAAATTACACCTTTATTTATTTACACTATTGTGGTGATTTAGTAACAACTTAATATAATTAGTGTGATAATAAAATAATCAAATTTTAACAAAATTTTTTATGGATTTGTAAAATGTAAATATTAATTAATATAATTCTAAATATTTATTAATTTTATGAAATGTGTCATCATTTTTTAAATTTAGAAAAATGGAATAAGTTTTTTTTAATAATGATTATTTTATTAAATAAATTTAATTTAAAAATAACATAATTTTTTTAATTTAAAAATAAAAAACAGCATAGGTCAAAAATTATATCCACAGTAAAAAAAACACCAAAACATGTTAACAATATAAAAAAATTATTTAATAAATTTAAACAACAAATCTTTAAATATAAAATAAATTTTACATTAAAAAATAAATAAAATTAAACAACCACAACTTCATACTATTTTTCTTATTCCAAATTTAAAAGAAAAACCAAAATATGTATAACGCTGTACCTCATTATCGCTTATGTACTATCGCTCAAAAGGACAGAGTCACCCTGCTTCATTTACTTTTGTAATATAATCTCCCAAAAAGAACCGAACTTCGTAGGCAACCTAACAACAAAAAGGAGCATTATAATTCTAACTAGACATTGTCGTTGTCCACGTAATATATATTACAAATTACAGTTTTCCAAATGTATCTAATTTGTTTGGTCATAAATTTAAAAAGAGTTGGAGAGAGTTGGAGAATTTTAATGCATTGTAATAAAATCTTTAGAATATTTCAGAAATTTTTGTAAGATTATGAATTTTTTTTTAAAGATTTTTGAAAATCTAAGTTATATTTTTAAAATTTTAAGTATTAAGTATTTTGGGTGGTTTAAAATTTTTTGATGATGCTAAATTTATTTTCACTATCAAAAATGTAATTTAAACACTTTAACTATTTAATTTTAAATTTTTTTTTTACAAGATTTTGGCAAAAAATTGTCATCCAGACTATTCTATTGTATCCATAAACAACTCCTTTTAAAACTCACCGAAAAAAACTTTAAACTTTTAATATAAAAATCATTTTTCTACCTTAAAAAACAGAATATAATAATAATAAAGAGATATAACTTTGGTAAAGAGATATGATCATTTGAGGAGTTTGACTTTTCATTTAATTCAACTATTATCTTCCTTTTCTTTTTTGGAGCATTATTTGTTTCAATAGTATATCCTATATTTTATTAAGCGCTTTGTATACATAAATATTATTTTATTATTATTTAAAGATATTTCAAACATAAACAAATAATTTGAATTTTAAAAATGTAAAATCTAATTCCAAAAGTGTTAATTAATTAATTAATTAATTTATATATATATATATTTTTTTTTTTTTGAATGAGACTATTTTATTAATGTACAAAAAGAGTTACAAGGAAGCCGAGGCCTCAGCTGATCTTGCCCGTAAAATTGGCATTCTAACATAGCATACTAGACACAGAAAGTTTGCCAGACATGCCACTCCAACAATAACCATCTTGCTGACAATCAAAAAAATGTCGCCCATGTAGGGGAAACTGGCCTTGGAACAATGACAGTTTATCAAAAACCAGAAGTGAAGAGCAGGTAAGCGCGAAGAGCTGAAGTGTGTTCCCAACCAAAACACAAAAACATGCCGCCCACGCAGGGGAAATCGACTTAGAAGCATAGACTGATAATTGAAAAATTGAAGCAGAGAGCAAGTAAACATAACGAACTTGGGCGTGTGCCCATCCAAAAGCCTGTGAAGAAGGAGACTAACCAGATTAATAATCATGAGAGGGAGATGGAGGTTCCTCAACCACACGACAACCATAGGCGTACGGGTCATCGTCCTCCTCTTGCTTGTCATCTTTAGCGCTTTGGCAACCTCGCTTGGTGTCGCCCAGGCTGACTTCAAGTCCAGCATCCTGCATAGCACTGCAACAGGGTGCTTTTATTTTCAGGCTTCCGCTGGTAGGAGAACAAGGTTGTTCAGCGACCCTATGCTCCTCGCTAGCACTAGGAAGCACCGCATCCGAAAGAGGGGGCTCCTCCTTGAATTCAATAGTGATGGTGGTAGTAATTGTAGGCCTGCTGAGAGAGCAGGGAAAGCGAAGCTGGGCATAGTGCAGGTGTCCAAAGATGAGACTAGGAGAGATAGGGAGAAGGGGTGAGCCCAAATCAGAATGAGAAAGCCCACGCCCACGACCATGGCCTCGACCCTCCTGGTATCAGGATAGCGACACAAGGAGTTATTCGAAGAGGGAGACGAAGAGCCAGAAATAGTTGTGGAGGGTTGGCGGGGAGGACGACCTCGGCTGGTACCTCGATGACAACGCATACGCTGTCGCAGTCAAGGCATTGTGCTCAGAGCCGGGTGATGAGGGCGGACAACAGAGTGGAACGAAACTGAGGCCAGGGGAGGGCAATTTTGCTGAGCAGGGGAAGACTCAAAGGGTGGCTAAGCCCCAGGAGGCAGAGTGAGCTCTACGAGATGTGTAAACCAGGGGCAAGATCGATACAACAGGCTATGGAGCAGCGACGCCCAGTGCAAGTTCTGGAGCTGTGCTCTGCTGCAATAGGGGAGCAAAAGGAATGAAGAGGCAACATAACATGGATGAAGCTTCTAGAGGAAGCCATTCTCAAGTTGAACGGGCGTAGATATAGGCTTCTGTGCTGCGTAAATGCGGCAGAGTAGGTGACCGCAGAGAAGTAAATGAAGACAAGGACGTGTGTTAGGGTGGCGGAATAATGAGCCCACACGCCAACCCACTTCCTCCGCCACGTTGCAAGACAACTAAGCACCCGCATCCGGGGGCCAAAAGTGTTAATTATTATTGGCACTTTCAAAATTGGATTTGCTTTTTGAATGTAATATTGACTTTTTTATAATTTAGTTTCACTATTTTCAAAACAGATATTAGTGTTTTAAGAATATCAATCACCTCTAATCTATGGCATTTATAGCTTTTAAAGTTGGTTACACATAATTTACAAGTACTACTAAATTACCCACACAACTAAAACTATAAAAATTTGAATACCTTATTAACCATAAAAACAATATTACACATAGACAATATTAAGAAAAATAATTAATTTCACTATATAAAAAATTAGTTTCATGTTTTTTAGAATAGATCTTGCAATATCACAAGCACCATTTATGTGTAGATCAATCTAATAAATGTGTGTCATTCACATCGTCACAATTATACCCTTGTGTAATTACATAGTTGTGTTCATCATCACAAATTGTTTTTCTCTTGAATTTTCTACAATCATTGTGTTTCTAGTATCATATAAGAATTTTTCAAGATCTCCCAAAAATTATTTAAAGGGTTGATATATACTTTTGAAATCTAAACATTAACATAATTCTTGCTTGATATGATGTCACAATCATAATATGTTTTGCATGACTTTAAATTGTTTCATTTTTTATCCAGTATTTTCAAATAAAAATGGAAAACACTCATTCAAAACTCTCTTTTTTTAGTTGTACAAATGTCTAAAAACCAATCTCAAACATATTGGGACACATTTTGTTGCACATATTGTTGTCATTGATGACAAAAAAATGTCATTGATGTCAAAGAGGAGAAGGGGATAGGAACAACAAGACCATCCTTCATTATCAAAGAAGCAACAAGGTTCTTTGTGACATGATATCATAGCTTGACATCTTGGAGGATCTCATTCATGAAGATATGGGTGCTTGAATTTATTCCAATTTTTAATGAAGTTATGATACTCAAAAGATATTACAAATAACATGATTGTGTATAGCTTGTCGTTACCTTTACCACAATATATCTTGCTTAGAAAAAATCCTCCCATATGAGAAGTTATGGCATGTTGAAAATCAATTTTATATTGGGTCATTTTGCAAGGGAAAAATATAGTGCCAAACCCAAATTATTAAAGAGTTAAACAACAGGAAAGTTCCAAGAAAATCCACCATAAATAAATAAGATCAACGGTCATGATCACATTGTTTAATGATGTTAAAATTCGAGAGATCAATCGTGTCTCCAACAAACCAATGACCAAATAGAAGAGAAACAACATGATGTTTAACAAATGCATAAGAACCAACTGAATGTCAACACATGGCATCATTCTATTGCATAGTGACATTGAGCAACTTGATGTCAGCACAATAACATGCTACCACCAGGGGCTTCCACGTGGCAATGACAAATGACGATTTTGGATTGGTCAAAAGCTTGAAAATGGGTGACACGTGACACCCCTCATGAGCTTCCACATGGCATGATGACATTATGTTGATATCATCACATGGAAGGCCAGTGACCCTTATATCCGAGTCACACAGACACAATTGTATGGATTTTTGAATTGTATGGATGGGACATGTAGAGGCATGTGATGAAGAGTAAGTTAATTTGGAACAAGATTCTTTAACATGTTCTTGTTTCGAAGGAGTATGGTTCTGTGTAACAAATCGTCTCTAGTTTATTATTATTATTATTATTATTTGTTTTTCTTTGTCATCATTCATGTCGAGGGATATTATGGTCTCTATTCATCGTTTGAAATAATATATGGTTGTAGTGGAAGAGAGCCTAAATTTCCTTCAGCCTATTTTAATTATCTATTGTTATGGTTCAATTTATTGTTTTGGCTATAATTCAGAGATTGACATAATGTTTTGGACGTGATACACTCTTGGTCATAGGTAGATTAGTACATTGTTATCACCTAGATGTACAATCACAACAAAAATCTTAGCATTAAAAGGGTGTCCACGTCAACATATAAAGCATGGCATGTTAATGTCATCAATCCTTATAAGTTTGTAATAAGGCGTCAAATGTAACTGAAAATGTGTTGGGAACCAAGGTCAAGTGTGAACCATATCTAATGTTGGGTGTCGAGGTCAAGTGTGAACCAAACCCATGTTGGGAAAAAATTTCAACTGTGAACCAAATGTGTATTGGAAATTGAGGTCAAATTTGAACCAAATCCATTGTTGGGGGTTGAGGTCAAGTGTGAAGTAGATTCGTTGTTGAGCACCAAGTGCAACCGAATGTATTGTTTAAGTCGGACGTTGAGGTCAAGAATTGTCAGACCCATGTTGAACATGTGAATGAGTCGGGAAATGAAGTCGAATGTGATTTAATATATTGTTGAGCCAGGCGCCAAGGTCAAGTTAAAAATATTTGATGTTGGTATGTGGATGAACCATGAGGAATGTGACTCAAGTCACATAGCATTTTTCTGTTGGTAGTGTGTCAGTAGTGCCTCGATTGAGACCATGCTCAAGTTCTGATGGTACTAGGTTTGAATTTTTTAATTATTATTTATAATATCCATTCTATAGAATGGTTAGTTGGTCATCGATTGTAATTTTGTATATCTAACATTGGGATTTGTCCAATTTGTATACACTGGGATAGTTGTATATGGTTATTTATGAATTTCAAGAGAATTATTTGTCCAATTTGAGATCTAGAAGAATCCAAAGGCCCCATAGTTCAAATATGAATGTAACCAAATGGGTTTTTTTTTCTCAGTCATATTTGATGACCACAATCCCTTGTGTTCATTTTCAAGGTCCACGTGCATGTTGCAAGTGCTTTGGATACATTAAGTAAACAAGTTCTAAGGAAGGGTTTGAATGACCAAAGTGAAGTTATCGTTGAAGCAAAATATGAGTAGTAGTATGATAGCCAACATGTGTGATTGATATGAATTTTAATTGCAAGATTGTATGACATTGCAATGGTTGCAGGTTGTATGGTAGTGTAGTGGTTTTAGGTTACGGAGAGAGTGAGTGGGATAGTGGCAGTGACAATACTTGCATATTGTGTTTGCAGATTGTGACAACTTCCTTATATGTAGATTCGATGATATATGGTGGTGGACCAAGTTTTAAAATGAAATGAAATAGAGGTACATAGGGAAGTTGAAGAAGGAGGTTGGAGCCTTAATCAGGCCGGAGCCTTCAATAGGTTGGACCTACTCATTGCTCTAAGGTTGGAGCCTCAATCAGGTTGGAGTCTAAATCCAGTTGGAGTCTTAATCAAGTTTTAGCCTACAATGAGAATTTGTTTACATCTTCACCGTCAGTGTCTCAATTAGGCTATAGCCTAACACAAGTGGAAGCTTACATACTTTGGGTTTTTTTCCTCCCATAGGTTGGGGCATTCAAACTTATTTAAAGAATTGAAGATTTGGAAGAAGAAGAGTTGGTGGTTTTCTCCTGTTTGGGTTTTCACCTAAAAACAATTGTCTCCTTTTGATGTGATTCTTTCTTGTGTTATGCTTATGTGATGATGCATTGTGATGAATAATGATTTAGTGTTTATAAAAATTGCTAAATGAATGTTTGATTAATTAATATTGAGAAAATATAAAATTGAATACACGCTAATTCACCCCCACTCTTAGTGTGACTTTTGGGCCAACAAGTGGTATCAAAGCAGGACATCTTTAGGAAAATTTAACTACTAGAAGATGGATCAAAACAACATGGAATTACATGCAACTATTATTTTGGAATGGTTTCATAATAAAACATCTTAATGAAATAAAGAGGCAACTGGGAGAAATAGAAAGGCAACTGGAAAAGAAAAATGGCATAATTGACCATCTTAGGAAAGAGGGAAATATAGCAAAGCGGTCAGCCGAGGGATTTTAGGAAGTGGCTCGGCCCAAAACAAGAAACAATAAGAAAACATCTATGCACCATAGATTATTTTATGGTTATTATTTCTTATGTCATTCATTTGGTCATAAGGAAATTACGTGCAATCATCTTCCATTTCATCATTGTAAAGAAAAGATAGATCAGGAAGAAACCTTTGGTCTTATATTATATGCTCAAAGGAAAACAGATGAGTGGTATGTCAATAGTGGTTTCTGAAAACACATGATAGGATATCAAAGTAAGTTCATCATCATTAAATAAATAAACAAAGGTAAGGTGAGTTTTGGAAACAATGCATCTACCAAATTCATAAAAAATGGAATGCTAGCATTGATGAAGGAAGAAGTAGAGCACACTATATCTTGTGCATTGAAGGATTAAAGCACAATCTCTTGAGTTTACATCAAATTTGTGATCAAGGTTTCGGCATCATATTCCACTCCAAGCAATGTAAAATTCTAGATTAAAAAATAGGTAAAGTGGTAGCAAAATTTATCGGGACTTATAATAATATATACATTTTGGATGAATAAAGGGTTAAGAACAATTGTAATAAAGAAAATAAGATTGTATCCAAATTTCTTCAAAATAATTCTAATGAATAAGAATTCAAGTTTGTTCGAAAGTTCAAGAGAGGAACCAACAAGTTGAAAGGTAAGTTTTCATTCAAATGTTTTGAATGTGGAAAAAATGGTCATTATATATCCAAATTCCTTATCCTAAGATTAATGAAAGTAATGATGAAATCAAATTCAAACCCAAGTATCAAAATAAGAAGCAAACAATAAAAAAAAATAACTTTTACTCAAAGGAACAAAGTGATAAGGAATGCAATGCAAGTATGATCGATGAAGAAAGGAATGAAATAATATTCGTATCTAAGGTTGAAGAATCAAAAGTAGAAGTGGACTTTGAAGGAGAACTTAAAAGTGAATTAAAGGAAATCATGATTCTCTGGAAAATAGAAAGTGAATTGATGCAACAACTCCAAGACAAGGATATAAATGAAGACACTATTGTTACTCTCAAAGTTGAGCTAGAAGAAGCAAAGAGGGTAAATGAATTTATGTTAGAAAAACTAAATGAGAAGGAAAAAATATGTGAAATATTGGAAGAAGATGTTATCCTCTTAAGAGAAGAATTGGAGTATCTTAAATCAAAATTAAACAAATGAATTGAATCCCTAGATCACATTCTAAGCATGTAGAGGTCACCTCTTATTAAGAAAAGTCTTGGCTATCAAGAAGGCAATCCATCTAAGAAAAATGATGCCCCAAACTCATCAAATGAAAAACATCCAAAGAATATTGATCAAATTTTTATAGCATCAAACAATAACTCACTTGGAGATCCAAAACAAGAGTACATCATGGCAAGGAGGTTCATTTCAGTGGTTGTTACACAACATTTTGTCACTATCCCTGCAATCCCCAACTCGCACATTGGAGGGTCATTTCTGTGACTAATAAGAAGTTTCATGCCTTGCAAAGAACATCATTGCATCCCTTTACATGAGAGCATTATTCCTTCTGTTGACAATTCCTTGAGCAGAGCAGCAAAAACCCTTGTTTTTACCTTGGTGTGAGTAGCTAGTTACACCCCCGCGCCAAGTGGGAAAATTAACACTGGACCCACGCCAGTTGGTGCTCTATGCTAGTTAAGCACCCGCGCCAAGCTGTTTATGGAATGTTTTTTAAAAATAGAGGTGAAGATTCTACCTCAACAACTTCGAGGATGAGTCATTGGGAGTGGTTGAACTAAATGACCACAGACTCCCTCCTTTAGTTTATGGTTTTCCACCTCCCATGAGAACCTCCTAAAGGATAGGCCTCCCTCCCACCTTTGTAGGGATCCCAACCTCCTCCTTTTCCTCTATAAAAAAAACTATCTCTCTTTGCATCAACTAGCTGAACTTGGAGGATTGATACTTTAGCTGAATAATTAAGCATAGATTGAAGAGTTGCATTGTGAAAGAGATAGAGCAAGGAGGAAATTCGTTGAGAGAGCTTGAGTCCATGCTCTCATCCCATCTGAATCCTTTGACAAGTACTGAGACACACTTCGACTGAACCCTACTAGAGGAGACTGCGACGTCAAAGCATTGGTTGTACCTCTTCCTTCTACTTATTTATATACATGACTACTGTTTGGTTCCACTATTGTGTTATGATGTTCGTTTAATGCAATATGTTTATCCCTCTTTGACTGACTAATACTTATGAGTGAAACCATTATGTTGTATGTTGTTCTTGTTTCTTCTTCTATGTGCAGGTATCCGAGCGTAACGACGAACGAATTGTGATTTGCCAAGGTAGGAGTGAGAGGCTACTACTCTTTCGACAACGATGACAACGTTCGATTCCAGGTAGGTCAATATACCATGTATTTTGTTCATTCATTAACTAGGAAGCAACACTTTAGCATGTCCCTTTGTTTCTAGACCCACCCTAGGGCTAGAGGGATCGTCTCTGTCCGTAGAGAGGATTTACCTGCATAAAAAATTGGTGACTCCGTTGGGGATCAATGTGAGTTTTTCGTTTCAGCTTGTTGGGTCAGCTTCAATCGTTGACTTGGTTGTCTATATTTTTCCTATTTGTTCCTATGTTTTTAATCAATTACGATCTTTTAGTTTTGCTTGAAGTGGTAAGTCTGGTCTTGGTTGGGAGAAATTATTTGTTTTTTCCTTTTCAGGTATTGGCACTTTTATTTTTCTGACAGTAGTGCCAATTGGCGCTAGTTTTCATTTAGCAATCCGTGCCAATTGGCCATTGGCACTAGTTGTCCATTAGCAAGTCATGCCAGGTGGAGCTAGTTTCACCCACAAAAGTCGTGCCAATTTCAGGGTGTGTGAAAAATTAAGGTTTTTTCCCTAAGTCCTTCATCAATGTGTCTTGCCCTTCTAGTATTTTTCTCTGTATGATTTACACGTTCTCCCCTTTACTTGTTCACTTGTGAGCATAGATCACATTGCTCATTGTTCAACTAAAAAGTATTCTTTCTATGATTGCTTGATGTAAAAGGGAATGAATGCCTTGTTTTGATCTCACAATTTGGAAGTCCTCTTTGTGCTTGACCTCTTATGTCTAGTAGCCTTTTGAGGAGTTTCGTTACAAAGTGTTCAGAGCAACGATTGCATTCTTAGTGTTTGTTTGCATCTCTTTTGAATTCATCCTGTTATTAAGGAAATTTGCGTTCATTTAGATTTTGTCTCATAGTTTTCTTTTTGTTAAAATGCATTAGATCACATTGCATTGAAAAGTATTTTTGGAGATCCATCATTGAACTTAGATTACATTGTTTAATGCTTGAAAGCTAAAAATTGCATTGAGTGCATTCTCTCTCATTAAAATCATGCATTAAGTGGATTCTCATTTCATCGAAAAATGCATTGAGTGCATTCTTATTCTTTCAAAAGAAAAAGGAATTGTGCATAGATTACAATTGCATAGTTTTCAAAAAAGAGGATTTTGCATAGGTTACATTGCATAATTTTCATCGTTGAATGTTTTCGATTACTTTTGGATAGTGAAAGTAATCTAGTTAGGAAAAAGTTTTGTTTCCAGTTTTACTGTTTGATGCATCTTTGTTTGAAACTCTTCCCTTAACTAGATAGCATTCATAGAATTCAAATATTTCTTTTCTCATATAGTTGCATATAGGAGATTGTCAGATGACATTTAATAGGGCCTTGAAACTGAGATATAATTCAAGATCAACTTTAAAATTTATTCAATCAACCTAAGGAAGCATTGAAACTTAATGCTCACATTTAGAGGTCTAGGCTAGTGACGTGTTTTGGCGTCGTTAAACCTAGCAGTTGTCGCTCGCCCTCTGGCATTAGACAACACTAGCATGGACTTGTGCTCCCCGTACCATCGAGTATATAAAGGGAGACCCTCATAGGTTGCAATCCTTTATCCATGGGAAGCTGAGTCTATAGCCCTGTAACTGTGATACACCGAACACAACATTCGGGGAGACTACCTGCACGTACATTAAGTCCTTGGTCATTTCTCTTTCATTTGATCACCAAGGTGTATATTGCAGTTCACGGAAACTTGGTACACCCTCTTGCTTAGATTACTTGAGGAATCATTTTGGTCTTTTCGTGACTCTCTAAAAGTGAAAAGATCCTTGAGCGCTTGTCCTTTCATGCTCGTTTAAACTTGAAACTGATAGAGTCACCTTTT
This sequence comes from Pinus albicaulis, assembly GCA_034641835.2. Lineage (NCBI taxonomy): Eukaryota > Viridiplantae > Streptophyta > Pinopsida > Pinales > Pinaceae > Pinus > Pinus albicaulis. The sequence continues at coordinate 127,737,175 of CM076580.1, read as the reverse complement.
GCTCGTTTCTCGACTCTTAAAATATGAAACGGTAGAATTTTGTTTCAATGTCTAAAAAAATTAACTGCCCACGAAATATTCCTGGTTAAAGTTATCTTCCTTAGTATTTTTTTTTAAGGTTGTTTCCAATGGCAATGTTTCCGAAGTTTACCAACTAAGGAATCCCCTCCGAAGGGAATTCTGTTCCTTTTCCTGCTTTTGGGAATGTTGGTGCTCCTTATATGGCAACATTTTCCCTTCCTGGGTTAACAGTTGGGTTGCCTGTTTGGTTATTCTCGACCTCTATGGTCTCGAGTATTCTGCCCTCTGTACAACCATCTCCTCCACCTGAGTAGCATCATGTTGATTCTAAAGTGGACCTCTCCCCTTCTTCGCCTGTTTCTTTATCCTCCTCTTCTACTTCGCCTAGTGAAAGTTTCGATTCCAGTAACTAGGTGGCTAAGAAGAAGAAGAAGAAAAAGTTGAAGAAGTCAGATAAGTGAGAGGCTAACTCTGCGGCTATTGAGCCTAATAAACCGTCCATTGATAAAACAATCCAAGCTTCCACGAAAAGTCAAATTCCCTTGCATTTTGTGCAAAGGTGACCAAATTCTTCGAGATTGCCCTGGAATTCCCAAGATACTTGAAGCGTGGTCCAACGACCGTCCATCGTTGCCTTTGGCTTCTGGAAGTCATATTGGTGACATATCTTCGACTAGCCATGATAAGACTCATAAGAAACAGGGTAATATTAACAATCCCTGTAAGTTGTGTGAAGGGCATCATCCCATTCACCCTTGTCTGTACTTGGATGAAGCCAAGAGAGCGTTGGACAACCCTAATGTTTATGCACCCTGCCTTCCAGTTGGTTACTAGAAGCTTTCTTCGAGTCCTCCGCTAGTTGATTCAATGATCAGTGAAGAGTCATATTTGGTCGATCTCGTTCCCTCGGAAATTCAAATTCACGAATCCATTCCCGACCAACCGTTGGTCGGAGAATTGGTCGATCTGACCCCGCCTGTGGTTCGTCAGGTCTTTTCCGTTGAGAGTGGATCTCATCCCCCTCACGTTCTTCTTGTTTCTTCAGATTCCTCGGATTTGGAGAAAGATCCTCTCTTCCCTGTGACTCAAGAAGTTGCTCTTCATGCTCCCATGTCTGAGGTTCAGAAAGATGCTCCTCTTGCTCCGATAACACCAGGGGATGACCATCTCAGTTCAATGGTACCCCCTCCAAGTATTTTGGTCGCTTACTTTGATTGGAGTCGATTTGAAGGATATCGCCTTCCTTCTTATGTGCCTTTTGAGATCACAGCACAGGCCTTCAATATGGTCGTACCTAGCACCATTATAGTTGAAGGCACATCTGTTAGTATTATATCTTCCACTACTTGGAAAGATTTTGGTTCTCCACTGCTTGTACCTGTTACGTAGAATCTGTTGGCATTCAACAGAGGAACCAATCAACTGTTAGGAATCCTTCCGAAGTTTCCTATTACTTTGGGATGGAAAACAGTCTATATAGATGTGACGGTGGTCCAAGGTCCCTTGGATTTTAATCTACTCTTGGGACGCAACTATGATTATGCCATAGGTGCACTTGTCTCCTCCCTCTTTCGTGTGATATGTTTTGCACACAAAGGTCGGATCGTGACTGTTAGTATGAATCTTAATTGCAAGTGTGCGAAAAAAGACCACTTTAGCTGCACATAACAAACAGCCCTAACAAAAAAATATCGCTGCCAATATCTTCAGATCTGTAGTTAGTTGATCAAGATAAATGCTGCAAAAATCTAGATCTATGCATCAAAATACATTAAGCAGTAAATAAAACAAGATTTACTCCATGCATCTAATAGACAAGACAAGAATATGTTAAATGAATTTTATATTAAGGGCACTTGGAAGGAAAACATAGAAGGATGTTACCAGTTCTCCTCAATGGGATGGGTTCCTGTAAGTCCTCAACACTTCAGATCTAAAATTCCTCTCTCTTGATGGTGTAGACAACCCAGACAAAAAAGGAACTCAAAGGAGCTCACAAGCAAAAGGATAGAAAAATATGACAATGATGGTGGATCAAAGTCAAACCAAAAGTATAGATCCAGAGTGATCTTAGGCAACAAAAGATGATGAATGAATGGAAAAACCCTTCTATTTATAACAAAATATTGAGTTAGTCTAGATATTGGTGCATAATTAAAATATTATTAACCAAATCAAGATCCAACTTTTATGGAATATTTTATTATTTTTGTTGGAGGGAAAAGGAATTTGACTTGGGTCAAACCCCTTTATTTGTAAATAATAAATAAATAAATGATTTATTTATCATTTTAAGGATGTGGTTGAGTAATAATCAAATAAATAATGATTTATTTAATTATTTATGGGTGATTTAGTCATATTTAACAAGGAATATTATTTAAATAAGTTTTAAATAATTATTCCTAGAAAATAATAAGATAAATAATGATTTATCTAATTAATTTCCTTGTTTTGGGTTAAACATGACCCTGTAAATACGTAATTAAACGTTGTTTAACTAATTATTCCTTGAGGAAAATCAAAATGGATTTATTTAATATTTCGGGCGGGGGAACTGGGTTTAGACCATAAACAACTTAATAAAGATGTTTTAATAAGTTGGTTTTTCATAGTAAAATAAATTTTACTTAGGGTAAAATTGGTCTTACAAGGTGTAATTAGGTCCATCTGATAGTAATAGGTTAGATGACCAGAAAATGGTGTAACAGATTGCCCCCCAGCGTGCGAGCATTAAGATCTAATCGTATGAACGAAGTACGTTGTAAGAACTCAATCACTAGACACCGAAGGGGAAGTCAAAGAGAGAGAAATATAAGGTAGACCGAAGCGCTAAAGGACTAGAACCTGAGGAGGCAAGACTTAAAGGTGTGAAAAGTATCTTTTATGAGTGAGTACCTGTGATATAGGCGGTGGGGGAGGCATACCTATGCCCACCGAGACAAAGTACAAATAATAATGCGTCTAGTAAACAAGGGACTGAACAATATAGTACATGCTGGCATAAACATGAGCCAGGTAAAAGCATGATAATGAATCCCACATACATACTGTGCCTGGGATAACAACCAGGAATTATACAATAATATCTGAGTACATGAGATACAAGTACAACCCAAATGCCCCTATAAACAGGAAAGGGCTCTGAAAATCTGGCTGATACATGCAAACAAAAAGGCGCTGTAAGCAGCTGAGACTGACATCATCAAATATATGGAGCTGCATCAAAGGCTATAATGAAGAGGTCATCCGGGTATGTGGGGGGCTACTTGTAGGGCCACCCCCTCATGAGGGCCGAGACATCTCACACATACCCGGGAATCACCGATATCAGCTGCTGCATCACTTAACCATCAAGTATATAGATCTCGATCATGCTGAAAGGAGCTGGAGCTGAGAAAAAAACAAGTCAAAGGGAAATAAGGAGTCCCTTTTCTTGATCTGAGGCACTGAACAAGAGTGGAAGCTAAAACCAAGGTATTTTTTTCGCTAGACCTCGTCTTCGGGAAGCACTAGACGACACGACAAAGAAGGTTTGCCATGTGAGGCAATAAGGGGATCCCAACCTAAGGCACGCAGAGAAAATAATAGAGTGACTGCACACTCGACACTATCGATGATGATAAAATAGGGGGTAATTTATAGCGGACGAATGGCTTCCTTGTTAGAGCATAAAGGGCATGAATGACATGGCAGCGACTGACACAATATCATAAGGGATAGGGGACAGTGGGACTGAAGGTCATAATGTGCGACACCAGAGAGAGACTAAGCAATGAAGGATGGAGGGCTATAGCGGGATACAAAGGGACCTGGATTGACTCCATGAATGCAATGATGACTCAAAATTGATGCTCTAAAAAATATACACCTTCTGATGAAACATAGAACAGTCCAAGGGGACCATAAAAACATGACTACATGATGGTTACTCACGAAGAAAATCGACATGAGCATGGACAACTATGAACGCAAAGTGGTGCCTCCAAGTACAAGTGTTGCAAGTGAAGAAATTCGATTTTGGGGAGTAGTGAAGTGATGCTTCGTGGAAAAAATATGTCTTGGTGAAGTATCAAATCACATAATCATGAGTTGGCTACCTAAAGAAATAAAACATGCATTTCTAGAAGGAAATGCTAAGGGTAATATTTCTTCAGATGGAGTGCATTGCGAGGATTGGGAAGGGAATGGCCTTTGAATTCCTCTAAGAGATATGCCCCCTTACCTAAATCCTTACTGATGATGTAAGGTCCTATCCATAATGAGTCAAACTTCCCATGACCAAGGACATCATGGGCCTGGTCATACACCAGAACAAGATCATCTTCATGAAAAGTACGAGGGTGGAATTTTTGGTCATACTGAGCTTTGGTGTGTTTCTTAGCCACCTTAATGGTTTGCAATGCAACGCAACGGTCTTTGGAAGCATGCTCAAGAATGATAAGTCGTTGTTATAAAGGTTGGGTGTCAGGGAGAAGTTCAATGGCTAGATGAAGGGAAGGGATTTCACACTCAATCAGTAAGACTGCCTCCTCTCGAAAAACAAGGTGGAAAGGAGTAAACCCAGTGGCAGTTTTAACAGAATTTTTATAGGCCCACAAAGGAGGGAAGAGCATAAGCTACTAGTTGGTTTTGTGCTTATCCACCTTCCGTTAAAGCATGGTTTTAAGGATTTTATTGACTGCTTCAACTTGGCCATTACCTTGGGGGTAATAAGAGGAGGAATATTGGTGCTCAAAGCCCAACACTGAATATAGTTCATGCCATATCTCATCTTCAAAATGTCAGCCATGGTTAGAGACCAATTTTTTCGGAACTCCAAATTGAGCGATCACATGGTTAAAGAAAAAGAGGACTGTGGTAGCTACCGTGTTGTTAAACGTTGGCATGGCCTCAACCCATTTGGTGAAATAGTCAACCACTACGATGATATACTTATGGTTACCAGCCGATAACAATCGACACTCCATAAAGTCTATGGCCCACTTAGTATAGATCCAGAGTGATCTCAGGAAACAAAAGGTGATGAATGAATGGAAAAACCCTTCTATTTATAACAAAATATTGAGTTAGTTTGATATTATATAATAATTAAAATATTATTAACCAAATCAAGATCCAACTTTTATGGAATATTTTATTATTTTTGTTGGAGGGAAAAGGAATTTGACATGGGTCAAATCCCTTTATTTGTAAATAATAAATAAATAAATGATTTATTTATCATTTTAAGGATGTGGTTGAGTAATAATTAAATAAATAATGATTTATTTAACTATTTATGGGTGATTTAGTCAAATTTAACAAGGAATATTATTTAAATAAGGTTTAAATAATTATCTTTATAAATAATAATATAAATAATACTTTATCTAATTAATTTTCCTGTTTTGGGTTAAATATGATGAGGAATATTAATTAAAATATTTTTTAACTAATTATTCCTTGAGGAAAATAAAAAAAATGTGGATTTATTTAATATTTCGTCATGAGGCTTCCTGTTTATACCATAAACAACTTAATAAAGGTGTTTTACTAAGTTATTTTTCATAGTGAAAGAAATTTTACTTTGGGTAAAATTTGTCTTACATGGTGTACTTAGGTCCATCTAATAGTAACAGGTTAGATGATCAAAAATTGGTGTAACAAGGACTATTGATCAGATTTCATTTCTTTGGTCCCGATGTGACATCCGGTCCACTATCACTTTCTAGATCTTTATCCGCCGGTTGTATCTTCCCGCCACAGGTCAATTATGTGGCTACTTGTCCCATGCCCGCATTCAGTGATAGTTCCATTGTGCATCGTGTGTTGGGGGCATTAGGTCCTGACTTTCGAGATGTTGCCCTCCCATCAGACGAACACCTCTTGGAAGCCATGACTTATTATTCGACATGATGAGTTGTCGGCGGAGCAGAGTTCGTTTTCTGTGTCAAGATCCTTAAAAAATGAAACAAGCCCTTCGGAGCACAGTTTTTTTTCTTGTGTCAAGCTCCTTAAAAAATGAAACAATATTTTATGAGGATAGTTCTTTTACTGTGTCAACCTCGTTAAAAAAATGAAACAGGTTCCCTGTTCAATTCGAGCTTTTGATTAGATCTCATAAAATCACAGTCGAGTCTTTCTCTTGATCTCTTGTTTGAACCTTCACTCCATCCGTCTTTCAGATGGACTGAAGCTTGGGGGGCATATAACTCGAATTGAGTCACCATGTTGGGCGCATGTCCACTTTTCAAGCATAGTTCATCTTTGTTTCAAGCTTGTGTAAAAATGAAACCATTCTTATTTTATCTCTTGTGATTGCCATTTTATTAGCCTATTTTTCCAGATGAGCCTTGGTTTTCTCATTCCACCGTCACCATCTGTTTGGCTGATCATACGCCTTCACTTGGTTGTTTCACCCGTTCTTGAGGAACCGCTGCAATGAATGGCCTTTTTAGCCAGCCTCTTAACCTTTACTTGTTCTGAGCAGTTCCACCATCACCAGAACTAGTTGCTACCCTTAATACCGCTCGTTCCTCCAGGTGGAGTCATCTTTCAGCTCTTTTCTGATTCTCTAAAAATGAAAAGATTGCTGAGACTCTTGTCATTTTGAACTCGTTAAATGGTTGCGAAATGATATCTACCCAATATACATTTACCCCTTTTTTGGGTTGGGATGGATTATTTACGAAAAAGGAATACCTTAGCCTATCGCGACTAAGAGGTTCTTTCAGACTTTGTTTTCTACCTTTTCGGATCTGAGAGACTATTTATGAAAAGGGCCATGTTGGAGTTTTCTTTTCCGCCTTCTTTTCAAACTCTCTAAACATAAAAAGATGTCAAGTTTTCCCTTTGTCAGACTCATTAAACCCTGATGACATCAGACTTCGTCACCATGACGTTGCTCGAGTTCCTCCTTCCTAGGGCTCGTAAAATGTACTAGGTTGGATTTGTCCGAAGGACAAACTTACATTGCAAGCATATGCTATCCCCTTCAAGCTTGTTTTAAAAAATAATTGGGGTACTCGCCAGAAATGGTGGGGAAAATGGAACCAAGTTTTAGTTATGTTGGTAGTATGTCGCTCTTGAACATGGCACTTGTATGCATTCGTGTCGGGTTAAGGACATCTCATTTTGTCACTTTTGCCTCCATGGGTTTGGGTAATATTTTTTGACCTCTCATCTGCTCTTTGCTACGTCATCATGACCTCAGATCCTTTGATGTCAAATACTACCAAATCCAATGTCGTGCTGCTAATATGTTCAAGAGAAGTTTGCCTTTGTAGTTTCAACCTTCCTCTATTTCTCTGTTGGTCCTGATTCACTATCATCATATTCCTCTGTCTCGTATTGATGATGTGGGAAACATTATGGCCCACCTTCGATCATGTCACTTCCTATCGACTTCACCTCATTATCCAGGAATTCGATCTAGAGACTCTCTTCTGGTACCTTGGAGCTTGCATGCCTCAATGGTAGGTTTTTCGCATTCAACGCAAGGTCCACATTATTGGCCTTCGATCGAGTGATTTTGCGGGTGTTCGACATCAGAACACTATTCACATTCCGTAGATTGTACCTTTTGTACCTTGAGGGCCATCGTCATCATTGGTGGATTCTCTCGCGTCTGTTAACGACTTTCATCATTCGCTGGTAATTAGACAATTTTCTTGCATGTTCGACTTCAGCTCATATATTCGCATGCTTGAAATTGTACTTGTTCGGGTTGAGATGGAGCGCAAGACCCTGGGTTTTGTTTGATAAAATCCAGACTGCGGATTTTTGTGGATTATCATGACTTATTACATGACTCTTTTTATTGGATGACTGCGACTATACCTGAGTCCATTTGTTGATGCTTACTACTGGATGGCTGCGTCCATACCTCAGATCTTAGTTTCTATGTACTCTATTATGGATGGCTACACCCATGCCACATGTTCATGTATCACAGATATCAGTTGTATTTGTAATTGCAAGTTTTCCGACAACGATGTTTGGTTCGAATGCGTTCTCGTAAAGCACTTCGCCCCTCCCTCTGCCTTGGACCTCATGCTTTAGGGGGCATCTGTTACACAGCATTTTTTCACTGTCCTTGCAATCCCAAACTCCCACATTGGAGGGTCATTTCTGTGACTAATAAGAAGTGTCATGCCTTGCAAAGAACATCATTGCATCCCTTTACATGAGAGCATTATTCCTTCTATTGACAATTCCTTGAGCAGAGCAGTAAAAACCCTTGTTTTTACCTTGGCACGAGTAGCCAGTTACACCCCTGCGTCGAGTGGGAAAATTAACACTGGGCCCGCGCCAGTTAAGCACCCGCGCCAAGCTATTTATGGAATTTTTTTTAAAAATAGAGGCAAAGATTATACCTCAACAACTTCGAGGATGAGTCATTTGGATTGGTTGAACTAAATAACCACAGACTCCCTCCTTTAGTTTATGGTTTTCCACCTCCCATGAGAGCCTCTTAAAGGATAGGCCTCCCTCCCACCTTTGTAGGGATCCCAACCTCCTCCTTTTCCTCTATAAAAGAAACTATCTCTCTTTGCATCAACTAGCTAAACTTGGAGGATTGACACTATAGCTGAATAATTAAGCATAGATTGAAGAGTTGCATTGTGAAAGAGATAGAGCAAGGAGGAACTTAGTTGAGAGAGCTTGAGTTTATGCCCTTATCCCGTCCGAATCCTTTGACAAGTACTGAGACGTGCTTCCACTAAACCC